>OZ021724.1:87648273-88248273 GCA_963978545.1 Linyphia triangularis
TAAGCAAATGTTTTTCAAAAAGAAATAAAATTGCATGTTTCATAATTAATTGTATTTAGTTATATATTTTTATTTTATTTATGAATAATATAATATGTAAAAAAACGTGAATAATCGAAATCCGGAATTTTCTGAAATCGGGAATTTTCCAAAATCGGAAATGTTCCGAAATCCGGAATTTTCCGAGATCCGGAATCGCCGAAGTCCCGACGATTCCGGATTTGGGATGTTCTACTGTATCTGTATTCTGATTGTTTTAATTTTTTTTCATATAAAACAATATTTTTTTTTCCAATTTATATCTTGATTATCACACACTTTCAGTATATTTTTAGAGTTTAAATCCAAAATTTCAAATAGTAAGGCCCATAAGTTTTTTCAAAAGTCATCATCACTTTCTAAAAGTAATTTAAATCACGAAAAGTATTTATGAAAATTTCGTGCGTTTATAACAAACTGTTCTAGAGTTATATCGATTCAAAGTTCGCAAGATGATGAAAATATTACTAAGAAAAACAGACTTAAAAGTTGGCAATTATTGAATAGTAAGAGTTTAATGCAGGTTGAGTTAAAATTTTAATTTCATTGAACTCGAAAATATTAATATGTTTTGGAAAAATAATTTTTTATAACATTTTGTTACCCAATGGTGGGGGAGGGGAACAACTTAATTAACATTTTCCCAGGCAGATGTGAATTAAAGTTACAAAATCCTCAATTAAATAAAAAAAAATTTATATATGGCCCTCTGCCTCTTAAAGAGCTTTTGCCCCTACACATAGGGAGCTGGTATGATTGGACTTAAGAGAGAATACAGGATATCCTATATTTACACTGTTCTAAGCTGGAATTCTATATTTAGTAGATTTTTAACTCATTAGTGTTCATGGATACTTATAATAAATGTTCTGATACACAAGATCTGAAAAATGCTCAGTATATATTTTTTTTCCATTACTTGCCTGGGTTAAAATTGAAAAATTATAGAACTAAACTTCGAAAGAGGAAGGGATAGGTGATTGATCACTGAGATTATAACTAAATTAGGACTCTGGCTATAATAGATTCTCAAAGCACATGTAAGCGATCACATTTATTGGTATTTTCATTTTAAATTTGTAGTACATATAACCATATTTGCATATGCATATTTTCTTTCATATACGTAGAGAAACTAAACTAAAGAACGTTATTTTTCTTGCTGAATACCCGAGCTTCCGCCACGAAATTGAAACTATTTTCAGCTTTATGGAAAGTAGACATTAAAATATTCCATAAGTGGAATGTTTTTATCTCTTTATCTACAATTCCATTTTTGTCTTATGTACAGCTATGGAAACGTATACTAATATTTTCAGCTCACAACTGATTATTAGATTTGAAGTAGGGCTTTGGGATAGTAAAAATTTGCAATATTTTATTCTATAGCTGTTCCAATTGAGGTTAGTTGAAATTGTAATTGTTTAGTGTCGCTTTTTATGGCTTTAAGAATGTGTATACGGGTTTTCAGAGTGAATTCTAATTAAATTGAGACTCTGGCTATAATCTATTATAGCCAGAGTCTAAATTTAAAAGCATATGTAAGCGTTCTCAAAAGCATATGTAAGCGATCACATTTATTGGTATTTTCATTTTTAATTTGCAGTACATATAACCATATTTAATGGGAAGTAGGAAATTGGTGTTTTAAGATATTAAAACCTTTAAAATAAGTTACTTGAGATTGGAATGGCTTTATCATTATCTGTTTTACTTTTGTGTTAGCATTTGTTCTAAGTTTTAAAGTTTTGGTTGTATGAGAATTGGAGAAAAGTAGTGATAAGTGAATTAGGGCTTTAAAGGACAAGTAGAATATTCAATTCTTAGCGCCGACAATATGTACTGCTGTAAAAAAAAATAACCACTATAGTGATTGCAGTAGATATGCTCTGCGACAAATGAAGAGCATATTGGTAGGAAATTCCAGTCTTTTATTATTAAAAAAGCAAATATGAGCAGATCTCCGTAAAAGACCTCTCAAAAGGCATTCCAGATGTGGTGATTCAGTAAGAGCTAGATGTCGTCACGATGCTTTTTAGCGAAGTATAGCTAAATTTATATTAAAATAGAAGTAATATACATATTTATCAAACCCCATTTTTGTTTAAAATACGTTTCAAGAAGAGAATCCTTCAAACGTATTTTAAACAAAAATTTCCGTTGTTAATTAATTGTCATTTCATTATAAAACACATTTTAAAGCACAAAAAAAACAGATTCCAAACGAAAAATAAAATAATACAGTGAAATCATTAACGTGAAATTCCGGAAATTTAAAGGAAAATATCTATCTATCTTGAAGATGAATTTACCCATCTATATCCAGGATTTGCCCAGCCCTTAATGTAGAGGGTCCACCACCACTTTGACGAGGTTGTCCAAAGCGAGGTGGTCCTCGTAGGTTACCAGTTGGGAGGAGCTAAACGTCCCCTTTTCCTTCACTGTCGATCGCTCGGATTTCTTGGGTCTTTGCTTACATTTTTTCTGTTAAAGTCAATTTTTTAACAGGTTTTGAATTTTGAAAGTTTTCTTCTAACGGTCTTCAGATGGATCAACAGAAAAATTAGTTGCTGGTTGACAAATATCTGCCTCTCTTTCTAAAATTTCGAAGTTATGGTTATGTATTTAAAGTGTCTTTAAATACAAATTTTTCCAGGACTAAAATACAACGTTTAAGCCAAACTTTTTTTTTTTTTATAAATTAGTTTGAAAAGTTAACAATAAGGTATTAAATTTAATATCTTTTTCTGGGGAACAATTGCATTAAAGGGATCTGGCGAGTTTCGACAAGTTAGTTTAGAGTTAAGATAAATCAACTGAACTCTATTTACTTATGCTTCCAGATATTTATAGAATAAGTTTAACGGTTTATAATTTGAAATTATCTCTTAAATAAAAAAAAGGCAATGGACAATTTGAGCATTTTTAAAAAAAAAAAATTATTTATTATTATTACGACAAAAACGAGATTATAAAAAAGTCTCGTACAAAATATATTATGAATGTCAAATCTTTCTTATCTAGAATCAAGAGTTGCTGAAATTTCAAATAATTTAACTGATATAAATAAGGAAGATGAAAATAAATTGTATTTCTTTGATTGCTTTTGTTTTTTATACTTTGCGTATGTTGTAATAGTGATGTAAAAAATAATTATAAGGATTGTTTTGAATATATTTTGAAGAGTTTCAATTTTGGTGACCCCAAAAAAAGATATACGATATTAATTGGACCCTATAATTGTGGTAAAACCTCAATTGGATTTTCATTTTTAAAGTTATTCAGTGGAGTGTCCATTAATTGCAATGTAGATTTTGGTAGGATAGGTTTCTTTTCTGGTCAAGCAATTAACCAACGCTTTATACTGTTTGACGATGCCTCAAATAAAGGATTCAAAAACTTAGACGAACTACAGGACCATCTGGATGAACGAATCCGAGTGCAACTTGAAAAGAAAAATATCCAACCCATTATGCAGAAGTTTCCGGCTGGTATTATAACATCAAACAAACCTCTACTCAAAAACCTAAAAGTCTGTGTCAAGGAGTTTACTATGAAGCCATCTCCTATTGGTAAACATAAACTTTATATTTAGTTAAATGTAAATTTACGTTACAGTCGGAAATCCAACTCTTAATTTTTATTTTTTTGTATTTGCAGGGCAACATCAATTTGACATGAACTATAATAAGGTCTTATTCATTCGTTCTGACAATGTGGAATTTAATACCGACAGAAAGTTACTTCTGGACAGATATCAACAATTATAAATCCACCTGGTTTTCACAACATGTCCCAAATTGTGCACTATGTAATGCTTTTATTAATGCATAGGAATATTCAAAATCAATTGAGTCTTAATTAGTTTTTTTTTGGGGGGGGGGGGGGGAGAGGGATTTTTTTAAAACACATGTTGCATGTGTTTTGGGAGGTGTTAAATTTCTTACCTAAAGAAGATGATAGATTTTGTTTATTATTATCTTTTTCATTTAAATTTTGGTTTATATGAATTAATATATAATTTCTTTTTCATTTAAATGTTTATTTACATGATTTAAGATATTAATTATCTGTCATGATTATTATTTACATAAATTAAGATATGACGAATTAAATCTTTTTCATTTAAATGTTTATTTATATGAATTAAGATTTTTATTTCAATGTATGTTTAATATGCAAACAATTATGTTGAACTTAATTAATGAAGCATTAATTAAGATTTATGTTTTTCAATTCAATGTATGTTTATTAATAAATTGTTATTTTGTAAAAGATGAATAAAAAAGGGAAATAATCCCAATGGCTAACTGCTGTGGATTGACCCAGTTACGGCTTTTCATAATGGTTAAGCTTTTAGGACAATATTTCCATAATTTTTATTCGTCTTAAGGTAAGTATTGGTAAAGTACGTAAGAAAAATTCAGTATGCAACTTATGTTATTACATTAAATAAAAGCAATAACCATGTCTTAATTTTAACAGGATTCCTTCATTATGTATTCTAAAATTAAAATATAAACAATATAATTAATAAAATATTTATTAATGTACATATTTATATATATAATATATTTACATTTAAAAATTCATGGAACGAATAACAATGTTTTCCACTTCAGAATATCAACTTTGGTTTCAACGGGAATATCAACATTGGTTTCAATCGAATTATCAACATTGGGCTCGTCCTTAGGCAGACAGCTCCTTTTATCAGACAATGCTACTGAAGGCTTAGGTTTGGAAACTTCAATGACTTGTTTTAGATTACAGTCAATATTTTCAGGTAAACGAATCCAAGTTACATTGTGTTCATAGTCATTTTTACATTGCACATCTGGTAATCCCACAAATCTTGAATTTTTTTTAATAACATACAACAAAGATGCAATAATTGCTTTGTACATTTCTAAATTGAAATTTGGTTCTAATCTGGCATTTACACGGTTAGATACTATTTTTCTGAATTCGGCATCCTAATCTTTTTTACATTTAACAGGATCTTCTGACTGCCAACACGCTCTACGTCGAACCTCATATTGTGCTATTAACATAGGGTTGCCACACACCTGGGTAACAGATAAGGTAACCTGGACAACAAATTAATTCTTATGTCTATATTCTGTGGACTCATTCTGATATTTTGAAGCAGTTTATTTCTGCATACAATATCTGAAAGGAATTTCACACTCTTATATTGCTAATAAAAAATTTTCATTCTATAAAAAATAATTTTATTTGCAAATTAAAGACATTCAGAATAAATATTTTTATTTACAGATAAATAAATTGTTGATATTTTCATATATCACATATGTTGTCTTTTGTTTTCGAACGTAGTATAAAAGAGTACTTTAGTGTAGAAGCTGTTATTCCAGGAATCCTCTTTGCAGCTCCAAGCTATAAAAAATATATATACTAATTTTAGTATCAAAATCACTATCCAGTATTTTATCGCAGTAACATGAAAGTTATTTATATTTAATTATTCAATTGGATGTTATAAAGAAATTTTAATCAATAGTTCAGTATTAAATCTCTGTTCCGTTGAATATTTGAAAACCTATAACATACTAGTGAATCATATAACTTTTCTCTACATTATTTTTAATTTTTAAAATCCAAGTGCACTAACCCTTTGTACCTCCCTGGTAGTGCTCATGCTCTATAGATCTTTAACTTGCACCTACAAGAAAGGCATGCTGAGATGAAATGACTTTGGATATCATAGCCAAAGAATTATGTTTCTTGAATTTGAAGCAATGGACAATTCCCGCATTTTTTTAAAATGAGTGAAATTAGTACATATTTATGAAGAATTTCTTTCCGATTCCAAATATTTAAACAAATGTTCTTTAAAAAAAATTAGTTATTTAAATATTAAGACAAGAAAATGCCCCAAAACGGTGCCAAAACCAGTCCGATCAAAACAGTCAAGAAATAAATCGATGAAAAAAATACAAGATACGTATATAAAAAAAAACCGCGCCATAGATAATGAGAATAAATTCACGATGGTTTCAATTTCGCCCGAAGCAAAAATAGGATTATGATAGTATTCTGAAATGCGAATAAGAAGACATTAACTCATATACATTAGTGATGTCTTATTTTTTTTGCATACTCAGAAAGCAAAAATGAAGAGAAAGATTTTGACTCGGGAACATTCTTTTTTTTAGAATGTTCTCTGAACTCTAATGGCAATACCGCAATCCTCAAAAAGAGCCGTTTGCAACTTTCGGTTAAAGTAAATTTTGTAATTCGTTACAGTAAATTGCAATCGGCTCTTTTTGAGAATTGCGGTATTGCCATTATAGAGTTCAGAGACATTCTATAAAAAAGAATGTTCCCGATTCAAAATCTTTCTTTTCATTTTTGCTTTCCGAGTATGCAAAAAAATAAGACATAAGTAATGTATATGAGTTAATGTCTTCTTATTCGTATTTCAGAAGACTATCATAATCCTATTTTTGCTTCGCACGGAATTGAAACCATCGTGAATTTATTCTCATTACTATAGCGCGTTTTGATTTTTTTTTATTATTATATATCTTGTATTCTTTTAATCAATTTATTTGTTGACTATTTTGATCGGACTGGTTTTGGCACCGTTTTGGGGTATTTTCTTTTCTTAATATTTAAATAACTAATTTTTTTAAAGAACTTTTGTTTAAATATTTGGAATTAGAAAGAAATTCTTCATAAATATGTACTAATTTTACTCGTTTTTAAAAAATGCGGGAATTGTCCATTGCTTCAAATTCAAGAAACATAATTCTCTAGCTATGATAACCAAAGTCATTCCATCTCAGCATGCCTTTCTTGTAGGTGCAAGTTAAAGATCTATAAGCCATGAGCACTACCAGGGAGGTACAAGGGGTTAGTGCCCTTGGATTTTAAAAATTTAAAATAATGTGGAGAAAAGTTATATGATTTACAAGTATGTTATAGGTTCTCAAATATTCATTGGAACAGAGATTTAATACTGAACTATTGATTAAAATTTCTTTAAAATATCCAATTGAATAATCAAATATAAATAACTTGGAACCCAATAACTTTCATGTGACTGCGATAAAATACTGGCTAGGGATTTTGATACTAAAATTATGTATATTTTTTATAGCTCGGAGCTGCAAAGAGGATTCTTGGCATAACAGCTTTTGCAGTAAGTACTCTTTTATACTACATTCGAAAACAAAAGACAACATGTGATATATGAAAATATCAACAATTTATTTTATCTGTAAATAAAATTATTTATTCTGAATGTCTTTAATTTGCAAATATTTTTTTTTTTATGGAATGAAATTTTTTTATTAGCAATATAAGAGTGTGAAATTCCTTTATGATATTGTATGCAGAAATAAACTGTTTCAAAATATCAGAATGAGTCCACAGAATATACACATAAGAATTAAATAGACAAATATTGGTTTCACTGAAATTTTTATCTAAAGATACCCAATAAGTGAATATATTGTATCCATATTAAACGATGTGGAGTCTGGAAAAATTAAAGAAAAGGCAAGATAAAAAAAAGGTAACTGTTATGGCGACAAAAAGATTTGGGCATGTTTGTGGGAAACTACAAATTACAGACAGAATCTAACGTTGCACACAATCATCACGCTTAATATTTGCAAGTGTTCAATGCTAGTAAACTTTTGTAATGGGCCTAGTGTCAAAACTTCATTCCCCTCTCAGTTTTTACATGTAGTCAAAATCAAGATATGCCTTGTGAATGCAAATGGAAGGTTTCAATATGTAAACGTAAGTTGCTTACACATTCGTTCTTCATGGCTGACCTCCGCCCTGGATCAGACCCTGAGATATTAGGTATTGATTATTTTGCAAAGTACAAAATGCTTCTTCAGTGGTGGTAGTAGTAGGTACTCAATGTTAAAAGAAAATACATCTCAACAATAAATTGAATTAACATTTTATAAAAAGACTGAACTATCTATTCATTAATTTTTCCTTTGTTTAGTAAAG
Source organism: Linyphia triangularis (assembly GCA_963978545.1). Classification (NCBI taxonomy): domain Eukaryota; kingdom Metazoa; phylum Arthropoda; class Arachnida; order Araneae; family Linyphiidae; genus Linyphia; species Linyphia triangularis. Next base: position 87,656,308 of record OZ021724.1, read on the forward strand.
GACAATGCCAGGTTATTCAGTTCAAAGAGCATTTTTATTATTTCTTCTCTATAGCAATCAACTTCAAACAACCATTTTAATCTGAGTTATAAGCAGCTTATTATAAAAAAAAACTAGAAGATTTTTTTTTTTAAATTTAAGGAATACTACTGAAATCGACTAGCTGTTCCAACAAAGCATTATTTTATTGAGATGTGGCTATGTCTACAAATGCAGTTTTATGAATTCCTACACATAGGGTCGCCGCAAAGAGGGGGCAACTCGTCCTTAATAAGAAAATATTTTACAAAACTTGACAGTCGGCAAATTTACAAATTTCATTGAATTTTTTTTTTTAAGAAATGCCAAAAAACTATGATAATGAAATGAATAAAAAAGCAAAACAAAATAATAATTATCAGAAATAATTGATCAATAATATTAAAAATAACAAAAAAAATCACTAAATCGCAATGATATATTCTTGTATGACTTCCTTGCAGAATTTTTCCTACGTTCACTGTGAACGAAGACTAATATGGTATAGATAAGTCATCACCAGTTGCAAAAGGGTTTAATACCAAACATTAAACAAAATTGACACATGCAGGAAACCATTTGCAGCATTTTTTAATTATAAAATCCTTTCCTACTTGCTCGAGCTCTCTGTTTTATATGATATTTGTAATGCTTGCCACCTTTCTTAATACTTAATAATAAAAAAATTGTATCTGATGAACTACAGTCTTTCTTTTCGGGTGCGGAAGCTAAAAATGAATGCCATATCAATAAACCTATATAGTATATTTATTGAAGGCAATGATCTTTTTTTAATTTGGAAATCAAATGTGGAGTTGGTGAAAGCTAGCTTAATTTTTAAATTTAGTTTACTGAAAAAAGTAACAAACTTCAGTCGAAAAATTATTCCTTCAAGACTGGTTTTAATGCTATAGAAAAAAGCTTAATGTTGAAAACACGCAGTGGATATCCTGAACGGCAATTTCTAAAGTTGATATGAGTTTATTAGGTTAAGGTTGTAATTGCTCTCAAAAGCTGAACTGTCATTTTGCCAGAAAATACAAAAATGTCACCAAAATAACTAAAAAGTTTAATATCTCTTTCACACTACTTGTACCATACTAGTTAAAATAATATTCAAGAAATTAATTTTAAAAGTATTTGTGTTATCTGCATCCTTGAAATCGTTTGTCTTACTTAACTGTCTGTAATATTTAATTTGATTTGTTACACAATTCAATTCCAAAAAAGACTGTCTTACAAAAATAAAATACTACAAATATTGTATAGTCAAAGTAATTATTTGGCTATAGGTATCGTAGGGAAACTTGGAACATGTCCTATCTCTTCCTATACAAAATATTTCATTAAAATAACTTATTGATAGAAACATGCTAATTTTAGACTAATATTAACTGCTAATTCATTAAAGTTATGTTATTGTGCCTACAAAATATTAAGAACAATAATTATGTTACAGGGTTGCTACTCAAAATAAAATTCCCTGACTTTTCCAAACAATTTTTAAAATTTCCAGGTTTAATTTCAAGTTATAAGAGATAAAAAAAATTGCATACAATTGTAGTTAAAATTGTAATTTTAGAGAAGGACTATACAGAAAAAAAAAACTTTCGTTACTTTATTGTACATTTTTATCAATCAAAATTTTGGCAAAAAAAGTGGAAATCTACTTTTTTTCGGAACTATAAAATGTTTGCAATTTGTACTTGCACACAAAGATAAATTGATTAGATGGTAGACGTACAAAACAGTGCATCTGCCTTTATTTTTCCCAGGGGTGAAGACAAAATATAAATAAAGATTCCCAGCATTATTTTATCTACAAAAATAGATGAATAAGAATATATAAGTGTACAGAAAACAGTGGTGCAGATAGACATTTTTCCTGAGGGGTGTTTTACGCAAGTTTAGTCTGATAAGACCCTACAAAGTCCATTAAAAATAATAGCATTGTAGAAAAAGTGAAAATTCTCAGAACAGAAAAGTGGAAATCTGGTAATATGCTTTCAGTGGGTGCTTTTCAGACATTATTGCAAGAAAATATCGTATGAAATATAAAATTTTCTTAATACAGATGTGATGCGTTCTGAAAAAAATTACTGAACTTTTTGGTAGAAAACTTTAATCTGAAAGAAATTCCTTGACTTTTCAAGAAAATATTACATTTTTTAGTTTCCTTCGACATTTCCAGATTTTTCCTGTTACCCAGGTGTGTGGCAACCCTATGTTAACAACAATTAATGAGACTTAAAACTAAATATTTTTCTTTTTTATGTTTGATGTTAGAAAACAGCTTTTTTATTACATGAACTAAAATAAACCTGCCACTAAAATGTGTCTTAGCAATAAGTATAACATGTTTTCACTACATAGTAGAAGAGTCAGAAATGAAAAGCAATATTTCTTTTAGGCATCACTGCTTGTGTCCCATCTCACCCCTAAACAACATAAATTATAGGTATCTTTTTTGTGTTTTACTTTTGCTTTATACATTTGATTTAAAATGCTGGGAAGGTATAATTTCAGAAATTTGATTTTTTATATGCAAAAGATTCAAAACTAGATTTTTTCTAAGTGTTCAACAAACTTTCTTGGTTAATACCTATTTTTAATGAAGTCAATAAAGAAGTAAAATAAGACAACATTCCCCCTTAAAAGTATATTTTTTCTCATCTATCTTTAGAGGATTCTAAATTTAAATATACTTAATTCGTAATATCACAAAAAAAAAAAGATAATTTGTTCTGCATCAGGCGAGATCCCTCACAGCTATATTCTTTACAGTTTATTTTTGAGAAATACACAGTTAAAATAATATTTCAAGAAATCTTCCAAAATTCAAAAATTATCACTAAAAGTAAAATCACTTTTTGAGTTGTATAATATTTAACCAGTTTCAAAAGTCTCCTTATATCGCCCCTCATAGTAAGTATCAAGATTTTTGAAGAATTTGCTTTTTAATTTGATCAAATTCCTGATTTTTCATAAAATAATCCAGGTATGAAAAATTAAACTCACATTGAAGATTCATCTTTAGCATTTATAAACAAAATATATTGCAAAACTTAAAATGTTAATAAGACATTTCACACAAAGTATTAAGTAACTATTTATTTGAAGTAAATATCACAGGTTGTTCTACAAAATATTTACAATTGAGCAAACACAGAATTTCTCATCAAAATATTAATCCATAGTTCAGAAGGATGGCACCAATCATTATGAAATGAACTATTTACAATTCTTTAACAAATAAATAAACTTTAAAAACTGAGTTCATAGTCTTGAAATTAAAACACGGAAAGTTACCTAATCGACTTCTTCAATAGTGGGTCCAGTGCCAGCACTAGGTCCTTGTTTGGGAGTGGAGGCATTTCCTCCCTGATGTAACTTAGTCATGATAGGAGAGAGTTCAGATTGCACTTCTTTCATCTTATGCTCAATCTCTTCCTTCTCGGCCAAGGTGTTATTGTCCAACCACTGGATGACACCATCACAAGCTTCTTTGACCTTTGCCTTTTCTTCAGAAGACAATTGACTGTCAGGAACAGATTCAGCTGCTTGCTTAGCTGAGTAGACATAACCTTCGAGAGCATTTCTAGAAGCAACCTTCTCTCTCGCTTCAGTATCTTCTTTCTCATACTGCTTCGCCTCATCCAACATTCTCTCAATGTCTTCTTTGGATAGACGTCCTTTGTCGTTGGTGATGCGGATACTCTGCGACTTCCCAGAGCTTTTGTCCATAGCAGACACATTGAGAATTCCATTTGCATCTAGGTCGAATGTAACTTCAATCTGTGGCACTCCCCTTGGTGCAGGTGGGATGCCGGATAGTTGAAACCTTCCAAGAAGGTGATTGTCTTTGGTCATAGCCCGTTCCCCTTCATAGACTTGGATGTCCACACCTGGCTGGTTGTCTGAGTAGGTGGTGAAGATCTGGGATGTTTTGCAAGGGATGCGGGAGTTTCTTTCCACTATCTTGGTCATAACACCTCCAGCGGTTTCAATGCCAAGAGATAGAGGAGCTACATCAACTAAAAGGACATCTCGTATCTTTTCATCTGTACTGCCAGTTAGCACTGCAGCTTGTACAGCAGCACCGTATGCAACGGCTTCATCAGGGTTGATGGACATGCACAGTTCTTTGCCATTAAAGAAGTCCTTTAGGAGTTTCTGGATTTTAGGAATGCGAGTAGATCCACCAACCAGAACTACATCGTGGATGCTTCTCTTATCCAGCTTGGCATCTTTAAGAGCTCGTTCAACTGGATCAAGTGTGGAACGGAACAAGTCCATACACAGTTCCTCAAATCGGGCTCTAGTGAGTTTGGAGTAGAAGTCGACACCTTCAAATAAAGCATCTATCTCGATGCTAGCCTCCGAGCTGCTGGAAAGGGTCCTCTTAGCTCTTTCACAGGCAGTTCTCAATCTCCTCAAAGCTCGAGGACTGGACCTCAGGTCCTTTTTGTGTTTGCGTTTGAATTCTTCAATGAAGTGATTCACCATCCTGCTGTCAAAATCTTCTCCACCTAGATGTGTATCACCAGCTGTGGATCTCACCTCAAACAGAGATCCTTCATCGATAGTGAGGATTGAAACGTCAAAAGTGCCACCACCGAGGTCAAAGATGAGTACATTCTTCTCTCCTTTTAAGTTCTTGTCCAGTCCATAAGCCAAGGCAGCAGCTGTCGGCTCATTAATGATCCTCAGAACGTTCAATCCAGCAATCCGCCCAGCGTCTTTAGTTGCTTGTCTCTGAGAATCATTGAAGTAGGCTGGAACTGTAATGACTGCATCGACGACTTTCTGACCCAGGTACATCTCGGCCGTCTCCTTCATCTTTGTCAACACCATGGCACTGATTTCTTCAGGATTGAACATTTTGCGCTCACCTTTGAATTCTGCAGAGATTTTGGGCTTGCCTCCTTCATTAATTACTTTAAAGGGCCAATTCTTTATATCTTGCTGGATTTTGGGGTCATCGAACTTTCTGCCGATGAGTCTCTTGGCATCAAAGATGGTGTTTTCTGGATTCAGGGCAACTTGAGATTTAGCTGCGTCTCCTATCAGTCTCTCGGTCTCGGAAAAAGCAACGTAGCTTGGGGTGGTGCGGTTCCCTTGGTCATTGGCAATTATCTCTACATTGCCATGCTGGAAAACACCAACGCAGGAATAAGTCGTTCCCAAGTCGATGCCGATGGCCGGAGCTTTTCCTGAGGGCATCTCGAATGCACAGTCTTTATCAACAGACGATAAAAAATTACAAGTACTTGCACTTGCAGTCAAAATGCAGGATCACTTCAACCAAACTACAATTTGTAAACAGTCACACTATCTCTCAAAATCAATTGTACAGCTGGAGTAATTCACCAATAAATATAGCAGAAATTCACAACAGTATACTAAGCGTAGAAATCTGGCAGGAGTAGTCAAAGCGCAGAGAATATCTCTGGATTCAGTAGCGACTGATATCAATAACTGACGGGCCTGAAGAAGGAGCTGACATATAAAGGCACTAGAGAATCATCTCGAAACTGGTAGTTTATTCCAGAGACGACGATTCCAGATCACTGGTGACGCAATATTTGTTGTGATGCCACCTCGAAAAGAAAATGCTGGAAAGTTCTTGATTTGTTTTTGGAAACCGTTGCGTTGCGCGCGTGTCACGTCTTGAAACGGAAGAGTATCTTGATACCCACAGTAAATATCCTTTTTTTTTTTCTATATGAATAAAATTCTGACGTCTTACTCTGACAAACATTGGGTAAACGTCATAAATGTAAATCTTGAAAGTTAAAACTTCTCACAAAAGATCTGAAATGAAGTAAAATGACTAAATCGTTTGTTTTTATCTCTGCTATGGATTTAGCTTTTTGTTTACATTTTTCTGTCAATGTCAATTTTGTAACAGGTTTTGAATTTTGAAAGTTTTCCTCTAACGGTCTTCAGATGGATCAACAGAAAAATTAGTTGCTGGTAATCAAATATCTGCCTCTCTTTCTTAAATTCCGAAGTTATGGTTATGTATTTAAAGTGTTAATTTTAAAGTGTCTTTTAAATACAAATTTTTGAGGACTTAAATACAATATTTAAGCTAAACTTAGAATTTATGTCTTTAAATATTTGTTTCAATTTCAATGCTAGGATTAAAAATTAAAATAACTAATAAGTTTTTTTGTTGTTTTTTATAAATTAGTATGAAAAGTTAACAACGTATTAAATTTAATATATTTTTCGGGGGAACAATTGCATTAAAGGGATCTGGCGAGTTTCGACAAGTTAGTTTAGAGTTAAGATAAATCAACTGAACTCTATTTACTTTTGCTTCCAGATATTTATAGAATGAGTTTAAAGGTTTATAATTTAAAATTATCTCTTAAATAAAAAAGGGCAATAAAAATCAACAGGGTGCTGTTATTTATTTGAACCATTTCTTTAAAATATATTTCAAATTATATTTGTCTTTCATAATTTTGATATAAGAATTAAATTTTGTGACACTAAATTTTTGTAAGCTGGAAATATATCAGCTTGAGGAGTGTTTGATTATTAAGCACAACAAAAATATAAATCTAAGACTTTTTGCTATAATACCAACAATAAAAATCGAAATAATTCAATGCTTTTTTTTAAAATCATTCTGTATATATATCGCACAGAGATTTCATGTTATTTTTTATGCACTCTAGTAACACTACTTATTAAATTTTGTACATTTAATTTTTTTATTAGTCTTGATATAAAATAACTAATTCAAAATATATATTCTTCCTTTTATAACCATGTTTATATTCATACAATGTTTACTACTAATTACCGCAATATTGAATTGTAGAACACAATAATTTGTTTTATTTCAGAAATATGGAATCAAAATTAAAAGCAGCTCTAGGGCTCTCGGTGTTTAAATCGAAAGGATCAAAAGGCGGAGGATGCATCAGTGAGGGCAAAGTGTTTGAAACTGAAAATGGACTCATATTTGTTAAAGTCAATGATGGTGATAAGGTAATATTAAAAAAAGTCAAGTATTGTTGATAATTTCTCCTTAATGTTAAGCATTCACTGCAATTCAAATATTATCGTATACAGTTTGGACCCTCCATGATGATAATACTGTCACTTAGCTTTTGTATTCTAATGATGCATTATTATGCAGGGGCGGATTTCGAGGTCAATCAAGGGGGGTGCGATTATGACTAAGTGTTTACAGTGGCAGTGATAGTTTGCCAACTTGGGGAAGAGGGGAGGGGGATCATCAATTAGTATGATACTACCAGGGTTCAATGAAAGATACAAATTAGAGAGTTTGACCATCCTCTTTTGCGCCCCATATAACAAATTATCCCGAAAATGTAATAAAATATTAAATTATAAATATTTGGTATTTTTTATTAGATAAAAAATATTTAAGAGCAGAAAAAAATATCTCATGCAGATCAGGTGAAGTGTAAAAAGTTCAACAACCCTGAAAATTCAACTTTTTTAAACAAGTTAATTTACCAATATATTCAACATCATAAATCATGTAATGCAGAAAAAAGACGGCAGATCTTTTAACAACTTTAGACAGGTACGTAAAACTCTATATTCTCATTTTATTGATTTCCATAGTAAAACAATGCTTTTCAACTCAGTTTGACATCACATTAATAAATTAAAATATAAGTCACATAATCTTGAGACTATATACAATAACTATACACTATAAATGACTTTTTTATAATTTAAGAAAGTAATTTTGTTTGACATTTTCAAAAGGTTTTTATGATTTTGCATATGAAAGGGTGCAGATACAATGCTTATTCCTGTAAAATCAGTTTATTTTTATAAGAATTAATTATTTTATCATAATCTATTCATATACTGATGATATTGAATTGAGAGTTACGTTGATAATTGCCTATAATACCAAATATGAGTGTGTAGGATAAATCACTACTTCTGATCATTCGGGCAAAATTGAAATATTCGAACATATCTAGAAAAAAAGATAGCAAATGTCTAAACTAAAACAAATTGTTAACGATATATTACATTTTGTAAAATAAATAGTGACATTACAAAAATCTTATCAGGATTATATATTACCGTCAATTGTCTTACAGTGCCATAAAAAATGAAGAAACAAACACTCTTAAGTCTTGACATCGCACGCACACTCCAACTCAAGCAAGAATCAGGGCTCCAGAAAAATATTTTCTTCCTACGTACACAAATGCCATATCCAAAAATTTCCTGCAAGTCTGCGGGCTTTAAATTATACTGCTGAAGAAAATTAAATGTTACGTACTATTGAGAATTAAAAGTTGTTTAATTCAAAATTTTCTTGGCATTGATTTTAGAAGCACCACTCTGCAGGATAAACATCGGTTTCCAATGGCACATTTCCAGTTGCAATATTAGGTCATTGGTTAAAGGTTAAGCTTGTGAAACGATAGCAAACACTGATGCTTGTCCAGCATGCCACCTGTCATAACTATTTTCATTTTTGTGCTTTCGATTTAAATGCTGTGAATAGTTTTGCTCCAACATTTTTTGCAAATACAGCATTTCATCTTCCTTGTCTTGCTTGGATAGCTCCTTATCATTTTAAAGAAAAATGTGGTTTCTTTTAAATTACAATGGAATATCCAAGAATTCTTTCAAATTAAAAAAGAATGAAGGAAATAAACTCTCAGTGTAATTACATGTTTCAATAGGTTCGGATTCCAAAATCAGGAAATAAAACCCCCTTCCCCCGTTATGTTAACACTTCTCCCTTCCCTGTCCAACCTAACTGGAATTTCTTCTTCCTATATAGAAGTAATAGGTGGTGAACTATATGGAGAATAGCATTCTCCCCCCCCCCCATCCTCTCCCCTCCCGGGGTTACGGGAGTCAACAACTCCCTCTTTCCCGCCCTGCCTAACTGGAATTTCTCTTTTTAAAAAAAAACAAACAGCATTTGACTTTAATTTCCTGCGGGATCCGACGATTATCTGCGTACATCGTACGCACGTACGTTCATTTTATCGGACTCTGGCAAGAATGATCATTCCATTCACTTCCACCCCAGATTAGAGGCATTTTTGTAATTTGCAACTCACATGTGATATGGTGCAGTGTCACGTGTAAGGGAAGGGATATTGTGACCCCTCAAGTTTTATTGCTTTGTGTCCTTAGTTTAAAATTCAAGGTCACCCAAACAGAGGGGTAATTTTTGTTCCTTTCTCTGAAAGAACGAAGGGAAACTTTTTGATCCTAATTTAGCAATAGCGTCTTGATCGCAACTGTAAGTCCTTACAATATTCTGTAGAATTGCAATAATGCTATAGTACCGATTTGATCAAAGCTTTTTCTTAATTATGTACTAGGCATTTTATTTTCCAATTATAATTAAAAAATAAATAAAAATTAAAGTTATTTTAGTGCTTGATATTTGGTACATAGAATGAAGTTTAAGGGATGCAATGGCACCCTGATATTAAAGCTTCATAATTAATTGGCCTTTAATTAAGAAGTAGACCTGCAGAATGCTATTTGCAATCAAAAACTTGTTAGTCTTTGGTTCCATCTCTTACTCACAAATAAGAAAATGGTACTGAAATTGAGAAATTTTTTAATGGTATTTTGAGAAATTTTTTAATTTGAGAATTGCACAAGGGATAAAGATTCATTGACCTGTACATTGCAGGTCATCACAATCCCGATCTACTCGTCCCATCTCAAGCCTATTCCTTGTACGGGTAATAAAATAAGGAGCTTGGTTAGGTGGCTTAAAAGTCAGTAAAAATCTGTTTAATGAGGCATGAAAAATGTCAGAAAAAGTTTAATTTTGTTTGCTGATTTCCATCAATGTTGATATTAAGTAAAAAATAGATCTTAGAAATATCAATGAAATTTTAATTTTTAAATTTTTTTTTTACTTTGAACTCGATTTAAACTGTCATTTGAAAATAATTTAGACGACATACTTCACGGGGGGTGCGGTTGCACCCCCCTTAATCCGCTCCTGTTATTATGCATATTTAAAAAAAAAAAAAAATTGTAGGAATAAGGGTCTTTTGATGCAGTGATATTCTGTGTCTTAACATTTCAGTACAAACATCATGAAAAGTTGAGCCCAGACTGAATAAACATAAAGTTGACAACAGGCAGCTGTTGATAAGTTTGTAACCATGCAGTTTTTAATAATATATCTCATTATTTTTAATTATATCTAAAGTTCTCTCCCTCCTTCTCCACTTACCTAGGAGTGATGTGGGGGGTTGTATTATTTTTTTTGACCAGGAACATCGTTTTGTTTCGCAACTTTGAGGGGAGTAGGGGGGGGGGGGGGCGATCTAACAATATGGATTTCGGTAACAGTAAACTTTGCAGTGAATGAAGCAAGTCTGTGCAGTAGTGAAACTTTTAGCAAACAAATCGAGCTTGGGTAGCAATGAATCTTTTAGACAGCGAAGCGAGCTTTATTCGTGATGCATCAAAAGTTGAAAGCTATACACAATGATGGGTTTCAGCAATGCGGGGCCACACAGTAAGTATCACTTATATTTAGAATATTAAAAAATGGGATTTTGATTCTTCCATATTTGATGGTTGAAATGTGTTTCTGAATACGAGGAAAATAGTTTATTTTAAATTTGTACATTACTTATATTTATAAGAAAGCCGTTGAAAGAAGTTTTTTCTACATTTGGCTGTTAATTAGCAACTTTTTTTCCATAATAGGGCAGTATTATGTTTGAAGGGGAGCTCGAAGGTCTAAAAGAAATTGAAAGCACTGAAACAGTTCGGGTACCAGCACCTATGAAAGTAAGAAATCGACTTCTTGCCTATAATTGGTATTATGTAAGCAATAGTGTTCATTAAAAATTATAAACATAGTTTGCCACATTTTTGAAACTATACTCAGTGCTAGAACTGTAGGTAGACCCTGGGTGACACGTTTCCCCACTTTTAAAAACTCACTATCGGTCTGAAAACTACTAAAGAAAAATAACATTAACCTTTAAATGTTGTGACACTGAGGAAAAGGGATTTAAAGTTTCCAAATGTTAAAGAAAAAAAAAAAAAATTTGGTGTATATGTATATCAAATTGTTGTAAAAATGTATTTTACTACTTCGTAGAAAGAAAGATATAAGTATTTTTATGAACAGATACTGTTACATTTGGTCAACTTTTAACTTGGGAAGAACTTTCTTTTAAAAGTTAAATTTCTATTCTTGTTTCATATAAAGACAAGCTATTTTTTTTTTTTTTTTAAATTATAAATTTTTTAGAATTCTCTATTAATTTAATTTCATGAAAGTATGCACATTTGGAAGCACTGTTTAAATCTAAATAACCAGTTATGTATATAACGTTGAATTATTACTTCATTTTATCTCTTACTTCCAAGGGAAAAAAAACTAAGTTGCAGAATATTCATTAAAATAATAAATTTTGGATCTTTGTTCCAAATCAGTGTTAGGAAGTATAAACTATTTCTTTGCTATTCATATTTTATTGTAAGATTCGAAATTATAGCATTTATCGTTGGAGAGGAAGAGGTCACTAACTTTTGGGCATCCCCCCCCCCCCACTTTTCTTTTCCCACTTCTACCATTGACTATACTAATAAAATGGTAAATACAATATCAAAGCCTAAAATGGCCTATTTCTAACATGGAATTATTATTTTTTAAATAATGAGTAAGAAATGAAAGAGCATACTTACACTCCTACAGGAATCCACATTTATTATTTTTTATCGGTTGTCTTATACTAAAACTGAAGTGGATAATGTTTAGAATAAAAACAGAATTTCATTCTTAATGTTATCCTTATTATGATTATTGTTTAGTTAGACATATGTGCAAAATACTTTTATTGCTTTTTTTCATTAAACTAAGAATACTTTATATTAGGAAAAGGAACAACCAATGTCTTTTTCAGATTTTGTTTTAACGAATCCATGATATTTGAAATTTGGTTACTTATTGTTTAAAAAAGTTTTTTTTTCAGCGAGTAAAAATGATAGTAAACGAAAATTATTTATGATAGTTAATTCAAGTCATATAAGATATTTCCTATGAGGAGGCATCATTTTAAAAATGTGTGGCACATTTCTCAAAAGTATCAGTAAGTGGAGAAACTATTTTGTGTGTTTTTAATAGTAAGTTAATTTGTAGGTTTTGTATTATATCAAGTTTCACTGATGCACAAAAATAAAAATGTTCCATTTTGTATTTGTGTGTCAGTGATTAATATCTTTTTCTTAAAAAAATATCCTTCCTCTTAATTCCTACTGTGATAACCTCTACAGTTTCTCTTTCCAAAGAGAGTAGACACATTAGCATATGATTGTAGCCTTAGATGGATGTGTATTTTCTCTTTCCCCTCTAAAAATAAAGTTATGCATAATGATTCATAAAATTAAAATGTGGCAAATTTTGCCCTTAAGATTTATGTTTAACTAACAATAATATTAATATCTCAATTTATAGTTTTCATCTGAATTCTGTTTATAATCTGATACTTCCTGTGATTTTGCAACAAAGTTCAAAATTTGCTGACTTTTTGTAATGTGCATTACAAAATTGTGTAATTTCTAATTATAGTTTAGGTTGCATTTTTTACAAATTGCAAAATATGAGATTTCTTAACATTAGCCTTAGAGTGCACATTTTTCTTTTTGTTAAATTTATAAATTAACAAAGTGTTGGTCATAATTTTTGTTTATATAATCGCTCTTTTGTAAGGATGACCACAAGTTTTCCCCCATTTCTGGATTTGCTTGAATTGTTTGACATAGCAGGTTATTTTCGCTTCAATTTTGGCTGGACTCATTGCAAAATACTTGCTTAGCATGCGAGAGGTCTATTTGCAGATTAGTTTACTCATGCATACTGTATCTGACAGTATCTATAAGGCATTAAATTATAGTCTTTCGGCATGATAGGATAAAAAATAATTGCTCTATAAAAATAAATAAAATGACTAGGTTTATCAAAGCCCTGTTTTGAGGTAATTCTATTTAAAAATCCTGTTATTTGTAACCAATTAATCTTTGCAACCAAAAAAATATGTAACCAAAGCATCCTTTAATTCAGAATACATTACCATAAGAATTTTTTTTGTTTTTAGTAAAGCCATTATTTAGGATATTATTTTTATAATATTGAATCAATAGTTATATTCAATTAGACTAATTTATGAAACAATATTGTTGTATAAATTTTTTTAATTAGTTTCTATATTTTTTCAAAAGTATGTTTTTTAAAAGAATTAATTTCTGTATAGTATTAAAATATTATGTTATAATAGCTACATTTGGAAGCAATTTATTTCTCGATATAAATCGTTATGGTTTTAAATTTTAGGTTGTAGATTTAAAAAGTGCAGGAACTGCTATTGTTATGGAGTATATCGAAATGGCTGGTTTATCGAAATATGCAGAACAATTAGGTGAACAACTTGCAAGGTATCGCTCACTTTCATTAACTTTATTGCTAAAACAAGTCTCCAACCTAAAATATAAAGCTTTCAAAAGGGAAAAAATAAAACAAAAAACTCAATCTTAAGTTGTGTTATAAGTATATTCAAATGTTAATTACTACTATTTCCTGTTTTCCAGGATGCACCTATTTAATTCTAGTTTAAAGTCAGGTGATAGTTCAGTACATAAATCAAAAGATAGCAAAGCCCCTACACATGTGAATCGATTTGGATTTCGTTGTACAACATGTTGCGGCTATATAGCACAAGATAATTCATGGAAAGATGATTGGGTGGTGAGTACTCAAAAGTTAACTTTATTTATTGATTGTGACATAAGTTTTTTAGTAAACTTGTTACTTTGTATTTATGTACAAATGTATACGTTACTTAATTTATTGTACTTTTTTTTTACTATTTTAATCAGGATTTTTTTTTTTAATGTCATATTTTAAAAATGTGCATAGTGAATTAGGTGATAAATGCTTAAATAGAAAAGGTAAATTCATAAGAATGTAAATATCAAAAAAATTATTGCACGAGTCTAAAAAAGTCGATTAAGGATGCACACTTTTCTTGACCAATAGTGCACTGTTTTCACTAACTTAATGTAAGTAGCAGGTAACTGACAAAATGTTTGAAAATGAGTGTTAGGATATTGCTTTATCAATTTCTAATTATCTGTAGTGATTTTATTTTGATATATTATTTCATCTTTTATTTACATAGTAGTTTAATGACTTTCGATAGAAGTGTATATTCTGAAAATCCTTCCATTGCAATTTTCAAAAAACGAATCTTACATTATCCAACTAATTGAGTACAGGCTGTTACGAGTAGCTTTGTCCCCAACACACACTAGTATTCATAGTAAAATGCCCCCACTCATATTGAAAATGCTGTTGCATTAAATTAACATTTATTCATCCAGAAAGCTACATTATAAATTTTTTTAATGACTTGTAATGATTCATTGTATAACAAAAGTTGTCAACTTTTTTAACTGTTACGTTATACTGACTTTAAGAAGCTTAAACAAAGTCTGGCTGTCTGAGGTAAACATTCCCAGAGAATACAACAATGCTAGGCATGGGCCAAATGAAAGGTCTCCCCCTAGTCCTCATTATAAGATAACAAATTTTTTATTCTGTATTTGTTAAGACACAGCAAAATTTAAGCAGAAATATCTGAAACAATGAATGGAAATCAATTTATCATTTTTAAGCTTAAATTGCAACAGCTAAAGATGTGGCATGTCAGTTTGAAGATCACAATAATATTAGTAGAATTATGCAAAATGCAACTAGACATGAATTTTGATATTAACTTTATGTTAAGTTCAGCTCTTGGCTACAGATAGATATTGGATTAGAATTTAGGATACAAGTTTTCTGACCAGTATTTTTATATCCCCTCCCCCCACACAAATTGGCAGGGTTTTTGTTTTACGTTCTCAATCAAAACGGGGATATGTCATGTAATGTATCCAGTGCCAAAATAAAAATGCATGTCAAAGCAGCCTTTTTATAGATATTTACTATTTTTTATGCGAGGCGATTCTTCAAGTCTTAAATTTGAAACAACATCTCGAATAACCAGAGAAGTAATGTACCCCTATCGTAAAGTGACTATGCTAAATATTTTCAAACTACTTACAGCGCCCCTAGTGGCGATTTATGGAAGTTATGAAAAAAAAACTAAAGGAGATCAGCCATAACGTCTAATTAGAAAAAATTTCACATTATTACAAAACCACAGGAAAAAGTTTCATGAAGTTATTTAAAATTGGTGATATTTGTGGTTAAAATTATGGACAATTCACGAATTGAAAAAGGGTTTGTCCTGAATTGAGAGATGCATTACCACACCGGAGAACACATTTTTCAATATCAAGGCGGCCTCATTTTTAAGTCATACAGCTGTATAATAACAACAGACATGTTTTTCACTATGAGTAACGCCACAAACTTTACAGATAAACTCAATGAAAATTTAGTTTTCGTCATATTATTGTGAACATTTTTCTAATTGGACTTTTTGAATGTCTCCTTTAGTTACTTTTTTGTAACTTCCATAAATCATCGCTCGAGGCTTTGTAAGCTGTCTCAACATATTTAGCAGTCACTTTACGTTAGGTATACGAGACACTGTTTTAAATTTAAAGGGTCGAAAAGGAATTTAGGAATCACCCTGTATAGGGCATTAGATTTCTTGGGAATGTTTTTTATCTTTGCAGAAACAAATATTTTTCCTTCGTAGGAGTTTTATGCCCAAAACAAACTGGATTACCAAATGCAGATGATTCAATCAAATTATGGGGATCGAGAGGCATCAGAACTTTGGTCCGAACTCAATTTAAAGATACCTGGATTTTTTGTTGGAGTAGATGTCAAGCCAGCACTACTACATGGTGATTTGTGGAGTGGTAATGTAGCAGAGACAGAAGAGGGTCCCGGTATGCAAAATTTAATATCATAATTATACAGTCGGATGATAAGTGAAACACACTAGAAGAGAAATAAAATTCAAGTTTAATGATTTGCAAGAAATTTTCTTCAACACTTTATTAAATAAATTTCGGTTAACACCCAACTTTTGTGAGAGGACTGATAATGAGTGACTCTGGATAAATCATTTACTCCAAAACTGACTTAGTGTGTTTCACTTATAATTGTCTTGTCTTAATTTTTTATTTTTGTAAAAAAAGAAAAATTAACAAAGTGGAAAGGTCAAAGTAAACTAATCAAAACTCTTTCACATTTTTAAACCAAGGACTTTTATCATTCTCTTAATATTTTAAGGGTAAAAGCGCACCTGAAGCCAAATATAATATTTTATTAGATTATTCATATTTCAATATAGTAAGAAAAAAATTCTTTTCAGTGATCTTTGACCCAGCTGTGTTTTATGGGCATTCAGAATATGAACTATCTATAGCTGACATGTTTGGTGGTTTCCCACGTTCTTTTTACAATGCTTACCATAGTCTCTTGCCAAAAGAGTCAAATTTTGACAAAAGAAAAGATTTGTATAAACTATTCCACTGCCTTAATCACTGGTAAGTTTCCCCATTCAAAATTAATTAAATAAGCATTTAAATAATGTATATGATTACCCAATAGAAACAATTTCTCTTTCAGGAATCACTTTGGGGGAGGATATAGGAGCTCTTCAATTTCCATTATGAAAAGGCTTTTAAAAGATTCGTGATTTCACAGATGGTTTTGCAGTAAAAAATTGAATGTTATATAAAACTCACCCACATTTTATTGAACTTTTTCATTTGAATGATTCATTTTCAAGTACAAAATCTGAATAATGTATATGTGCCATAAAGTTAAAACTTTTAAAGCCATTTGGACTTTTATTTTCTCTTTGCTAACAACAAATATACATCAAATAACAAGAAATGAAAATCACAGAAGTATTGCTGTACTTTCTTCAACAACCTAAACTTGCAAGGGTAGAATTTTTTTTAATAAACCAAGTCTTATTTAAATTCAATAAAAATTATTTGTTGTTGCGACACATGGAAGTTGTAAATAAAAGCTTATTCTTTGCTCTCTTTTTTTTCTTTGATGAACTTTGGCTTTTATCTGAAATAGAAATGATTTCATTTAATTGAAATTTGCAATAGGAAATGATAAAAAATCAATACGAAAATTTTCACCAAGATAGATGGGACTAAATTTATCTCCTTTTTTATTGCCAAAAAATTTAGGGACATTTCTATCTCCTACAAAATAGTGCAGCCAATGGCTACCTTTTCTTTTGTTAACACTTTTGGTTCTAAATTTCTGAGCGCTTGGGTTTCAATGAAATGGTTCTTCCATTTAATCAATGTTTTTTTAAATATTTGAATTTTTTTTTTTTTGGTTTGATATTTTTATCAGCTGTAAATAAAATAGTTTATTTTTTCTAACACTTCTTCCACTAAGTGAATAAAACTCCCCAATTTGTTTTTATTTTAAAAACCTAAGTACAATACAACCAGTGGTTGCTATCAGCAAAACCTGGAACATATACTGATGTCCATATTTTAAGTTATAGAACATACTATTTCGGTGATATATCCATCTTGAACAATAAACATTTGCACAGGGTTTAAATAATTAATGTATGCACAATTAGATTTTTTTTCCTTATTCCATCCCCATTTTGGTATTATAAATGAATAATTATGAATGAGTTTTTATCTTGAATTTAAAATTGTTTTAAATAAGTAGTTTCTTAAAAGAGTGTCCAACAGCGAGTCAATTGTCATTTTAGCATTTTGCTAAAATAGTTTTAATTTTAGCATTTTTGCTAAAGAAAATGATTACTCAGTTTAAATCTGGCTGCAAAAGGTTCAGAACAAATGTTTCAATTATGCAACTAAGTATTTTGATTGATATAAATTTCGAATACAAATGTTAGATACTTAAAAATAAGTTGACATATTTCACTAGCAAGAACAAATGACAAGCAGATCATTATAAAAATTAAATAGTATAATTCAAAATGCTAGGCAAATAAAATTAATGGAAAATCAATTATACTAAATTTGTTAATCACAAGATTTCCACTAAAAAGTGCTGCAGAAGTTAATGCAAATTAATTCTTAGAAAATTACCTGT
Source organism: Linyphia triangularis (assembly GCA_963978545.1). NCBI lineage: Eukaryota > Metazoa > Arthropoda > Arachnida > Araneae > Linyphiidae > Linyphia > Linyphia triangularis. The sequence goes on from OZ021724.1 coordinate 87,674,402, forward strand.
GGGTTCCTGCAAAGCCATTGCATCGAAGGCTGCTTGTAAAGCATCACTAAAAGACTGGCGATATTCAGGTGCTGGGGTATTCTCGTCATCTGAATCTTGTTTAGGCTGAGCGTGGTTGGAAGCGGAGGTATTGGATTTCATTTCTTTAGGTATAGGTTTGAAAGTCTTAGGTCCATCTCTAAGCATCTGTTTTTAAAGCAATGTAAATTAATTTCATAAAAGAATTTAAAATCTAAGTGGTCAATATAAATTTGTTTCTCATATACTATCAACATTTTTCTTAATGAAAACTGGTACATATTCAGAAATAAATATCTCTGTTATAAGGCCTTGTAAGAGAAAAGGTTGTTTATCTCTAGAAAGGACAAAACAAAATAGAAATCAGAAGTATAGAAAATGTTTTTCTCCCCAGGCACCTTACCTGGGTTCATACTCATTTTCAGAAAAAAAATTCCCCGAGATTTCTCTGTTTTTAATCGCGGAGTAAAATATTTTTAGTCAGATAAATATAGTCAAACCTCGATTATACAAATTTGTTCAATAACTCGAAAAAAGTCTTTTCTTCAAGAATAACTTTTGGCAAGTAAGTAAATTACTGCATTTCTTATCTGTAAACACTGCTTACAGACATGAAATGCAGTAATTTACTTACTTGGGCAAAGGAAGTGGCAGGAACAAAACTTGTTATCAAATAATTCTGTAACTACATTACTCGAGTTAGGGTTGAACAAATAGCATCCAAGAATAGGATTTTTTTCCAGAGTAACCACTTTTTCCAGGTTTTAGAGGAGGATTTTTCTTTTTTCTCTGAGATTTTAAGACTGATTTATCTTTCTTGAGTTTTCCCGATGGGTATGAACACTGCTTACAAATAAGAAATGCAGTAATTTACTTACTTGGGCAAAGGAAGTGGCAGGAACATTATGTGAATCGGGAGCAACATATTCCTCAAGGTAACCAGATGGAAAAGCATCATCATTGTAACTATTTAAATTAGCAACAGGATCTGGAAAAAATATTGCACTTAAGACAGCTTGACAGAAAAATCAAACATGTAAGCTTTGAGATTTATTCCCTTCAAAATTATGGTTTTACATCATCATCATCCTATATACATTTGCAAGCCATTCAATAAAATTATTTTCAGAAAAAAAAACCCAGCAACCCACGGAAAAGGAAAGAATCAACTGCAAACTGTAACTTTTTATTCAGGATTCAAGAGTAAAGATTTAGTTTGATATCAGTTTCAATAGATTTTCTTCCAACCATTCCAAAATAAAAAGTAGAATAAAATTATTGGTGTAAAATAAAAATGGAGCATGTATGTCGTGATAAAAAGAAAAGCAAAATGCTACACACAATGTCTTGTGCTTGTCAGAAAAACCAACAGCTGGTTCACTATGAGCGTGCTCACAAGCAGTATTTGTTCGATGCTCCAAATATCATCTATGGCAGCGTTCGCCACTAACTTTTAGAGGCGGGCCGTATGACTTATGTTAGAGCTTTTCACAGGTCTGATACACCAAAATATGTATCTTTAATTATTACCGATTTAACAATATATAGCATTTCTGAATACAGGAGGAAATAATTTTTTTATTTTAATAAAATTACAATTGATATTTGATTCTTTTTTTCCTTCAAATAATTAAAAAAAATAGTAATATACTTAAAATTGTTTTTATTAATCTAGTACATTAATCTTTTTTAATTTTAGCAATGTGCTTGTGCCCACTAAGATTCGTTAGTTCTATATTAATACTCCAGCAAGGAATCCGGTTCAAAACTGTTATCAATTATAGTAAAAATCATAATTTCTCAATGGAACCATGACATGAAATAATAAAAGTTATTTGCATAACAGAATAACCTATTGTATAAATCAACACATATTTATAAGTTACCTGGATGTATTTCGGGGTTCATTCCTTCTTTTGGGGGAGAAAGTGAAAGAAAATCTTCAGGATGATAAGCGGGAAATTGGTCAACACTGTTGAGATTGTATGTGGCTTTTGGGTCTAAGCAAAAATAAATAAAACAAGATTGATTCAATTAGAAATCAAGGATTCAGTAAAATTACTAATTCATTGTGCGTTTTTGCTACACGATGGGTTGTTAAATGTTTCATACATTTCATGTAGTTTATCAGAACTTTTAAGGACACATATAAAATTGGAGGACATGTGCCCCACACGGTTCACATGAGCATTATTGTCTCACTTAAATTTTTTAAATGTGAAATATGAAAAACTGAAGCACAAAATTATTAAAACTAATTATAACATAAAAAAAACACCGTTTTTTAATAAAATATAACTATACCATTTCTTTTTAAAATTGAGTTGAATGAGAAATTTATGCAATTTGTGTAGGTTAAAAAAAATTGTTGAAATGCACTGGTTCAGAAATAACTAAGTCCTCTAGGTGTTTGTATGCACACGAGTCAACATCCTTAACTAAACTCTTTCCCTCAAAATATATTAAAAATAAAGTTTAGAAACTCGCTACTATCACATTAAACAATTCAACACTGAAGCTATTTGGACAACTTTGGATGCTATTAACAAGAAGTTACTAAACAAAGAAACCATCAAATGACATCTGTATAGTGATAGTAAGCGACACTTCTCCTCAATTTGCTTTTCAAATTAAATTTTACTTTTAAAAAAATTAAATGATGAAAGTTGAATATTTATGCATACAATAATTGCTTGTCAGGCTAGGACCAACAGTTTAATGTGTATTCCAAACCACAAAGAATATCCATGCCAAACACAGGATTCGAACACGGCACCTTTGGCATGCAAGGCTAAAGCGGTAATCACACAGCCATTAGGTGGGTATAGAAATTTTTTGATTATGCCATTGCATAGACAAAAATAAGTAAGTTTCCAAGAACACCTATAGACGTCAAAGAAAAAAAAAATAGATCCCAAGTAGAGTTTGTTTAGTTTTTATCTAAATTTTAAACAACTTTTATATTTTCAGAGGGAATTAACAAAACATTTGTTAATATTGAAAACATTGTAGGCTGACTAGGAATGGTCACAAAATATAAAATCAAGCATTTCCTCTAGTCACTTTGATTTCTTAACCTTGAAAGGCTGTATATCATTCTGAAATATTTTTTTTATTTGAAGGTGTGTTGTTTTGAAATTGCAAAAACAAGTTGTGTCTTAATAAATTAATGTATTTACAAGTTAAAAAAAAAAAAAAAAAAAAAAATTAAAATGGATAAAACAAATTGTAAAATTCAATTAAATCCATGTAAGAAAATTTCACAGCAAGATTAACCAACAACAAAAATATAAGCTTATATATAATGACTGACTTTATGCTTACATTTTCCGAGCTTCTTGTTTTCTTCTCGCTCTATAATTTTTTCACGTCTTCGTTCATCGCGAGCTTTTTTACTTCGAACAAATCTTCTTTTCTTGATCTCGCCTATAATATTTTCACACAATTAAAAAAATACCAGAGAATACTGTTTCGCTAAAAGCAGCAATTGTTAAGCTGATAGTCGTTAGAAATGTTGCTTGTTGTTTCTTAATTCATAAGTGTCATGCATGTAAAATATTTTTATACCACATGGACTCACACAACATTTGGCCTTCCAGTTTTTACATTACTACTGGATGATACTGGACTTTTCCCCCCTGTTCACAAATACTCATTGACCACAAGGATTATTTCTCAATGCTTATTGATACGCTTCATGAACTAGGCTTGCTTTATTTGTAATAATGTTATGCTCCAGAGAACCCATTCTTATTTGATAAAAAAAGTACAATAGTCAAAGGGGATTTTGATACTTATGTCCCGATGCATTCCCCTTCTCCGAAAGGGGAATTCAGCAAAACATAAATATCAAAATTCACCAAATAGAACTCTCCGGAACAAAATAATGTTTGCCTTGTATCCCAGGATGGAGTCTCATCTGGTGCTTTCCTATCTCTGTTTTCAAAGAAGCCACCACAACGATTGTGACAAGTAACTTTTTGGAGGTTGTTGGGTTGCCTATTGGGAAGATTCTCCCATTTGAGATGCAGTGCAAAGTGGTTCCTTAGAAAACCTCTAGAAGTCGTATCTTTCTCCAACAACGTTTCTGCATAGCCATGTTTCAACATAGTATAGACCTTAAATGGCTCTAGTGCCATGACTAAATGGAAGTAACCTAGTTTAGAAGATGAAATACTCTGCTATGTTCCCTTTCTCAACAGCTCTGACCAACACATTTATATCAAATCAAGAAATATTCAATTCCAAGAACACTGAGTTGCAGAAGAACCCTATGGAAACCATTAAAAAGAACCCTATGGAAACCACTAAAAATATGGCAGCCTTCTTTTTGAGGGTCGAGTTAGATTCAATGTTGATTTGAAAACTATTGTTTGCCACTATCATGAGCTCAATATTTTAAGCAGTTACAAAGATCTTGTACTCACTATTTTAAAAAGAGTTTTCATTGCATATGATAGATAAAAGATCTTTGGGTCAGAAATATATCACCAAATGGTCACGCAACCATAAATTGCACTTCAACACCGGTGTGAAAATGTTTTTTTTTTTTTTTAATGAGAAGCCCATTTATCCAGTAGCATGTTAATTTGTTTCAAATTTATAAGGAATGAGGAACTTTCACGCTTTTCGGTTTTATTTTTAAATAAAAATTCGAGAAAAAAATCATGAAAAACAATAACATTCTTTAAAAAATTTGAGCTTGGATAGATAGTTAAAAAAATATTTAGTTTTTCATTTTGCGAAAAAAGCAAACTTTGCATGAGACGTCAATGCGCAGATTTTGAATTAGTCTAAAACCTGTTTTAGATGAGGAGGGAGAGAAGTTCCTCCTCGGATTTTCGATGGAATCTATGCGTAACTATGTCGCGGTTTTTTATGCGTTTTTGATTATGTGACTTTTGCTTTGATTTCAAACTCGATTTTTGATTAATTGAAAGCATAAAGATAAAAAATAATTGCACTTCTCAAATATATTCGATGGATAACACTAGAAAATACAAAAAATAGTCTTTTTCCTCACTTGTGCACGTTCCTCACTGTACCAAATAAAATTTACTAAAAATCCTCAAATCTCAATTGGAAGATTTTAAAATAGAACGAAATAAATACTGTCTTTTAGATAGTTAATACCTTTGATTAAGTAATTTCCATCGTGACTTGAAAATACGCAGCTCTATCAAAAATCTGTATTTCACAATAAAATCAAAACATTCTTATATTGGTTCATATAATGAAACACTAAGATTTAAATTTATTTTTATAAGGCTTTCTAAATTATAGCTAAGTGTTCTACACAATTTTGTATCAGATCAATTTTTGCATTGTTGGGCTGTCGGGGTATAGTTAAAAACTGTTATTAGCTTTAAGGACACAAATATGAAAACAACATTACTCTATATTTCTTATTAAGAAAGTAATTATGAATTGCAAATTATTTAATTAGGTAACACATCCGAGAGATTCGCTAGTAATACATATCAGGGAAATATCTTACTTTCAAACTGTAACATGATGGGTTCAGAAACTATAAGCCCAAAATCTAGTTCAACAATTTGGAACTCGCATGTCAATGGCAAATGTTGTAAGTATCTCAATCTTTTACGCAATACCTAAGAGATACAGAAAAATAAGCATTAAAGTTTAAAAGTACCAGCAATGTAGCTTATTTTAGTAAAAGGCTAAAAATAAGTAATATGGAAAATACAACCTTTACTATCAAATTCAGTAATATAAAAGAATATATTTTTTTTAACATTATTATGTGACACTATAGGATAGAGACTTACTGTTGAACAAAACCTAAGTTGTTATCTTTATTAAGTACAAATTATAATAATTAAAGTAAAAAACAACAACCCAGATATTAATATTCTTAGTGTACTCGACATTTTATTTACTATAAGCATTATATCTGGAAATCTTATACTTAGATTTAATAGATCAGAAAAGTAATCTTTTCAAGTTTTGAAACATTTTTTTAAATTCATTAAAGGATTAAATAAACATTACCTCAGTCATCGTAACTCGCTCTACTTCCACAATTTTTGCAGTAATGGTATGTGGTGCAGCTTCAAGGGAACCAAATTCTTTTAGCAGCATCCTCACATTTACATTTTGCAAATAAATATGCTGCCCATCTTCAGCTGTAGGTAGTGTAAAATTACATTTTTACCAGTGAATTTTGGCAAAAAAATGCATAAAAATGGGAATATTTCAGATTTCAATGCAAAAATGTTTTTGAATATTTAAACAGTTAAAACATTTCAAGCCAAAACTTTTTGAAACATGCTCAATGTTTAATAATATTTTTAAAGACACTTGATAAGACTTTATTCAGTTTAAATTGCTCAGCATTTTAAACAATCAATGTTAGAGTAACAACTAAATTATACAGTAGTAAATTCCTTTTAAATTGATTAAGGTAGTTTGTAAATTCCTTTTAAATTGTTTAAGGTAGTTTGTAAATTCCTTTTAAATTGTTTAAGGTAGTTTGTAAATTCCTTTTAAATTGTTTAAGGTAGTTTGTAAATTCCTTTTAAATTGTTTAAGGTAGTTTGTAAGTTGGAAGCAAAAAACTGCTCAATAAACTGATGATTGGGCCCTCAGAATTTTAACGTATTACTAGCTTTTTAACCAACACACACAGTATTAAGATTATGCATGAAATGTCTGCCTACATACAACATTCAAAGCTGAAATATTTTTGAATGCAACAAAATGGGGAAGAGACAAAAAGGATTTAAGTTTTACCTTGATAAAAAAAGCAAATTCCTTTCTCAGAATCATTGCATGGGGCTTTAACAGCATTATTCAAGTTTGAATGGTCATTCGATTTTGCAGGATTTTCATTTACATCTGCCAAAAAATAAATAATAATAATTTTCACATAAAAAGTTTAAATAAATACATACAAAACAAAATGACATGAATCCATGACTTTAAAAAAAATGAAGCAAATAATTTTCCATGACTCAAGAAATCACATAAAAAAAAAATCACTTTTTACTAACACGAACATAAGTAAAACACCTTTAATGCAAAATCGCTTAACATGAAATCCCCTTTAATGAGAAGTAAAAGCAATTCTCCGTACTTAAAACTTAATGTTAATTTATTTGTTTAATATGAAATTCGGTTAACGTGAACAATTTCGCTGCCCCATCGACTTTGGGTTAACGGGGTTTAACTATAGTAAGTAAATTATTGTTCCATAAAATTATTTCTATTAAGTAAAAATTCCTTGTTTCAGTAACGAAGATCCTTCAAATTCAGAAGATAAAGGATGAAACAATTTTATATTCATTGGTATTTCCAGGGATCTAAGGGTGTACTGGTCATATGGTTGTCCGATGTAATCACCAGATCTGTCAGTGTCTGTAATCAATGAGTCAGCCCTGCACGGAAGCTTTTTTTTAAAAGTTTTTTTTTTCTTCAATATTAGTGGTTGACTTGCTCCCAAGTTTTTGTAAAAAGTTCAATACTTTCAAATCCTAATCACTCCCATACGCATGGAAACCCTATAAATATTATCCATACTACTGAAAAAAAAAAAAAACCTTCCAATTTTAATACTTAAAAAAAAAAAAAAAATGATAAAAATACAATCTCATGAAATACAGAAAATCTATATTAAGAAGAAAATCACACCATTATTATGACCTTCATCGTTTGAATCACCGGAGCTGATAGAAGTAAGATGTTTTCTAACAGAATTATTTGCCTGAAAAAAATAATAACAAAATACTTTACTAATTTAATTTTAATAGTAAGCAAAAGTGTTTCAGAAATAAGCATTCTGATTACTTTGATTGAAACAATTATTCTAATCTGATCTGCCATGTAAACTTTGCTCAGTTTAAAAAAAAAAAAAAAAAAAACACGAATCGAATATAGTTTATAAATAATATCTAGGAGCTAAATTAAATCAATTCTGCAATTAAAGATATCAATAGAAAAATGAGATATAATACAATAAGAGAAATGTTTGTGATCAAGACTATCAGAACAATAGCATTAAATATTATTAACTTTTAAATTTCTAGATAACATTTTCAAAAATTCAGATATTACAGAATAATAATTTTGAAAATAGCTTACATGTTTTGGAAGAATTTCCTTATTCACAACATCTCCTTCATTATCCATTTCCAGATTCAAAAAACGCTCTCTTTCATCCAACAGCTATTTAAAAGATAAACAATATTTAGACGAAACACATTAAAGTACTAAATCTAGAGCCAATCATGTTTGAGGTCAATTAAGATATTTTCAAATAAGCAATAACAGAAAATATTTATCATGTAAAATACATTAAGCTAGTTGGTTTAAATGAGATATTTTTAAAATAGACACAAGATATTAAATTAGATACAAGAGAATGAATGCTGAAATATTGTAGCTCTAACTTCAATTGCCTCACAAGAGATCTTTGAAAGAGAACTACAAATAACCATCAATCTTGCATCTAAAGTAAGAAATTCTGAAAACTCATATAATTAAGACAATCTGGTTAATAATGAAAGAGCGTAAAAATGCTGTTCTGTCAACACTTCTTAAATCAAGACTAAGGAGAGCTAAATAGGATGAGAATTGAACTTGAAGTCACTTTCATTTTAAGAAAAAAATTTTAACGAGCCATGAGTTTTGCACATTTGTACCCAGAGTTCATCCTAGACATTTTTCGAGGGGCGGCACGCCCTGCCTGCCCTTTTTCTATAAAAATAGCGCCCCTCTTGCCATTTTTCTATAAAAATAGCGCCCTTTCTGCCCTTTTTCAGAAAAAATTTCATCCTGAAAGAATTCGAAAAACTTTCGTTTTTTCCCCTCCAGGGTGTCCACAGAAAAGTTATATTAAAATTCCCTGATATTTCCCTGATTATTCCCTGTAACACCCAATTTTTTCCCTGATTATAAGTTATCGACAAAATATATATAAATAATAAACTTTCAAGTAAAACAACATTCAAATTCACCATCATAAAGAAAATTACGATGCATGTACTGTTTATCTTTACACATTTATGACACAAATACCAAATTGCTTCATTACCTGCACTGTGCATGTGCAATTATACTTTAAAATCACACTGTTTTTCATTACAATCTAATCTCAAGAAAAGAGGACTCTAGTATTAAATTTCTGATTTAATAAGCTGTTTTCTTAAGTAAAATTTTAAAAATAAAGACAAACCATAAATCATGTCAAAATGGATCAAACACACACATGCACATTTAACAAATACTCTGTATATTATATTAACTATTTTTATTTTCTGAATACTTGAAATTGTAATCAAATTTCAAAAATTACTTTAAAATATTTTCGTAAAGTAAAATTTTTATATTTTATGAATTATATATCAATTTGTGCATTTAAAAAAAAAAAAAAAATAATAAAAAATCTTCAAATGTAGTTGGATTGGGGGAGTTACACTATTTTCATTGGCTTTTTAGTTTGCATAATTTCGTTGTCCAAATTGTCCAATTTCATTATTTGCATTATTTGAAATTTTCTTTTTTGTTTAAGATAAGCTGTAGCCGCTGTTTAAGTACAATACCCAAGCAAAATTTTTACAAAATAAACACATTTTCCCCAGACAATTAATTTTAAACAATTATACATAAAAAAAAATGCTTTAACTTTAAACTATTACTTACATCTATAGTTAAATGTAAAATTGTTTTTCAAGTTAAAATAAACAATTTTACATTCAATAGCAGTTAAAATTACAATTTTAAATAAGGATACATAATAAAAACTGGGACGATTGGATTAATTTCTTGTGCAAAATTAAATTAAAATTCTAATCATTCATCATTAATTCAAACCAAACGGTGAAAACGATCCTCACATACACACTAATAACGTACATAGCGGCTTTCACATCGGTGGAAGTCTAGGCGAATGACACCAAAACGACGTCGCGAATCTCGCCAATAGCTTCAGTTAAAACGGCTTAAATATAAGGGAAAATTACAGCTACTTCAACGTAAATATCGGTGATAGCGGCCGCCGTACGAGCGCAAATCTCGGCAATTATATTAAACCAACAATCGGCAGAAATACCCGTACCGGTGCAGGCGAAATGCCCGGTAAGAAGGTTCCGTGATTGTCAGACTTTTAAGTCCATCAAATTTTAATACAGATTTGTATCGATCTCAGGAATGATCAAAATTTCAATTAAAAAAAAAGTCGAAATTCGAGTTTTAGCTGAAAAGTACTATGTCCGACAAATGCAAACCTCTGCAATAACGTCAGTAACTATTATTTTGGAGTAAGACTCGACTAAAATGAGTATCACATAGCAACGTAATAATGGCGATAACGCTCGCCATAATTACAGGAATAACTGCCATTTCATCAGCGTAACGTTCTGGAAAATGGCTGTAACATACCAATATAAATAATTCCGATAGAGTCTAACATTACAGAAAAATAAGGGGGGAGGAGATAATAATTCCATCGGTGGTTTGGGGAAGACTGAACGCATGCAGGTTCCATGATTGTCAGGAAATTTTAATCTCCGAGATCAATGAGAAAATTGTGGGAAAACTTTGATAAGTGGAAAAATAAGAAAATATCAACGTTAGTATCCAATATGTCGATGGAAATCGCTGAAATAGACGCGATTCTATCGACGTCACAATCTACGAAATTGACAATCACAAGCGTAAATCTCGGCGATATAGACAACTATTGAGGCGCAAACCTTGGAATAGTGATTAATAGAATCCAAAATGAACATCACAAGAATGTAAATCTCGGTGATAGCTCCCTTCTTAGCAGCGAAAATCTCGGCAATAACAAGCTTAACATCAAAGTAACGTTCGGCAAAACTAACCACCACACACCAGCATAAATAACAGCGATAGATGCTGGCAATCAGCAAGAAAAGTGGTCATCACGAGTTTGGGGAAGTCTGAAAGTATGTAGGTTCCTTGGTTGTCAGACAAGCAAGTAAACCCAATAAAATTGTAATGCAGTTTTGAATCCGTCTCAGGAATGATGGAAATTTCAACAACAAAAAATGCTGAAATCCGTGTTTCAGCAGAACTGTACCATGGCTGACAGGTGCAATCTCTGAAATAGCGTCAGTGACACATCACGAAAATGAGCAGCATGCAAGAACGTGTTTCTTGCCCTCTATATAATCACGAAAATATCGGCCATTTTACTATCGTAAAGTTCAGAAAAATGACCATCAAATACCAACGTAAATATTGCCAAGAGACTACTATAATATAAGAGAAAAATGAGGAAGAAATGTAGTCATTCCATCGGCGATTTGAGGCAAATCTGAACGCAAGCAAGTTTAGTGATTGTCAGGAAATTTTAATGCGAAAAGTTGCGTGGTCGGTCTTGCGGTCCGAATTTTTGACGTTTTCTTTTCTTTTTTTAAACTTTTTCTAATTTTTTTTCAAATTGATTTTTATATTTTTGGTAGCAAGGTATTTTTAATTGTCAAAATTAAAAGGTTCATTTTAATTTCGGAAAATTCCTTTCAACTTTTTGATAAAATCCCTGATAATTCCCTGATTTTTCCAGAAATTCCGAATTCCCTGACTTTTCCCGATCTGTGGACACCCTGCCCTCCCAACAGTACGCAATATGTGGATCACCCCTACTGAAATCGGCTGTCGCGCATGAGCATTCATGTTCAAACGCGCAACGTATTTATCAGGGACTGAAACCATTGAGTAGATGTCTATATAACGTGATTCATTAATAGGTGGATTGTAGGGCGCCTTCTTACAATTTCCCAAGTGCACATTAGTAAACTCTGATGGCCATTTTGTACGTGTTTTGATTAAGTGTATTTTGCTGGATTTTTACCATGCCTCCTTCAAAATAGTGAAGAAAGGAATTTGAAAGACTTGAATAACTTAGTTAAAGGTTTATAACTATCAAATGTTTACACTAAGAATTTAAAAAGAATATTTCCGTTTGGACACGCGTAATCGCGATGTCCTCCTGTTAAATTTAGGGTGTGTTTTTGATAGTTTACCTGTTACCAATTAATTTCAAAACATCCGTTTCATATTTAAAATTGAACATAACAGGAATGCAATAAAAATCCCAGATTATTTCCGATTCTTAAACAAATAAAACTTCAATTACAGCTTACATAATAGCGGCATGCACGGCAAAAAAATCGCCGTTTTGACGCTAAATTTGATCCAATTTGGAAAATAAAAAAATGCACACATTTCAGGACATAGTCCAAGTTCTTTAGTCAGAATACTCCTTGTGATATCCCACAATGAATAATGTTAAATTTGAAGAAACTCTATTCTCTATCTGACAATAGCAATACTAAGGGATGAAGTTTAAGGTTGATTCATTCAAACTTGAGAAAATTTTGAAAGAGTGAAAAGTTCTTATCTTAACACATTTTCATTATACTAAAACATTCTTATCTTAATTTTACTGTATTATAAGTTGATAATTTTATAAAAATTACTATTTGATGAAAATTTTACTGTGTATATTGCACTTTAATTTTAATAATTTTCTCAGTCTCATTCCAGCAGAATTAGGACTGAAGCATTTTATCAGTATTTTGATATCTTTTAAGTTTCTGAGCGAGTTTTTGATTCACGGATTTTTCCATTATAATTTTTTTTCTTCGGAATAATAAAAATTATTTATCGTGGTAGAAAAGTATAACAATATTGAAATTGTGGCAGAAAACGCATATTTCTGCAATTTGCCATAAAAGTGCCCTCGTAAACAGGAAGTGCCCTTTTTTTGGAAAATAGCACCCTGCCCTTTTTCATTTCTAGGATGAACTCTGTTGTACCTTTATGCTTATCAAAGAAAAAGAGGATGTCAGCATGCAACATAATGAAATAGAAAAATACAAAAAAAAGTAGCAATAATTACCTCTAAAGCAGACTCAATGAAACAAACTTCAGGTGTATCTTTTTCCTCCAGATAGGCTTGATTCAACTCATAATGTTCTCTATCTAATATAAGTTGTACTTCCTTTGGAGATGCCAACAGCAGCTTTTGATAACGAGTAATTGTATCAACTGAAATAAAACAATGTCCCATAATAATTAATAACCTAGAAATCCCATGATACTTTTCCACTTCAAATATGAAAAAAGGCAAAGATTTTGATCAGCCAATTTTACTCAATTAATTGCTTTCCTTTATGATGTATATGAGATACTAGTGTACACTGAGTATAATATAACTAGGATCCCCCTCTGGTTTTTTTAATATTATACAGCAAATTACGATTATTTAGCTTGTGAAAGATGCAATATCGTGTAGCTTGGATTAATGACACACATATTTTATTTACATGATCAAACTGGTGTAAAATAGGGGATAAAAGATTAATTTTACACAACTTAAAATACAAGATTTTAGTTTAATTTAAGGAAAATTAATTTCAACTTTGTACAATCTTGACATACAGATGCATTTAATAAAAAAGAACCTAAATTTTATTATATTTTATAAAATTTACATTAATAAATGTTCACAACAAAAAAGTTTAGAATATAACATCTTTTCATTTTATCCAGTGATCCCAAGTTATAAAGGATCTTGTATTATGGATGAAGCAAAACATGTCAAGTGTGATTACTAGCACGTCAAATATTCCACAACCATACACTGTAAATGTAAGAACTCGCACATGAACTTTTTTGGCATGTAACAACCGCTTTTCAGAGGAAGTTCATTAACAACCTATTTTCAGAGTTAAACCCCTTTAGCCCTGAGGTTATTTGAATGTAAATTCGTTTACGAGTTATTATTTTGAATTAAATAATCAAATAAATAAACTCTACTAATCAGAAGAAACTATTTAATACTTTCTTAATATGTTTTTCAAAACATATTTGAATGTTGGTTATAAAATTATGGTTTGCAAAACATATTTGAAAGATTTAAAACGAATCCAATCAAACACTCCTAACAACTAGGTCTATGTTAAAGTGAAGAAAGGTAATTAAACATAAATTTTTTAGACTGCAGCCACATAAATGATTAATTTGAAGTTTAAATGTTGATTTTTTAAAATTTTAGTTTAAGATATTTTGACTAACCCAAATAATTTTCTTTGAAATTGTTCCAAAACATCTACTTCCCACATTTTTCTTCTTCAAATTTCTCTAAAAGTTTCAGAATTTAAGAGAGGGGCAATTTCTTTAGCACTCAATTAGATGTTATATTAAAAAATATTTTTTTTTGCTTAAAAATACAATTGTAAAGTTTAAAGAAATTATCTCTCTCTCTCTCTCTTTTTTTTATTTTTTTTATGTTTGGGTATGTATGAACTAGCTCTGTGCCCAATTTTATTTATTCATTTAACTATTTTGAGCATAATTCAACTTTTAAAGATTAAGGTGGACATCGAAGTTGTTCTACATATTTTTGACATTGGAGTACAGGGAACTCTATTAAGCATACATTTAATATTTAAAAATAATTTTGCTTCTTAAAAACTTCATAGTGTATGGTTAGTAAGGTTAATACAAAATAAACAAATTACTGTATTATATTTAAAAAGACAGTAAATGAAAAAATTGAAAGCTAAAATGTGAGCGAAGGTTCGACAGTCTCATTTTGATGCAACAGAAACTAATACAAGTTATCTTGGATAGTTAAGAAATAATGATAATACAACAATGTTGCAGTAAATACTGGAACTCAAGCTGATAAAAATTACTTACTGCATGGAAAATAAAACCCATACATTGAATAATTTTTAATTACCTATAAATGTGACTCTTAATTACAACTAAGCTCTTTTAAGCATTATAAATATAATAAGAGTGATAAATATTAATGAAATTTTTTAAATTATGCTAATTTTCTGCAGAACGATCTCATGTTTTAAAAGTCTATCACAGAAACTACCATAAAACTACAGTTGTGCTATTTTTTATTCAGGGTGGCAGTTAAACCTGCCATTGCTCATAGTCAAATAAACAACAATATCTAAATGACAAATTTATTCATACCATCAACAACACTGCAGACAGGATTAGAAGGTATCTGGTGAATGACCGGAGTTGAAAGCAAGGATCCTTTTCCTCGTTGCATAAGACACATTGTAATTTCATCGCCCACAGCAAAACACTTTTGCACTTTTAGCGACACACTGAAGTAAAGAAGAATTTTAATACAGGGTTCCCACTCAAATCACAGAATGAATTTCAATGACTTTTAAGAATGTTTTTTAAGGACTTTTGAAAATTTCTTTGCAGGCATCATGTCAATATATAAATTATCAATAAAAAGAAAAATTTTCATTGCATACAATTTTTCTCAAATACTATATTTTTTTATAACTAAACATATAAAATCATGAAAACATTTTGAGAGGTTTGAACCTTATACCACTCCCCTACTGGCATGCAGCATATTTAGGGATGACACAAACAGATTTTCACGAACTAATTAAATTACTTTGCAAAAAAATTTTACTTAACAAAACTTTCTTACAAAAAATTCAAAAAAAAAAAAAAAAATGCGCAATACATTTAGGGCAAAAATGTAATATTGGCATGTAATGTTGTTCCTCTTGCAAAGTATAGCATATAAAATTCAGTGCAGGCTCCTCCATTTGAATTCTGCTCCATCAATCAACAAATACGAACCAATAGACGTACAAGTTGGTGCATGTGTAATACAAATATGTCAGATTCCGATATGGTGGGGATAAGTGGCAGTCAAGCAGGGATAACAAGTCTGAGTTGTATTTTTTATAAATTGTGTAGTCCAGCACACATCCACAAAAATTAAGGACTTTAAAGAACCTCTAAGCATTTTCAAGGACTTTTAAGGTACTTGACTACCTAATAAATTAAAAAAAAAAAAAAAAAATGATTTTTTGCATTTTCTCAATCCTTTCCTGGGTTTTACGGTCCAGGGAAAGCGGATTAACAAATTTAAAAGTGAAAAAACTATTTAAAAAAAAAAAAAAAAGCAAGTAAAAACTTTAAACACGTTTTTCTCAAAACTACTTTTTTTCAAATGGCGGACACTTAATCTCCGAAACTACTCGGTCAATTTCAATGATTTTGGTCTTGTTTTGTTCGTTGAGATGTTTTGTATGCCAAGTTACCACATTTCGCCAAAAAAAAATTAATTATAATTTTTTTTTGCAAAGTATAGTGAAAAAAAGGGGTGTTTTTTCAAACATCCGCCATTTTTTTATTTTTGGCAATTTGTGATAAATTGTCACGTAAGGGACCTTTCTTTTGAAGATTCCGTTGTTTTTTTTTGTTTCAGATTTACCAATCCTGAGATTAACTGTCTGCCGTGGGGCACCATTTTTTTGTGGCCTCGACTTTGACGCCTCCTGGATAGTTGTTAAAAAATGAAATTGGAAAAAAATCAATTATTTTTGTATTCTATAAGATTCAAGTAAAAGTAAAAAAAAAAAAACTACCAGTAGTATAATGCTGGAAAAGTTTTAGCTTCTTACCCAAATTCTAAGAGGGTGCTCAATGACTTCATAATTTAACATTAGCAGGCATATAGAAAATGCATCAAATAATTTACTGTTCAGAAATATTTTTAATTTTTACCATCATTTTTTTTGTAGAAATTTAGATTGTTGAATTATATGTATATTATAATTAATTATAAAATATTTTATTATATGCAGCATAATTTCTGATAATTATTTACATAATGAATGGCAGTGAAGCGGTTCGTCTAATGGCTTCACTCGCAGCAGCTTTTGGTCACAATCCATTTTGCATTCCAGTTTCAAGAAGTACTATTCAACAAATGCATAAAAAAATCCTGGAAGGAGTATACAGAATCAATAAAAGATGATTTAAAACCCAATTTCCCTCTAGTGGTCACTGGCAAAGACCTCCCTGAAATGTGGAAATGTTGATCGATTACTAGAATTTGTATCTGGAGATGCCTTTAATAAGCTCCTTGGAGGGCCAAAACTTATTGCTGGAACTGGAGAAAACAAAACTAATGCCATACATATTTTACTGAAAGAGTGGAATGTCACGGAAATGGTTCAAGCTATATGCTTTGACACAACGAGCTTGAACACTGGTAGTTTAAATTGACCACGTGCTTTACTATAAAAAAAACTTGAAACTGAACTTCTCTGGTTAACTTGCTGCCATCACATAATGGAATTAGTTGGGCAAAAACATTTACTTTATGTTTTGGGCCTTCAAGTTCCCCAGACATTCAAATCTTTAAGCGGTTCAAGGCTGTTTGGAATGGTGTTGTGACCAAGACCAATTAAACATGAACAATGGATGACTAAATTACAATATGTATTAAAGATATATTTATTTTGAGATCAGCGAGATCCTTTAATATAACAGCGAGGGAAGAAAACCAGATTTTAAGATTTGTACAATTTGGTGCTCTTTCATATACAAAAGTATGGGTAGAAACACATCTTGCAATTGAAGCACCTGAAATGAATTTCAAGTTTTTGAAAGATCTTGAAAATTATCCATCAATAGGCATAGCGATTGTGCTTTCTGCGAGAAAAGTGATGGAATGTCTTGTGCAATTATCTGATGATTTGGTAGGACTTTATCTCTTTTCTAATAGAGTTTCCATGGAAGAACACAAAGAATTGTAGAGAGAATGGCAGCTATGCAAAAACTTAAGCGTAATGCTAGAGGTGAACCTGACATCTTCAAAGAAGATGCTGTAGGACTGTCAGACTTTGCGACAAGTAGAACATCAGAACTCTTATCTTGTATAAATACAGGCAAGTTATTTTTAAGCCTTTCTCTTGACAAACAGAATGATAATAATGACTACTGTAAAGGGAAAAAAAATGGCTTCAAAATTTACAAGTAGTGAATGATAGCGCAGAATGAGACGCTAAGCTTATAGAAGATTTCAATAAAATCCCAACAAATTAATTTTTTGTAAGAGATTGTAAAATAAAAAAACATACATGAGATTTGTAAGCTTTTACTTTTTAAAAAAATTAATAGAAAAATTATAATGAAATACACTAACTTATGAAGTTTGTGAGCATTGAGCACCTTCTTACAGTTAAAATTCTTCCAGAATATTATCCAGAATTTACTGTTCACAAGTCTAAAAATTTTGAGGGGTGGTCTGGTATGTATGAGAAACTTTATTATTTTTATCTGTATTACCTGTATACCACCCTAACCTAAATATCAAATACAATATAATAAAGAGCCACGTTCAGGTAGTAAGTCATTTGCTAAAGAAATAACAATATATTGGTCAATTCATTTAAGGGTTTGAATTTGATTCTAATTGACCAACTACACTCCTGCTTACTTTAAAAGCATGAAAGTGCAATTTCTTTACTTGTTGGCAAGGTAGACCTTTGTATCCAAGTTGTAACATTTGTTTCAACATGGTTTAAAATTAGTAGATGCACCACACTTTTTTTAAGAATTGCAATAAGTGGTTACTTTGGGGAGGAGGGAAGCCTACATACTTTAGAAATAATGGCTAAACGGTTAAATTTGAATGATGTGTTTTTAAAGCATTTTAAATTATTTGGATAATACACTAATATTGTGCGCATTAAATCACAAAATTCCCCAATTTGTGTTTGATAAATATAAAAAAAACAAAAAACATGTGGACTCTTAAGTTTCACAATGTGTAGTAAATATATATACATATATGAAAATACCTTTTTAGTTCAGTCTTATGAACAGCTTCAAAACAAATGGGGCATTTTTGCCATGTTTTGTCAGTTAGGGACAAGTAGTGCAAGAGGCAAGGCCAGCAATAAATGTGACCACAGCGAGTAATCTTTGCAGCAACCGGCACATAAAGACATATTGGGCACAGAGGCACTTCATAGCATGGCAAACGCTGGAAGAGTAAAAATGGTTTTAAATACTAAAATATTGCAGTCAATAAAAATATTATATTTCAACTAGAATTAATAAATACTAAAAATAAACAAATAATGTGAAACAATTTAATTAATTTGATATTTATGAAAATTTTTTGTACTTACTATTTCTTCAATTAAAGACCACTCAACTAGTATATCTGGATTCTTTTGGTGGACTGAGTAGTTTCCATTATCCCGTGCAACAAATTGACAACTAAAGACAAAGCACTTGTAAAACTAAAACATTGTCTAAATGTATGAATTATATATACTAAGGATAAAACTAAGACCAAATATTAAAAGATTTTCTTTTAATAAAAAAAAAAAAAAAAAAAAAAAAAAAAAAAAAAAAAAAAGAAGAGAATAAGTGATGTAATCAATATCTGACAGTAAATTGTGTTATGTGACAATTTTGATTCAATAAATAGATTATATTTATGTTTTAGCTGTTGAAAAATGTTTACAAAATATAAAAGAATAGTTCCATAATCAAACTATTAAAAATATTTCATTTTTACAATTATTAAAACTTCCAAATTGAATTATATGAATGAACCAAATTTCTATCTAGAGTAGTAGAATAATTTGCCAACTAATACAAAGGATGGTTGTAAAGGATTTGGATAGAGTTTTTAATTTGAAATAACTTACTTTGCTTGTAAGAAAAGTTCTTTATTATATTTTGGTAACTTAGGTCTGTTATAGACAGCCCTTCTTCCGTTTCCCTCCCAATTATCAGGGGGTGTTAACGTGAAGTTTAACAAATGATTCAAATTAGTTTTCTTGCCTCCTTGTTTACATGTTGGAAGACTTACTGCTTCATCGGTTACCTATGAACAAAGGTTGACTTTAACACACAATAGTAACAAATTAGATAAAAAAAAATGTTTTTATAAAAGTTACGTGGTATCATTACATAGGCCAACAAGCTGTTTAATGTTTGGTGACACATAAACAAGTCTCAAATACAAAATTAACACACAAGTATTCAAAGGACAATTCATTTATTCACAGTTACATTCTTAACATGAAAAAAAGGTCAACCTACATGGGTATTTAAAAAGCCATTTACTAACCAACTAAGAATAGGCCGAGCTCTGAAGAAATTTATACACATGTGATGTGATAATTGAAACTAATTAAGGATGCATTGGTGCTGGTTGCAGTGGGTAGGTTACCTTACCTACCTGTGGTGGTTTGCCAGACATCAGTCAAGTTAATTGTAGCGTGCTCTGGTTATTTAACCTTTTAAAGCATTATTTACAGTTAATAAAGAAATTATGTTTTAGATTAATGTTTCTGATCACTTAGTTATGTTATTTTATACACAAAACAGTTAACAATTGGGTATATGAAAAAAAGGAATGCAAGATGACAATATAATCCACTATTGAAAAAAGGGCACAATTCAGAAAATTCCAACGTCAAAAACATTCGTAATTTTTTTAAATATTGCATGTTATATTGTATATAGAGCCATGTTTTTATCTATAGCAGACAAGATATAATTTTGTTTGATAGTGATCATCATAATCGCTTTTGGCACATTCCTTGTCGTTCAGATTTAAGCCCTTTTCGTAATAGTTAATTTAATTCCAAAATGCAAGAGTCCCAAATACTATTAAAATAAATAAGTTCTCCCAAAATGTACATAATGTCTCGAGACATATAACAGTTTTAGATTTTTATACTTCAAACTACTACGATTTTATTATAATCCATAGAATTCAGAACATTTACTTACTTTATGACCTCTTCAAAGTGCTTTTTGACAACGAAATAGAAATACTAGTTTATATTTACTCAAGTACAGTTTTATTTGTTTTTAATTAAAAAAAAAAAAATTATTAAAAAATGTATTTTTCTAAAATTTAATTTTAAAAGTCCTTTTATCCTTTATTATAGTACATTTATTGATAGATCTAAGATCTACAGTTAAACAACCAGCAAAATATAATTATCATACTTTAAAAACCAATCTTAATAAGTTTTTTCTGCAGTAGATATACAAAAATAATGCTTTACCTCACTCCTGTATTTTTCATAAACTGCTCCTGTTTTATTTCTTGGTCTTTTATCAAAGAGCTCTCTGTTCCTTTGTGGGTTTGATTTGCGCCTGTTGTCTGGGCGTGGTGAGATGCCCTCCTTAACTCGAGGTAAGCGAAGGTGTTTATTTGCAACGCCATCTGTTCAAAATAACACAACTCAGAAAGTTTCCTTTAATTTGATAAAATTTTAGATAAATATTTTTATTGTATTTATATGTTTGCCAGCAGACTCAATCCAAAGTGTTTCTGATCAAATGATTTAGATCAGATGTTTTGCATGTCTACTTTAGCCACTCATTAAATTGCGAGTTATAATTATTCAGTATTTTGCATTAAATAATAATAGTACTATCTCCAAAGTAATTTTATATTGAGATAATAAATTAAATAATCACATTATTGCGCATTACTATTAAGTTGGCAAATATATTTATACTAAGGCTCACAATGAGGAACTTGAACAAGTGAGGAAAATGAATATTTTTTGTATTTTCTAGTGTTATCCAATGAATATATTTGAGCAGTGCAATTACTTTTTATCTTTATGCATTCAATTAATCAAAAATCGAGTTTGAAATCAAAGCAAAAGTCATGTGACCAAAAACGCATAAAAAACCGTGACGTTCTTACACATCGATTCCATTGAAAATCCGAAGAGAAACCTAATCTAAAATAGGTTTTAGACTGGTTCATCATCTGCGCATTGATGTCACACGCAAAAGTAGCTTTTTCCCGCCAAATCGCAAAGTGAAAAACAATTTTTTTTTTAACTGTCTATCCGAGCTCAAAGTTTTGAAAGAATGGTATTGGTATTTCATGATTTTTTCTTTACTTTTATTTAAAAATAAAACCAAAAAATTGCAAAAGTTCCTCATTAGTAAAAATTAATTTATGGTGATGTCAAAATCAAGATTATCTCTAAATCTAATTAATATTACAAGG
The DNA here is from genome assembly GCA_963978545.1 of Linyphia triangularis. Lineage (NCBI taxonomy): Eukaryota > Metazoa > Arthropoda > Arachnida > Araneae > Linyphiidae > Linyphia > Linyphia triangularis. The sequence continues at coordinate 87,696,258 of OZ021724.1, forward strand.
CATCAATATATGAAGGATTGTGGTACAGTAAAAAATTTTAAAAGAACAAACTATGAGTCACAGTTAAAATGAGTAGCTGAAACAAATATTCAAGAACAATAACAATTAAATTTGTATCTTTAGTGTTAGAGATTTTAATAAGACAAGAACGATTAAACAGCCATACTACACTAAATTGATTATTGGATATTTTTTTTGTGCAAGAGCAAGAGAAATAAAATACTGTGAAGACAAATCTCTTCAATATTTTTCTGGATTACAAAGGGAAACACATATCAAGAAGATATTGAAAGCAGTTTTGCATTAACAACATGAGAAAACATTCAACAAGCAAAACTAATAGTAATCACCTACAATTATTAAAATGAGATATTGGGAACTTGTTTGAAGGTTTGATCCAGAGACTTTTCACATGCTAGGTAAATATCCTGCATGTATCTGAGCTGCAAGTTCCCTCTGAATCAAAGTTCAGCTTGAAAAATATAGGCATTTATAAATTCAACGAAACTCTTATTCAGATTCAAAGCAAACTGTATGAAATTTGATTCCTGCATGTACAGAAACCCTTTAAAATATTGACCAGAAAGCAATATTCTGACAATATTTTGACACAAGACTCACAAGGAGGCTATATTAAACTGGAACATCATTCAATTAAGATTTACAATGCTGAAAGCTGTCTGTGTGCAAAGAGTGAATTACATTCTCTGGAGATTATTCAAGCAAGAAATTGTACATTTACATTGAAATGGGAGAAAATCTCAATCAATCCCTCAGCTTCTTCTTCTCACCAGGACTATGGGGACTAAGGCATCTCTGCTTCATTCAAGCATTTTGTACCAACCCCATATCCAGTACAGGTAGGTAGTGCTGCACAGGTTGTAAGCACACACATGTTCATGAGAGGGAGTGTGCAAGTCTTCCTATAACCACAAAAGAGTACATTTCTACGTCATTTGGTAGCTACCCGGTAGATGGCAGCACTATCAACCGTATGTGGAACTTTTTAATTTAGAGGCCGTACCAAGCAGAAGACTTGGCGTTGCCACCCCCAGAGGTATTGATTTGTATGGGAACTTGGAGGACTTTGCGACCATGACTGATTTAACGTGCTCCAGTCATCATTAACGAACACAGCAGTCTTTAGTCGGTCCCAGGCCCGAACTCGCAACCTTCTGGTTGCGAGAACAATACTCTCCCGACTGGGCTACACACCCCCGCCTCCATCACTATGGCATGATCTACACAGAAGCTACACCGAGTTGGTATAGGACTGCAAAGAGCAGGTTGATTGTACGCTCAATTACCTATATTTATGCACAATGACAGCTAATCAGACCAAGACCTACAGCTTAATGCGAGTTCTGAACCACAACCAACATCCATGCCTACAGCATTTTTGACATGTGAAGCAGGCCTGTAGCCAGAGGGGGGCGAAGTCGGGCATCGCCCGACCTGAAAAATCTTCGCACGTCCTGGAAAATTTTATCCCAATCATTTGTTTTTACTTGTAAACCTTTATATCTATGATTGAATAGAAACAAACTTTTTGCAGCTGTAGATACCTTCGGTTGTAGCACAGCAACTTGCGAATCTACCTTTTCCACTTTGACGGCCATAAATCGTCCCCAAAGAATGTCAATGGGCCACGAAAGGATGGCAAATCTAGTGTTTTTGGCATTTGAAGTAGAGATAAGAGTTTTGAAATTGTTTAATATGTGTAAAGATAGGAAATTGCAATTATACTAACATTTATCATTTTATTTTAAATTTTTTTATGCTAAGTATTTTAAAAAGTTTCAAAATGTTTAATATAAGACCAAGAATAGAAAATGAATTTCTATTATTCTATAATTTAATTAATAATATATGCAAAGAAATAGAAAAAGGATTTTTATATTATAATAGTTTCTGATAAATTTTTCAGAGTATTGAAAATGATTGGAGAAAATAAAGGAAAATGCAATTCTATTAGTAATGTGTGTGTATATATATAGTTTTTATATAAAAATGTAAATAACTTTTTAATGCTGTAAGAATTTCTTAAATGACAAGTTTGTTAAAGAGTTATGTAGCTGTTCTACAAGACCAATGATAGGAAAATGTAATTTGTTTAAGAATATATATTTTTAAATAGAAATGTAAGAACGGAACTTCGAAAAAACTTTTTATGTCAAAAAAACTTTTTATGTAAAAGTAACTTGTACTAATTTTTATATTTTTAAAATAGATATTCTTAAGTTGAAATGTGTGAAAAATTAAGAGATGGACAAGCATAGAATATTTTAAAGGAATAGAATTGTATTAAATATACTTTAAAATTTTTTAAATTGAAAGTTTTATTTTTATCAAAATTTTTTCTGGTGTAGAGTCTAAAAGAATTAATAAAAATAACATTACATCAAAAATACATTAAAAATATTTCTTTTTTTAAATATTTTTTGTATATGTACTTCATAAAGTGCTCTGATAAATACTTTTACAAATTGTATTAATTTGTAATAATTGATATAATTGTAAAAATTTCAATTGCAAAAATTAATTGAAAACCAATTAAATAATTTATATTTCTGCCCCTCCTGGGAAAAATTTTGCCCGTCCTACAAACTTTGGCTGGCTACGGACCTGATGCGAGGCCAGATCGCTAACCACAGATCCATCAGGTGGGCCTACAGAAAGCAGTCTGTGTGAAGAGAAGATTGCCTTCCAAGAGTTCTAACAATGGTAAAACTACCACTATTTGTATTGCGAATGGTAGAAAACTAAATATCCTCCCATTCCCAAGCAACCTAAAGAGCAATTCCTTACAATTTATCACTGTTGACTTTATTCACTTCGAAAAGTGACTGCAAAGTGCCAGGCAAGGCTGAATCCCCCAAGACCTATAGCATACTATGTAAAAGATTTGTCTCTTAAACTGCAAATGTGGCATACTTTTAACTTGTAATTATTCCCCATACACTTAAGATTTCCTCCAAGTTAACACTTGAGCAACTTAAAAACACTTAAGGTGTACATAATGTGACCATACGTCCCGATTTAGGTGGGACAGTCCCACTTTTAACCTCACTGTCTGAATGTCCTGCTTTCCTAGTACAGAGTCCCGTCAAAGTCCTTCTAAGCAAAACAAAAATGTCTTCAGAACTTGAAAACTAACAGAGTAAGTAACTGATGATTTTTCTGGAGATATAAAAATCTGGTTACATTAGGTATACATAAACCTGTGCTATTAATGCTTTGTTTATGTTCATTATGTTAATTACTACTTGCAAATGTATGTCAATAAAAAACTTCTTAAATTAAACTAAAAAATATTTTAACAATACCCTGTTTGATTTTCGAATCGGAGCTATTGGATTTAGGCGCTGACGAAGTTTTGGAATTTCCTTTCTCCATTGCGCCGACTTCTAAGTGATCTGTTTCCAGTGTTGAAGATATTGCAGAAAAGAGCAGAAGAACCTCCTTTTGGAGCTAAACAGCAGACTTTGGTATTCATGGTAAAATTAATTAACAGGCCATGTTCAAGCTACACAATTTAAAATGTTAAATTTCGTTCGGGTTAAAAGTTTTGAAGGGAAGGAAATGTGTTAGCGAAAAATGCAAAAAAAGTTGGGTCTTTTGAGAATATTTTAATGAATTTTCAAATTTCTTCTGAATCTTAAACTTTGTCTAATTTAAAAGAGTAACGATATTAAAAAGGAAAGTTAAGAACCTACAAACTGCCGATCTCGTGATTTAACAAAATAACCTTCGTCGCAATATGGCGACGAAAATTGAAGATGAAAGACAAACAAAGAATTGTTGCCAAATTCTCTGAAATAAAAGAGTTAATGTTAAGAAAATATAAAACTAAACTTTAAAAAAAAAAAAAAAGCATTAAAATTTTTTAGAAATGTTTTCATTATTTTAGCTACTGTACAAGGCAATATTGAGCAGTTTCTCCTTTATAAACTTTGTACAAAACAATTTTCTATAACTAAGACTTCGATTTCTTCTCCGGCATTTTTTTAGTTTTGAACATCGCTCCCACGCCGCGCACGTGTGTTTTATTGTTTACGAACAGTCATTGTTAATCGTCTATTCCGCACAAATCGCAGGTATAATAATTGTAAAATAAATGTTGAAAATTGCATTTTCTTTGTCATGTTCATTCAATTGTTGGTACACATGCACTATAAAGAATTGGCAATTATTGGTAGCTTTATTTGAAGCTCTGCAAATAAAACTTCCACTGAACATTATTTAAGGTTGCTATAAAATTATTACGTAAGGGAAATAGAGTTACAAATTAAAAATATTTATCTTTTAAATCAAGCTGAGAAGGCTCACCTTATAGCTGTGTGGTTAGCGTTCTGTCCTCTCATGTCAAAGGTACTGGGTTCTTTATTCCGAGTTGGGCATGGATGTTCGTTGTGGTTCGGAATCCACGTTAAGCTGTAGGTCCCGGTCTGATTAGCCATCATTGTGCCTAAAAATAGGTCGTTCAGCGTACAAAGCAACCAAGCTGAGAAGAACTATGCACGTCGAAACTTAATAATTTTCTTTAAAAATTGTTAATGGGGTTACACATCACACATGAGAGGTCTCCAGTGTGTATAAAATCCATTTAACCAAGAGGGACTGAAATTTACACTCTTGTACACAAAGTAGTGGAGCATCCTTTACATTACCTTCAACATCCCTGAAGTTCATGCTTGAAAGGGTCAAAATACTTATTTTTTTAACAGTGTTGACTAGCAGTTTCCTTTAAAATTGATTCAGTTAAAATTCTCCAAATAACCTACAAAGTTGTCGGTCACCTAAAATGATGCGTGGTAGTACTCTGACCGTGATTCAGACTCGATATTAAGCTGTTGGCTCCAGACAAATTAGCTGTTATTGTGCCCAAAAATAGGTTGTTGAACATTCAAACCAACCTCTGAAAGTTGCTAGGTTCTTATTGTGCAATTGCTCCCTTAAATTTATAAGGTACTTTTTTAGGTAAATTTCTAGTTTATGTGTATGAGTTGGCACAATTTTAAAAAGTTGGCGACAATGCCAGAAATGTTGCAGCAGTATACCGTTAGCTGAAAGCAAATTTCAAAAGGGCCACCAAAAAAAAATCTCTCTCACATTCCAATTAGGATTACTATAAAATCGCAGCAAATAACAGCAAAAAAATACCAATCGTGGAACTTTATCATCTACAAGAAAGTGTCAAATTGGCTTGGCAATATTTACATGTCATCTAGGAATAGACCTTTATTCATTATCTGGGTGCCAGTTGGCACAAAGCCTAAATGTTTACTCATTTAAATTATGCGTAAATGTATCGAGTAATCTTTGCTACTTGACAATTTTTGTCTGGTACCCAGCTAACGGAAGAGTACTGTTTATATTCTTTAAAGGATACTTCCGTAGACGAAAGATGAAGTGCTACTTTATTGAACGATGCATTCCTATAATTATGTTTTAGTACCTGTTTAGAAGTTAACATCTTTTACCCAAAGGAATATTTTAGTTCTTCATTAGCAGCGCAATAATTGGTAACTATTTCATTAGCTGCTGAAGTGCTTAATACAATTTTATTATAGTGAATACTGATTCTTGAATTTTTATTTATAAACTGCAATGTTTTTGTACATAATAGCTGGTATAAATATGCATATTGTGTGCGGGTTGATGCATATGAAGTATACTTGTATATTGGGAATGCATCGTGTACATTGCATGTGATTCCTCGTGTGTAGTACTTAAAATGCATTGTTAATGTATAACACATATACTTTTAAAGCACATTACATGTAATTCCTCCACATTGGGAAATAATGCATCTGAAATTGATTTTGCTCTAAACAGAATACAATCATAATGATAAATTTAATTGAATGCAATGGACAATTCCCGCATTTTTTAAAAACGATTGAAGTTAGTACATATTTATGAAGAATTTCTTTCTGATTCCAAATATTTAAACAAAAGTTCTTTAAAAAAATTCTTATTTAAATATCAAGAAAAGAAAATGCCCCAAAACCAAGCCAAAACCAGTCCGATCAAAACAGTCAACAAAATCCATGACGTTAAGAGATCCCTATCGTTTCTTTGGTTATTGTGAGATTTTTGTCAAATAGTTGGTGTTGGTAGACCATTTCCACATTTCGTACAGGTTGGCGTGATTTGCGAGAAACTTGCAAATCTGGTTTCCACTGCTGCATTTCAAACCAAGATGTTTGCTAAGCCGTGACGTCGCATTCAATGCCAACGGAATGAGTCGTATTCTCGCCAACCTCTAACAAGGTAAATTTGATCACAATTTTTTTTCAAAAATTGCATTGAGCAGAAATTTTTATGTTTATAGCCTTTTCGAAACATTTACAATTGAATAATTTAAAAAAAAAATTATTTGAGAATTGTCCATTGTAGACTCACAACTGCATTAATCCAATTAAATTTATCATTATGAAACCAATTAAAATTGTTTAAGTAATTTCCGAGCTTTGTCCAGACATTGGCTTCTTTATGCAAAGGTTTGAATACCTGTGCTTTACCATAGAGATTTATTTCTATTTTAATGTGTTTGAGTGTTACGAAATACAGAATCGTTAGGAATCCAGTGGTAAACTGGTGCTAGAGGATGTTCACTAGAGACGATTTTTTTTTACTATTGATTTCTGGTGGTAAACTTTGTTACACAAATTGCAGGCTAATGTAACATTCACATTGGTAATAAAATAAAGGCAATTTTTTTCTGACTTAGCAAACCCTACGGATACTATATGTTCCACCACACTAGCAGGTTTAGTGTTTTAAAAGTCAAAGTATAAAACAACATAGATTGAAATTTCAGTTGTCATTTGCATTAATATCGTGACCTTTTTATAGATATGGAGGATTCATTTTGGTGCTTGTGTGGATTAAGCCTTTTAATTGGATTGCTACTTGCTTACTTTATTCCTAAAATATTTCAAAAGAAAACTTCTCAGGTAAATAAATAATTTGTATTTTTCTCTTTTCTACCTTTTATTCACATAATATGAAATATTAATTTTAATAAATTATCTTAGCTTGACAGTGAAAGAAAATCAGATTCAGTTGTAAAGAAGTCCTGTCATATTATTTTTGGAACTCAAACAGGCAATTCTCAAGTGAGTTTCAAATGTCCTTTTTACCAATTTCTTACTATGTAAGGTAATTTTATAAAAAAAAATTGAAACTGAGTTTAGAAAACATTTATATAATGCATTTTTTTAGCGTTTTGCATATGAATTGCAACATGCTCTAATTCAAGCATGCTGGAATGTTACTGTTCAAGATATGAAGGATTTAAAAGAACCAGAAGAATATTTAACTGTTCAGGTACTTGTGCTTAATATATTTTGCTCCTACACTATGAAATTTGTTGTTAATTGCCAGCAAGGCCCTAATAAATTGGCCACTTACTGAACCTGTTCATAAAACAAACAGAAGTTTAACAAAAATGTTTTACACATTTCAGGCTACTAAAGAAAATGTGTGCATTTTTATTGTATCGACATTTAGTGATGGCAAACCTCCTGATAGTTGTAACTGGTTCTGCACATGGCTGAAAGATGCAGCTTTTGATTTTCGACTTTCAAAAACAACTTTGAAAGGATTGAAGTATGCAGTATTTGGACTTGGGAATTCGGCCTATGGAGACAATTTTAATAAGGTATGACTCTTCAATAGTTTATTTTTTTATTTTTTCTTAAAGATTTAATGAAAAAGATGTACTTTATTTTGATGTTATAGGAGGTCAAAAAATTTCTAAAATATTCAACCAGAACATTCTGTTCTAGAGTTATCTACAGACCATGGAATCTTTTTTGTTAATTGGATAGCTAATGCCCAGGCACCAATCCTCTTGCATTTTCTCATAAGTCCACAAATTTAAAATGATCTTATGGATCAATTCAATCATCTTTGTTCCTTCGCTTTTGAATAACTCACCCTGTAAATGATTGATTCCAGGTGCTTTCTTGTTTTTAAGGTCCAAGGATGAGAGTTTTCCTCCTTTTTTGTTTTTTATGTAACATTTTCCTTCTCTTTGTCCCTGTTTCGAGGATCCACATTTTTTTTTTATCTGAACCAGTTTTTCCTGCAAAAAATATACTTTTCCTACTGTCTAAACAAAAGATTTTCCCTCTTAGCTTCCCTTTCCTCACAGATTACTTCAAAAGCTCCTAATATTTGAAATGTAATTATTATATTGTATGCAAAATTTCATTGTATCCTAAAAATTATTGAACCATCCTTCCTGCATACTTTTTATTGAATTTTTGTAAATTCCTTCTGCAAGCTTTTTTGACGAAATTTTTGGGTATCGTCCCTTTCGCTTGCTTTTTTAACAAATTTTTGTATTTTTGCTGTCTGACCACTATCATCCCTGAAGGTCCTTGATAACTTCCTTTGTTTCCTGTAAATAAGGAGATGTCAAAGCACATTCCCTAGAATCCATCAGTGTTTCCACTTGTGCTAAATTATGGTAAATGCTCATCTACCACTTATGGTAAAGACTCATTTCCCTTCAATATATTCTTGAAATATCAACCAATTTTTCCAAAATTTAAAAGATTTTACTAAGAATAGGTATCAGCCGATTTTTTTTCTGCATAAAGTCCCGAACTATCCTGGATTTGGCTGTTTAAAATCTCTTCATTAATATTAGACTGCCATTTGTTCTCATTTGCAGGGGACAGTCACCACATTGGTTTTAAATACTCCAAAAAATATGTTTTTGTAAATTATTTTGTTTTTTAGATCTTATATTTTACCAGCTTCTGCCAAATTTTTGTATCTGTGGAACACAAATGAAAGCACGTGGAAAATTATTATATTAATTAGAGTGAATACTAATTTTTAAATTATTTACATTTCATTTTTTGAAAACTTATAATATACTGACAAAAATTTATTAATTTGAAAATTTACATATACATTTTATATGCAATAAAAATTTCCATATTACTATTGTCATCCAAAACTTCTTTTTATAAAAATTCTCAGTAAGAAACAACTAGTGCTGTTGTAAATATGTTTTACACTTAAATGGCAAAGGTTAGTGGCGGGAGAAAGCAATAGAAAGGTTAGGCCATCTATGAGTTAAAATAAATGGAAAGGTAGGAAGCTACTGCCTCCTTTAATAGCTTTGAGCTTTGGCTGTTATTAGGTAACTAATCTTTTTTTTTTTTTGTCAGTTTAAGAAAAATGGTCAGATTACCCTAATGTGTACCTGATAAAAAAAAATTTGGGAAATGGGAATCCTTGCCATTCTTGACCATTATTTTGACAGAGTATTTCAAATTGTGTTTAAATTTCAGAAAATATATTTAATCTTCAAATTGTTTTTCTTATCAACTGTGCAGGAATATCTGTTACTTGGAAGCTTTTTTTAAATTCTAGGTAGCCATTGAAATTAATGCAGAGCTTGGAAAATTAGGAGCTTCACAAGTGTTTAATTTAGTGAAAGCAGATGAAAGTGAGGAATCGGGTAAGTTACAAAGTGATTGGTGTTTTTAAATTGAGTGTTGATTCAATTTTACTAGTGAAGTTTTAATAATATTTAAAAGTTTTAGCTTTAATTATTAGCAAGTTGAAAATGCATTTCTTTTGTTGCCTTTAGCTATTTGGGGGCCAGAAATAAAAAGACAAACCAGTTAAAGTTGATCAAGAGTAAATATGACAACTTGCTGAAATCTACATGGGAGTGCTTAGATACCCATAGTGGCAACACCAATCTTTATTACAGGTTTTTCAGTTACTGAAAAATCCTATGGTCCAAATTGGTGATAGCCTCCTAGATGATAATGGGTTACACTAATCTTTTTTTTTTGTCTTCTTTCTTTACAACTGATTTTTATTCCAATTTTTAAATAATTCAAAGGCACACACACAAACCGGCATGCTAATATAAATTTTGGTTTTTCTGCAAGTCCTTCCTCTCCCTTCTCCCAATTTACTTGAACATAAGTTTAGGTTCAAGGTATAATTTTTATTCCATCATTCTAAGCTATTCTTAATTCAAAGTTTCAAACTTCCTTGAATAAAATTAAAGTTGTTTGGAAAGTGGGTTAAAATTGAGTTTCAAGATTTGTCAATACAGCAGACTTAGGATAAAAACCGTAAATAGCATCAAATAAAGATTTGATGTTACTTTATCACCCTAATGCAATATAATTTCCAGAATGCATGATTACATATTAAAAATTCTAAATGCAGTGTCAGTGATTAATTGATTTGTGTGAATTTCAGGAATAGAGAAATATTTCCTCAAATGGAAAACAGATTTATTGGACACTTTGAATAAAGGAAGTAGTATAGTAGCAAGTGCAATGCAAGTTAGTATTTTCAATTACTAGTTTTTAATTTTTAGAAAATGAAATATAATTTAAATTACTTAACTTTTAAAATACTTGATTTTCAAAGGAAAACTCTTCTGAGAGTAGTAGCGATGAAGAAGACATAATGGACTTGGAAGAACTGGGAACTGCTTTTAGTAAAGTAAAATCTGAGGTTTGTAAACTTTTGCTAAAAAATTGCTATAATTGCATTGTCCTTAAAGAAGTATCTTATATATATTTTCTTTCAACACATTTCATTTGAATATTATAAAAGATTCTACATTAGTTTTTCACTTGCAAAATGACCACTGACTAAATTACTCTTTTATGCCTATCTCTGAGTAATTTAATGCCGATGTAATTTTGATTTAAATCTAGATACAGTTTTTGTAATAATAAAGCTTTTTGTTATAACTGAACTAGTTAGTCATTGTGATGTCCAGTCCACTGTGTAAAAGATTCCTGGAAAGAAAACTAAGTCCCAATTTACTTAATGTTTATTTCGAGGCAAGAATGAAATTTAAAATAAATGCACTAACATCATGCTAATCAGCAGTAAAAATAAAGAAAAACCAACATTTTACCAAAATAAAAGAAAGATAATAAAAACCCTAAAAATAGCCTATTTAAATCTACATTTGAAGCAAATGCATGTGTAAAAAGTTTGAAAAACAGTTTCTTGAACCATCTGCACTGACAAATTGAGAAATCAATAATACGTATTCAACGTTACCAAAAAAAATAATAAACTACCAAAAATCAATGTAAGCGATTGCAATGACAGACAACTAAACAATATTTAATAATCAAACAGCATACATAAAATTATATACAGTTCAAGACTGGGCAGTGTTATCTGCAATTCACTTTACTTTGCTTTCCTAGGGAATAAATCACCTGGTAAAATTTTAATGTTGTGTTAAACTGTCCCATCCTTATCCAGCATGAATTAGAAGTATTTATTTGACTTTTATTATGAATGTTATGACACATGTTATACAAATATTGTAATATGTTTTAAATTAGTTAAGTTTTCTACTACAGGCTAAAGAAAAACAGGAACCCAAAGAAATGATCACTCCTCTACTTCGCAAGTCTCTTTCGAAGCAGGGCTATAAACTACTAGGAAGCCACTCTGGTGTTAAAATGTGCCGATGGACTAAATCAATGCTGAGAGGAAGAGGTGGTTGTTATAAGCACACATTTTACGGTATTGAAAGTCACAGGTGCATGGAAACAACACCAAGTCTTGCCTGTGCTAACAAATGCGTCTTCTGTTGGAGGTATTAAGCCAGGTTTTGTACAATTTTTAATAGCCCTTATAAGTTCAATTTCTAAAATGCTATCATACTGAAGTTGAGCCATTTAAAAACAGCCAATATAATATGAAGGTACAAAATTGGAAATTACAAAACTACAATTTTGTGATTTATATATGTTTTTATCTTTAAGAAATGTTTGTGTGTTTTTGCAATTTATATATCTAATAATTCTTATGTAAGTAGCAATACCAAGTTTAGCTAATAAGTGCTTTACAATTTTCTCAAAAATGTTGCTTTTAAATTACCTTTATGTTAGTTTGATATACCTAATAGTTTAGGGATTATTTTTCCCTTTTGACATTTTATAAAATGTTTTATTTTTCTAATTTAGTTAATATGATATATAAGCAAATTTGTTTTATTAAAAAAATTATATACCTTTTATCATTTTGTGATATTTCATGTAAATGTAATTTTGAATATTTTATTTAATGCTTTGTTTCCAATTAGCACTATACTTTTCTATGTATATCAATAGGCATCATACCAATCCTGTGGGAACTGAATGGAAATGGCAAATGGATGAACCTGAAATGATTGTTGAAAGTGCATTAAAGAACCATTATAACATGATTAAGGAATTTAAAGGTAACTTTAAGTCTTATTAATTATTTATATTTTATTTATCAAGATGTATAAAAGTTTGCAAAACATTTTTATTGCTTTACATATTGAAGATAATTGTATCATGTTACTGTGAATGAATAAATAATAATTTAATAGTAAACATTTAATATGATCGAACTTCATTGACAAATTCTTTTTATAGCCAATCTAGCTGAAACTGTTAAATTATTTTCTTGGTTGTTTTTCCTCGCATAATAATAGAAAGTCCTAAAATGTATCTTAAAAATTGATTTAAGATATAAAACTTTTTTAGTTTTATGTTTGAAGTAGAATTTTTGTATTAAAATTGGTGGCATGCATTTTTTGTTCTTGAATTACAATTTTTTCCCTTATGCTGAATTTTTTAAATCCTTTATATTAACTTCGATGTTGTGTGTCAATGGCGGTGAAATCTGCGGAGACCTAATTAACCCTCTTGGCGTCATCCAATCGCTCTGAAACTTGGCAGATAGATTCGATGTTGATGACAATTCATTCTATTAAATTTTGGGGCTGTAACTTTCACTAAAAGATCTCTTTTACACACGCTTCTATTTTCACTTCGTAATACTAATAAATCCCATTTAACCGATCATTTTTTGAAACTCTTTCCTGTTGCCAAAATTGATTTTATCAGAATAAATAAAAGATTATTGAACATGAATGCATATATTCATCATTGAGTGAAGTCCAATTAATTCACATTGTATTGCAAAGCAATGCTAAAAGTGAAATAATTTTAAACAATCATTGTATAAACTCTTTCCTGTTGCCAAATTTTTTTTAATCAAAATAAATAAAATATATGTTTTTATTGCTTTATGTCAGACGTATCAGCTTTCATAGATTGTTGACTCGTTGTAGATGACCATGTATTCAATCAAGTTTTAGGGGAAGAAAAGAAGTTAGTAAATTGTTCGGAATGGATCTTTTGTTCTAAGTAGTCAAACGCTATGAAAATTCGATCTGAGCTCAAAAAGTTGCAATTGCACGTAAAAATTAGCAATGCATCTAAAGGATTTATATTAAAAACTGTTTTTATGGGTTATGTTATTTCCAATTTATATTGTATACCTATCTATGAAATATGCAGACATAAAACTTGTAATAATATCTTTAGTGCATGATTGGAACAATATTTTATACTGTTTTAGGTGTACCTGGAGTAAAGCCGGATAAACTTGCTGAAGGCATGGAAGTGAAGCATTGTGCTTTATCATTGGTTGGAGAGCCCATTATGTATCCAAAAATTAATACACTTATCAAGCTTCTGCATGCCAAAGGGATATCTTCATTTCTTGTGACAAATGCACAGTTCCCAGATGCAATTAAAACATTGGAGCCTGTTACTCAGTTATATGTTTCAGTGGATGCAAGCAATGAGCAAAGCCTGAAGAAAATTGACCGTCCACTGTTCAAGGATTTTTGGACACGATTTCTTGACAGCATACAAGCTTTATCAGCAAAGGTTAGGATAAAAGATTGACTAAAAATATTTATATTATCAATGAAAGGTTTTTGTCTAGACTAAGTATAAATGTATGGAGTGTATGTTGATGTAATGAATGTGAGTTTTTATTTTATGTTGTTTTTTATTTAACCTTTAGCAGGAAATTAAAATAAGTGTTTTGATTTTTAAAATTGTGGTATTGGATGTTCAAATATGAGTATTTTTGCTATCTATAAAACATTTCCTTTGTTTTTTATCATTTAAATTTTATTAGTATGATATTTTATTTTAGGGTCAACGAACTGTATTTCGATTGACATTAGTCAAAGCTTGGAATGTAGATGAATTAGAAGGTTATGCCAAACTAGTTGATATAGGGAAGCCAGATTTTATTGAAATTAAGGTAAGCATGTGTTGAAATTTTGCTTTGGTTTATTTCTCTTGAGGTAAAAAGTATAATTTAAAAACTCTTTCAGGGCGTTACATACTGTGGCACATCTGCTGCCAGCACTTTAACAATGGAAAATATACCGTGGCATGAAGAAGTTGTTTCCTTTGGTTTGAAATTGACAGAAAGCCTATCTGACTATGAATTAGCATCAGAACATGAGCATTCAAATTGCATTTTGATTGCCAATAAAAAGGTAATCAGTGATAATTTATTTTTTTGCTTCTTAAATTGTCAATAAATTTTGTAATTTTGTGACTTACCATATCAATGGATAAATAATTGACTTGTTTTTTTTCTCTTTTTTTTTCTTTCTAAGAAACATGACAGCATTCAACCTTAATTTAAATTAAACAAATTTCATTTCACTAATGTTGCCTATTGTGAAAAAATACTGCAAAATGAGTTGAGAATAAATTTACACAATATTTTTTTAATAAGCAATGCATAATTTACTTTTATTTCTTTAAAATAAAATTATATAATTATTTTACCTGTGTGTTATTTAACCAAAATAGTCTTGGTTATTTTGAAATGTTTAATTTTACTGAAAACAATATATGATTATTTTCTTAAAATATGAAATTAAAAAAAATTCTGATACAATAATATTAAATATTTCAGTTTTAATATTTAATTTATTTGTTAAGTTTCTATGTTACCAAATGACAATAAGGTGCCTGTGCATTTTATGCAATCTTAAAAAAATATAATAATTACGTTGCAGAATATATTATAATATCAGAATTAGTGTCACAGACTGGTAGAAACCTTCCTGCTACTGGGATTTTACTTAAAACTATAACAGTATTGTTGCTGACACACAGAGCTTTTTATTCTTTCACAAAATTTATTTTTGTTTAATTATAGAAAATACCTTAATGTAACTTTAAGGTATATAAATATTGGATATAGAAATTTTATGCATCAATCTGCAATTTAATAAACATAAAACCTCTTAGCAACTTGTAGTAGTTAGACCTTTGCTGATTAAATTTAAAAAAAAAATGATAGAAGCCTTTCTACCAGACTGCAACACTAATTCGTATATTATAATATATTCTGCAGCGTAACTATTTTTTTAAAGATTGTATAAAATGCACAGGCACCTTATGTGTCATTTTGTAAAAAAATCCTGTTTTACATAAACATAGAAATTTAACAAATAAGTTAAATATTAAAACTAAAGTATTGCTTCAGACATAATAATTTCCTTACCATCAATCGTTTGTTGCAGTTCAAGAAAGAAGGAAACTGGTGTACTTGGATAGATTATGATAAATTTCATCTACTTATGAAGAAGTACAATGAATCTGAAGGGTCAGAGACATTCTCCAGTCTTGACTACATGTACCCTACTCCTGAATGGGCTGTCTTAGGTGCCAAAGAAAGAGGATTTGATCCAAAAGAAACTCGCTTCTTTAGGAAGAATAAGAAAGACATTTCTGGTTGTTGACCATTTGTGATGTTTTTCAAGTCATTAGTTCCTCTTTGTATTTATTAAATGTTTCTGCATCTTAAATATGTGGCTTCATCATGTAAAATATATCACTCTTTTGCACATTAAAATCATTTTTAAATTTAATGCATTAATGTTATCTGTTCTACATTTATAAATGTTACAAAATATAATGGCTAATTATGGCCCAACGATAGTTTTGATTAATCTAATGCAACATTTTTACAATCCTTGAGTACTGGGATAAAAAAAAATCGTCTTTTACAGAATTCCTTATCAAATAATTTGCCAATCCCTATTTTAGCGTTTGCTCAGTTATTATAGATGAGTTGTAACTGAATCTGGAACTTTTGAAATCTGGTAAATTATCTAGGTAATCCTTGAAATTCTGAAAAAGCAGGCAGTACAGATTTTCTATTATCAAAACTGCAATTGACCTTCTTATAAACTTTGAGGATTTTGATAGATGAATTCTAATTTTTGATTATTAACAGAATTATAAAATAAAGGAAAACCATTAGAAAAATGTTGATTCGTTTTAAAGGACATTGATACAATCTTAAAAATTGCAATTCATATAATTTGTATTCATAACCATCTGGTCATGAATATAATTTTCTTGATTTTTTTTTTTTATTTCAAATGTATGTTAGAAATATTTTTACCTGTGACTAAATGAAACATTTTAGCTTTTTAACACATAATTTTTAGTTTCTGTGGTTAATAATATTTTTTACTTTCAATTACCTCAGAATGGCCACAGAACCTGGAAATGTGAGGGAGCTTTCCGATTCTGGGAAAAGTCAAGGAATTTTTAAAAATTGTGAAAATTAGGGAATTTTTGTATTGTTGTGAAAATACCTTTCCCTGTTTATCAGTATTTTGGTGTCATTTTCCCTGAAAAATTGGGTTAATCGTTAGAAGTTTCATGTTACGATATAATTTAAACGTTTCGTTACCACCAAAACTGTTTAAAATTTTTTTTATATCTCCTTGTCATAAATGTTCTATGTTACTACACATCTGGAAAAATTGGAGAAATTTAAAGAAAAAAAATTCTCGTAAAATCAGAATTTTTTAGAAATCTGTCGGAGAACTTTTTTTCCTGAATTTTGTGGCCACTCGGTACCGATATGTTTGCATAGGGTAGAAAGTAGAGCATTCAGTAATTTTTTTTTTTCTGCATTTCTTCATGTTTTGGAACATCCCGATTTCAAAAAAGTGGTTTAGCAAAAATGTCTGTACGTGGTCAGCATAACACCCGAACAAATTGAAATATGATGCTCAAATTTGGCGTGCGTGTTGGTGGTGGCCATGGGACCTGCCATTGAGGTTTTCGTCAAACTCGCTCATGCACGAGATTTTTCAGCAATTGCTAAAATCGACTCTAATGATTTAGATTAAAATCTCTGTTCTAATGCCTGTTTAGGTGTTCTAATAGTTCCACCTTCGAATTTTCAGTACAAGGTTGAAAAACAAGTGCATCCAACACAGAGCTCTGCCCTTGGACAACGCCCATCAACGAATGATTTTTTTCTATTTCGCGCATAAGAAAGGACAATGTAATGTCTATCGAATAACATCACCAATTTTGGTATTTTTTGTTGAGTAAAAATTGTAATGTAAACCCCATGTAAAAATTGCCAAAAATATCGCCAAACTGGCCATTTTTATTTGAATGAGTGAAAACATGAAATAACATAATAAATTTTAATGCAATGACCAATATTATAGTGTAATTGAAAGTTGTGATTCAGATACTGTATATGGACTATGCAGGAAGATAAGTTTTAATGAATAGCAGACATTTGATGCATGAATTTATACATCAGATCTTTAAATCATTAGAATGTGAAACTTATGTCTATATTCTGTAATTAAATTCAAAATTTTGTAACTTAAATCTTCTAGTGCAAGGTGTCTCGAGGGATAACAGTTGTAATTTCTCTGACCATTCCCCCAGTCATACATACTTTTACAATTATGCAAATATAAAGCATTAACAAGTAAAAGATATAAGGGAATATATTGCAAAAAAAAAATTATAAATTTAAAAAATTTTCAGATTGTAAATTAGAGGGTAAAGAAAAAATACGTTTAAAATTTCGGAGCAAATTTAAATTTTATCATAATGTGAAAGCAGGGTTCATACTCAATTTAAGAAAAATAATTCCCTTAGTTTTCAAGAGTTGTGTTCTCCATCACGGAATAAACTATTTTTAGCCATATAAATATAGTCAAACCTTATTTACACAAATTCTTCACATAACAAGAAAAGTTTTTTTTTCCCCCCAAGAAGAAGGTTCGTACGCCTCCTGTAATTTGATTTTTTTTATATAAGGGCCCTTATAACTCCTGAAAATTGTGTTTCTACTCATGATATTTCTTTTTATCTCCTTAAAAATAATTGTCGAAAGGCAAAAAGATTAGTAAAACCTAAAACATAGCGTTTTTTTTTTTTACTTGATAAAACGTATTAAATCTTTACCGTACTTCTGAGTCTACTCCGCATGTGCTTCGTCACTACAGCCGCAAAGAAAAACTTACCGACAGTCCCAGAATGAGACGATTCTCAACAACTAGGCACATAGAGGGAAAACTGTATTATTAGGCAAGTCATTTCCCTCCCGTTAACTCCTGAATTTACTGGACTTAACTCCTGAATTTTACTATCATAGATTGAGTATGAACCCTGGAATAACTTTCTGCAAGTCTGTTATCAAATAATTCTGTAACTTCAATTCCTCGAGTTAGGGTTAAACAAAGAGCACCGAAGAGTAGGATTTTTTCCAGAGAAATAATGACTTTTTCCAGGTTTTAGAAATGAATTTTCTTTTTTCCTTGAGATTTTAAAACCGATATAATTTCCCTGAGGAGTATGGAGCAGGGAAAGTGACTAATTTATTTTCAACAGGCTATAGTATACATCTATTGGAAATTCCCCTCTCCCAATTTTAAAAATTAGCCATCAAAATTTTTTAAAAATTAGGAAAGTATATGCGTAAGAAGTAATTCCATAAAAAAATTTTAGGTTTATTTTTAAATAATTTGAATTTTGGACTCGCATGAATAAATTTAGATGAAATTAATTAAGAAGTGTTGATCGTATCTAGTTAGTCGCAAGCCACTTAGCAGTATTTTGATCTCTCATATCTGCATATTACAGTATGCCAGAGAGTTGAATTTTTTTTTACAGGTGGCTGTCAGCCACTTCAGTAAGACCCCTAAGTTTCAAGTCACCAATTAAATTGGTTGTCGAGATAATCAAATTCGAAAATGACATATTTTGAAATCCACCCAAAACTCATTTGCTGATCATCAAATTACTAAGGTACTTCTAGCAGAGCTAGAAGTATGAAATTTGGTATGCTAGTAACGTTTAACATGTAAACAAAGGAAAAAAATCAAGATCCCCCCGAATTCCTTAAAGGGAGCAATGTTCGAAAAATTTGAATCTCGATTTTAATACATTCTATTAGAGCTAGAATTATAAAACTTAGAATACTAGTAGATCTTGGCATATATAAATAGAGAAGACTCTCACCACAAGCCGCAAAGCCTCATCAAGAAATAATTAAAGCGTACTTAGCATTATAAAAGTGACCATTGACGATATTTTATCGCCTACGAAATGATCGCCAATAGTTAATTTTTTTCTTCTTTGCCAATTCTTTTTGCATATCTAAATAAACTATTTAATATAATTTTATAATATCATCATTCATATTGAATGCATAAGTACGTCATGAATGTGGTCCAGTAAATTTAACTTTCTGTGAAATTTTTTGTGTAATTTTCCGTTAATTAGATGTTATTGAGAATGTTTTTTCAAACTTCCTTAAAACCAAATAATAATTAAAAGAATAAAGATGGCTAATTATAATGATATTGTAGTTTGCCGTCAACAAATTTTTTTGTCAAAGGTTGATCATATAATAAGCAAATACAAAAAAAACAAACATGTATCTTAACCCTTTCAATCCCAGGAAGTTTTCTTGCAAATTTAAAACTTATGAATAATGAACATTTTAAAATTAGTTATTGTTTTACAAACAAATAATAAATTTGAAATTAGTACCTTAAAAAAAGAAACAACAAAACCATCTCTGTCAAAAGGCTCCAAGATCTTCATGCAATGATTACGGCCGTAAAAAGTATCGAGATTTAAAGTAGAGCCAAGTTTAAAGTTGTTGTAAATTACGGGGAATGAAAATTAATAATTTTTTTTCTCAAAGTCAAAATTCCCCTGTATAGGCCAAAACATCTAGTTATAAAAATGCTTCTGTGATTGGGCCATTAAGCATCAGTGAACCAGAATACATAATGGCCAAATGCAGCTAGATATTTAAGCCTATGCAGGGGAATTCTGGCAAGAAGAAAAAAAATTATTAATTGTTATTCCCTGTAACTTACAACTTTAAATCTTAATACTTTTCACAGCCGTAATCATTGCATGAAGAACTTGACACCTTCTTACAGAGATGTTTTTGTTGGGATACTCTTGTATGGAGTACATCATCAAGTGAAGCTATCCACAAATTTATTTTCCTAATTCAAAAATGTTTCACAATAAATTCTTATTACTAGGATTGGAAGATGAAATAACTATTAGTAGATGAGTGGTGAGAACCAAGCTTGCTTGGGAATTAAAATCTAGAAATTCTGAATCAGACTGACCGGAACGTTGCTGTATGGGACACCAGGACCCATGGTCAAGCAAGCTGGATTGGGCACAGCAGTCTAACGCCTTATGGGGCAGTTACGCTACAAAGTTTAGTTTTTTTTTAGATGAGTAGTATTCTAGGATATTTAAATGCAAATATGTTAAATGTATGGAATATAGCTTTGAATTATTAAATTTATACAACCTTAAATAGGTAATTTTTGTTTTTAAATTGATATACATAGATTGCAATTTTCTTAACAAAACGAAACATTTATTACAAAATTTTCACATTTAACCTTTAATTTATTACAGTTTATACACAAGCTCATTGCTTTTTCCTTTGTGGTTTCCCTCTCCCTCTTTTCATTTTGTCTGCTTTGAATTGTTCACGAGTCTTCTTTTCATTCTTGAATGCCATTTTTTCTTTTCGTGCATCTTTCTTCATACGTTTGTCAACAACCTTGAATCGTCCTTTTACGCCAGTTGGTCGACTTACTCGCCTGCCAACTCCTCTTTTGGCTACTACATATGTTACATTATGGTCCTCTTTAGGCCTACCTTTCTTGTATATCCTAAGTAAGAAAATAGCAGAATGAGGTTTCAATAAAGTTTTTATTTAGAAATTGGAATGAATTAACTTTTGATTCATTATAGATCATCATAATATTAGGAAAGAAAATGTCATTTATTTTTTAATTAAAAAATATCAGCAGTTTAATGTACATGTTCAGCATTTTTTCTTGCATAGGAATAATTTTGCAGTTATGCTACTTGCATAAAGCTTTACACACATCAAATGGAAAAATTATAGGAAAAGTTGTATTTTAAAATCGTTTAAAGCTGAGGGGAAATGAGATAGATGAGAATTTCATTAGTTAATAAGCAAAACTATAATTTCATTCCAAAACACAATATAACACAAAAAATGTCTTAAAAAAAATAACAGTAATTTTCAAGAATAAATCATGATATATATAAAAAGCGACAATTGAAGGTTACTTTTAATATTTTTGTATCACTAGTAAAATATATAAAAAATTCTTACTCTTTAAGCTGATCAGCCATTTCTTTAGTACTCATATCAGGGTTTTCTGTAACTTTTTCAGCACGTTTCTTAGTTTTCTCCATGCGTCTTATAGACTAGAAATATATTTAAAAAAAAAAAAAAAAAAAAAAAATTAGAACAAAGTTTGCTTTTTTTTGTGCCACATAGTGGATTAGTGAATTTTATTCAATCATATGAAAACTGTTTGATTGTGAATAAACTGCCTCTATGCACATTTTTATTAAAGTATATCATATCCAAATACCAAGTACATCATAGCAATTGGTGACACATCTCATCATTGAGCTTGACAACATATCAAATTTTGTGCTGATTTTTAACTTTTTCTAAAAAAATTCTTTCTTTTAGCAATAATTCCTCTTTTTTAAAGAAATTATTGCTAAGTTGGTGAGTTCAGCGATAAACCTGGTGAAAAGCTTTTCATCAAACACCCAAGATCCAATCTGATTTGAAGCTAAGATAGGAGCTTCTCTTAGAGTTGTTACACTTTTAGTTGAATTCTAAAGCATTTCAAGTTTAATTTTTGTATTAGAACTCAATTTGACGAGACCTTTCATTTGACATATCACAGATGTGTAGCATTTTTTTTGTTGTTGTTGAAAATTCCAACTTTGGATAGCTGACCAGCTATAATGTTTGTGCAAGTCTCACTATATTAGTATGAAGCAAAATTTTAATAAAAGCAAATTTATAAAAGTATAAATAAGAATCAATTATTAAAAAAACATCTAAAAGGTTAGGATAAAACAGCATACCTCATTAAAATCTTATGGATATTTGTGCAAAACTCTTTGATAATGATCTTGTCGATGAAGTTATTACCAAAATTGATTGGCTGGAATTGTGCAAGTTTAACATTTTTGAAAACTATTTATTCAATGGATTGTTTTTTTTTTCAGACAAAAGAGCAGAATTAAAATGGGTAACAGTTTTTCAAGCAATTTTGCAAACATTTTTCTTGATACATATGAAGCTGACCTTATTGCAAGTACTAACATCAAAGGATTCAGGTATATTGATGATCTTATAATCTTTGACCAAATTAACTCGGATTTTCTGAGAGATATTTATCCTGCTGAGCTTATTTTAAATAAAACAAATACTAATGACAAACATGTACAATATTTGAATACTTTATTATTAGAAGACAATACTAGAATCGGTGTTTATAATAAAAGGTTGGATTTGAGGTTATTTGTCTTTTCAACTTCCATAGCAATTTGAACGTCAAGATTTTTTACATTATTTTTCATTCATAATTTAATTGAATCAGGAATATTTGTTTTAACGATGAGGATTTTTATACAGTTTGTTAAATATTTAGGGGTAATTTAATTAAAAATTGTTTTCCCCAAGAGCTTTTGTGGTTTAAATTTATCATAATTAGGGCGATATTGAAGCTTTACCGAGTAGCCCCAGAGTCATTCCACGTCAGTTCACCCAGGCCATGTAACCCACCGACTCGGATTTTCATGAAATTTGCAACAAAGCTTCTCTTATGTGAAAAAATGACTCCCTTAAAATTTTAGGTTCATATCTTGAGTAGTTTTTTTTTATCAGCCCATTCAAATTTGTCGTTTATAGCTTAAAAATACAGTCGTGACGCAATTTTACTAACTACGTTGTTTCCTTATTTAGTTCCTTTACAAGTTATTTATAACAATATAGAACTAAAATTTTCACTATTCATAGGAAATACCTTGTAGAATCCAAATTTATCATCAAATTGAAAGTCAAATAATTAGAAATGTGTCTCTTGACCTTTTAAAGTAGAAAAAGTACTAAAAAATTTGGAACTAATATGCTTTTAGAATTAAAACTATATCTTCTATAGTAGTCAAGCTACAGCATTCTGGTTTGCACCATTGTAAAGATGAGAAAATTTCCTTTAAGAATATGGAAAAAAATCATTGGGGTTTTGGGTTGAGCAGAAAATAAACACTGTGAAAACATATAATCAGTCACGCAATCCGCTTTAAAAAGGTAACAATAAGGGTTAAAACAAAAGTAATAAAAGCTGGTATAAAATGTAGACAATATTTACTTTTAATTAATTTGCATATTCTATAATTCAACAGTTTTAAAATTTAACATGGTTTAGCACAGTGAACATTTTCAATCTTAAAAACACTTGAAATGATTTAGGCTTCATTGTTGTAGTTTAGCCAAAATTGCGCAATCTGTTCTTGACATTTTGGTGCTAATTGATATTGTCGTCCAGATTGTGTTGTTGGGATATCTATAACGCATAGCACATGTGGAAAAGGCACCCAACATTCGTCAACTCTGGTGGGCCAGTGAAATGATCTTGATGGGTGCATGAATTTAATTCTGACATCTCCTTCGATTTTATCAATTTCCTCGATCTGTCCAATATACCATTTAAAGTCATAGTTACAGCAAACGAAACACTTGATTTTTAGTTTATCAGCTATAACATATTGTGCAGAATCAAAATGGAATGTTAGAGCAATAGCATCATCTGCACTTATTCTCTTTGTATAGATTGATGTTGTTGATAATGGAGAAAAAAAATGGAAGCTTCTTGTTCCGGTGATAGTCTTTGCATGTTCAAAGCGGTCTCTAAGTTTTTGACGCACAGCTATCATTTCAGCTTTACTTATGAAATTGAATGTAATTTTTGAAGAATGTTCAGAACAAAACTTATACATTTGTTCTGGTGACAAAATTTGATTGTTGTATGGCCTTTGAAGACTACCTTTTGTAGTTATACGTTTTACTGTTCCACCTATTCCATCGCAAGGAGATTTACCATGACATGTGGCAAAAAATGACCAAGTAGCAGCAAGATCGAAATCAATTTTATGATAACATAGGTTTATCATGTTTTTACAGTTCTTGTATTGTGCTGCACAGCCATCGGAGAAATATTCGATTTTTGTAACATTAGTGCATCGTTCTTTTATAATATCAACAATTATTTTTTGAATTTGATGTACCAGTGGCACATCATGGTCTAAATCATCTGATATGAAGCAAACTGAAAGTTCACAAAGATCGTCTTGTTTATAGTATATCACCACTGGATGTAAAGTTGCTGATGAATGAGACCAGTGATGGCTTTGAATTTCATCCTGCATAATGAAAGTATAATTCTCTGCAAAATCCATCAGCACAAGGGCTGTATCAAGTGGCAAATGTTCTTTCCTGTCTTTTAAGTACTTTGATTGAGCTGTAGATATGTAAGAATGAGGTATCAATTTATGAAGTTTTTCCATGAACAGTTCTATAAATTCATCAACTGGTAAACGCATATTAATGAGTTGCGCTCGATCAGTAGTTTGCCATTGGCAAAATTCAATATCTTCATCTTCATCTTGAAAATGTTTTTGTACATGCTCTTTTATGCCATTGTCTCCTGGACACTCTTCACACTGCCCAAAACAACAACTTCTATTTAATCTGTTGCATAGCATTAAATCTACTAATTCGTGTACTGATTCATTAATATTCATGGATTGAACTAAAAGCTCCACATTTTGATGGATGCTGCATACACAAACAGCATGTGTTCCTGAAGATCCAGCAACCACGCACCACTTTGGACGAAGTGAACAAAATTTGGAAAACCAATTTTAATGCCAGGATAAGTTTCTTTCAGTGCAGCAAATAATTCATTCAAATTGCACAATATGAGACGTTTTTGTTCATAAACATTTTTTCTAATACTCACACAGTCACTTTTTCCTGGCATTATGCGTGAATATTCATCATCATGGTAAAATTTATACACTAACTCTAATGTGTGTTCAGATAGTTTCTTTCCTTTTCGAGGCTCTGGTAATTCACATATTCCTTTTTGTTTACTAAGATTTCTAGCTTCTCTCACCGTGTATTCAGAAACATTAAAAGTAGTTTTAATGTATTCTCGTGACCATGAATTTGGTGCCATTGTTAATATTTGAATTTTTTTTCTTCGATTAACAGTTGGCAATTTTGCCTTCATAAGATCCACAAGCACATCTAAATCCTTTGCTTTTTGGTTTATGACTGCTCTCTCTTTAGTATCATCACCTGTGTCACTTGAATTGTGTAATAAAACCTCTTTATCATCAAGTAGTACTCGCGATACTTTAGCTTTGACACAGGATTTAATTTTTTTGATTTTACGTTTTGCATAAACTTTTCGACTGTGGGATGGAAGAGAATGCATTTTAAGAGGAGACATTCCCAATTCCGTTAAACTTTTGTCAAGTTGTTTCCGCTCTTCTTCTTTTGATGCCAAATTTTTAATAGAATCCAGGGGTTCTTCGATGCTACATATATCACTTGTATCTGCAGTTTGGGAATCACTGCGAGAATTGTTGTCAATTAATGCTTGCATTTTTTTGCGACAAGTTGAGCATAACCTTTGACCTGGTGTTACTGTAAATTGTGATGACTTCAATAGTTTAATTTTTTTTGCAAAATCAAGAGATACAATCTGAACATCCCTTGTAATTTTCTTCTTGTGATACTGAAGTGGATCACAGCAAGACATATTCTGATATTTTTCATATCGTATCAAAAACACTTCTTTGTGATGGGAGCATATACTTTGAGAAGAGTCAGGGGCACCAGTTCTCCACAGAAGCAATTCTTTTTCATTTGGAGTTAATACACTAATATTGTATATTTCTTTAGGTGCAGTGTAGGATGTTATGTGACACTCATCTTTAAGAAACTGAAAGATTTTAACAGTTTAGGCTTAACACTTAACTGGTATTCTGAAATAATACTAATAATTAAATAATTATAATCATCAGTGTCTAACTGGGTTTGACACAATAAATTTTAAAATTCACAATTCATTTACTAAATAAATCACATTTTTAATATGTAATTTCAAAAAAGTCCCAATGCACTTATTGTTAACTCATTCAAAATTGGTAGCCATGTGGTTTATTGTTTATTGTATCTTATTTATGCCCATAGGTGCCACATGATGCCATCTGGTATGTAAATTCTGAAGTAGTAATAGTATTCTACATACTTACATTGTAATGAGTAAAATCTAATGCAAATCACATCTATGCCATAGAATGAAGCTATATTTTTTCACAGTATTTATTTTTTGCTCAACTCAAAACCCCTCCTAATGTTAAATTTTAAAACTGTTGAATTATAGAATATGCAAATTAATTAAAAGTTCAATATTGTCTACATTTTATACCTGCTTTTATTACTTTTGTTTTAATCCCTATTGTTACCTATTTAAAGCTGATTGCGTAACTCATTATATTTTTTCACAGTATTTATTTTCTGCTCAACCCAAAACCCCACTGATTTTTTTCCATATTCTTAAAGGAAATTTTCTCACCTTTCCACTAGTACAAACCAGAATGCTGTAGCTTGACTACTATAGAAGATATAGTTTTAATTCTAAAAGCATATTAGTTCCAAATTTTTTAGTACTTTTTCTACTTCAAAAGGTCAAGAGACACATTCCTAATTATTTGACTTTCAATTTGATGATAAATTTGGATTCTACAAGAAGTTTCCTATGAATAGTGAAAATTTTAGTTCTATATTGTTATAAATAACGTGTAGAGGAATTAAATAAGGAAACAACATATTTAGTAAAATTGCGTCACGACTGTACTTTTAAGCTATAAACGACAAATTTGAAAGGGCTGATAAAAAAAAACTACTCAAGATATGAACCTAAAATTTTAAGGGAGTCATTTTTTCACTTAAAAGAAGCTTTGTAGGAAATTTCATGGAAATCCGAGTCAGTGGGTTACATTTTGAACTTTTTCTGGATGAACTGACGTGAAATGACTCCCCAGTAAATAAAGATTCTTTCTTCTGATAGATGGCGCTTTTAAAATTGTATTTTGTTTTTGAAAATTCATATTTAACTGTGAGATGTTTTTTCTGCAGAACACTCTTTGGATATGTTGCTATAAACTACAATTTTTTTACGAGTCTATCGGGTATTCTTCAAAGGGGTAAGTTCTCGGGATTATTTTATATTTTAATGCATTGTATACTGTGAATGTAATTTCCGATTTCTCAATGTTTTGGTTGGAGGCGTCGGGATTCAAGAGTGACATTTTGTGCCTTTTTAGGCCGTACTCTTTCAGAAATGCCCCCTGGAGGTTTTCGGCTGGTCGAACCCCCTGAAGAGAAACCAGTTGGGGTCTCCAGTTCAATATCTAATTCTAATTTATGTTTGCAAAATTTTTAGTAGTTTTAATCAACCCTAATTCTAATGAGATAACACCTTCATTCTCTTTAGCACATTAACCACCTGGTTCTTTTAATTTTCAATAAATCGTTAAAGATCTAACACTACTTGGAGAATACTATATGCAGAGTTACCATGCAAAATATATAGAATCTACATTGACTTTTTCATATTTTCTTTTTAAAAATCCCAGGTAAATATGCAATCAACTCTGAATAAGAATTCTCTTAACTTTTAAAGCAATTTGGAAAGAATTTAAGATTTTTCTGCACTTCCAGAGATTTTCTGACTTTCAAAAGTATGGCAACCCCGTAAATAGTCAAGTCTAAATAACAAATTGGCTTTACCCTTCTCTTCTTTCTTGCTTTTGCCTCAATAACTTTCTTAATGGGTCTAGAATTAATTTCTCTTAACCTTTGCTTGTATTCAGCAATCAATTCCTGGAAAAATATAATAAAATATTAAAAATTAAGTAAAATCTTTAAAAGTTGGTTCATAATCGAAGAACTTCAAAGAAAATAAACACTTACAGCAGTTACAGGAAGCTGCTTTCGGTAATGTTTCTTTTCATCTTCCATAAACCAATCGGGAAGATGCTCATCATTTGATGCATAGCTGAAAATAAACCTTCTTATTATTAAAGTACTAAAAATCAGTACAATATGTCAGCCTTTGTCTGTGAGCAGCTTTTTACTGTTAATGTTGACTACAAAAAGGGGTTTGAATTTTGCAATAACGTGAAAATTTAGTTAAATTACCAACAATTAAGTTGGTAGCTAAAAACTTTCAATTTTTAAATTGATTAAGTAATAATCCAAGTTGTATTAACTAAAGCATCTGTGAGCCCCTTTTTTAGTAAAAAGTCATTCAGTCACTAAAACTTGGAAATATTTATGAAATTAGATTTTAAGCATTTACCGGTTGTAACCATTTTCAATAATGTCTCGTTTCAGTTTCTTTGACTGCACAAGAAGAGAACCTAATGCTAATCCTGCAGGATCTAACTTTACTCTTTTTCTTTTCTTCTCTTTTTTACCTAAAAATACAGAAATATATAACTTTTGATAGATTTTTTATTTTTTTTAAAGAGAAAAGCAAAACATTTTAAAATGGAAACACAAGCAAGTACTATTTATGTTATATGAATAACTTATCATACTTCAGATGGTACAAAGTTCAGTTGCAAGCAAACAGCAAAACAATTACCTGGTTTTGATTTGTTTTCTTTCTGCTGTGGGCCAGTTGATTGACCACCTATTAGAAGAACAACAAAGCCATGCATAAAATTTAAACTCATATTCTACAAATGCAAAATTCATTATGTCAAAAATAAATTATAAATCCTAAATTTTAAGGTTATTTTTTTAAAAAAATTCATTGCCTTGTGGGTGAATAATATATTTGATTTATTATTTACACTGAAAATGAAATCCCTTAGAATTACATTCCACATTAAAATAAAGGAGATGGTCCATCATTTGATAAAACTGTTTTAGGTTGTGCTGAGAGCCCAAAATTCCATTTAATTTTTAAGTGATATTTCATACAAACATATAAATTAATATGCAATATTCCTGTTTTTTATTTCTTAAATAATAATTTTGCATAAATAATCCAATAACTAAGAAAACAGATTTTTAATAAATTTAAAAGTAATAAGCTTTGAAGGAAATAAACTGGCTATGACAGATTTTTCATGGGCTTGTATTTGCATTAATAAAATAGCCAATTATAACAGCTACTATATTTCAAAGATATATTTCTGTGGGTATATTGATAAATTTTTAATATCTTTACCTTTTTCATGAGTTGCCCCATTTTCTTTCTCATCACCTGAAGTATCAGCTGACTCATCATCTGAAATTTCAATGCATACATTTGATGTAGTAAAAGAAAGTTTTAAGATTAAGAAATAAATAGACTTTATTTTTTAATTCATATAGATATAGTAACATTTCAACGCTATTTAAATTTGTTTTCGAAACTAACATATTTAGAAAGATAAAAAATCTTTAAAAAAATACTCTTTTGAATTGAATACACAGGTTTCTGCCAAAATAAAATGCCATGAATTCATGCCTTTTCATGACTCTCCAAGAATGAGGCAAATAATTTTACATGACTCAAAAAAATCGTCAAAAAAACCCTAAAAAAACACACCCTATATGAATTTTACTAACACGTAAGCATAGTAGGTAAATGTAACATAAAATGATTTTTATAAAGTTTTACTTTATATTAAGTAAAAAATCCTTGTTTCAGGAATGAAGATCATTCAAAATCAGAAGAAAAAGGGAAAAGCAATTTCACATTCTTAGACATTTCAGTGTTAAAAAAAGATAATCAATATTTTATATGGAAATATTTGAAGAAGGTCACAGTATCGCCAATAATAATAAATTAAAGTATATCATCAAAAATCAAATGTTGTGATATTAACAACACAAAATAGTAGCGCACCGCATTAAGAAAGAAGAAAAAATCAATATGTAAACATAACCTTAGCAAATCAATTAATTTCTTATTATTAATTTTTTTCTGAGACCTTACCTGTGTGATTCCACAAGTTTAGTGTTATAGAATGTTTTCATTATCTGTGTTTTTTAAAAACTGACCGTTGTTTCTGTCAAAATAAAAACGCAGACGAATCTTCGATGAGGTTAATAAATAGTGATCATAGCATTTATAACATCATAGTCACGCAATTTTACTTAATATGATTAGGAATCTATGAAATTTACTATTTTCTTATGATTTTGGTAGTTTTTTTGCTCGAAATCATGACTTTCTATGACAAAATTTATCGTATGCCTAAATTCACGACACTTTCCGACTTTCCATGTGTGCGGAAACCCTGAATATAGTATTTATTAAAGGCCAGGAATTCAAATATTAAGCATGAGCAACATTACTCCCATTTTTTACAGACTGATAACATAACAAACTTACCATTCTCACCATCTTCAGATAAGTGCACTCGTTTCTCAGTTTTTCCTATAAACACAAACCTAATTATTTCAAACTAAAATTAAGGTTGATACTTTACAAAACCAACAAATGTTTAAAAAAGACAACATAAAACTAAATTCACAGATACATACCTTTATCGCTTTTTTGTTTCTTCTCGAATGTCTCTGCAAGCAAATCTAATTCAAGGTCACTGTCTTCATGTTCTTTAGCAAAATCCTCTTTGTCAAACCACCTGTCAATTGTGTCCTTAACCCTGTCAGGCCTTTCGACTATGTCCACAACAAGAGGATTCCGTTTTCCTTCCAAAATAGCTTCTGTTATATCCTCCATGTCACTTTCTTCAGATTCACTGTGAAGTTAATCAAAAAATTTTAATTTTAAATTGCATGCATACATTACTTAATTTTATAATAAACTTTGATTTCAAAAGCAAATCACCAACAAAAATAGCTGCATTAGAAACATAAATTTACTAAGTATATTACGGTATCCCAGGAGAGACTGACATTTTTTTTTTTTTTAAAAAATGCCAGGTCTCACCCTTTAAAATTGTTCTTGCTATTGCAATATGATACTACAAAAAAAAAAAAAAAAAATTCAAGTCATTTATAAAAGTTTTAGGTGTCCCTCAAGCTGATAGAAAATAGTTAATTCGTGCAAAATTTAGATTTCCAATTAATATGCAGACAACAGATCTGTAACACATTTCTCATGCCAATTTTTTTTATCTTAAATTTTAAACTTAATTTAAAAACACTTTATCATGAAATTATATGATATAGGCCCCCCAACCCTACTTGTGGTTATTCAGCTTGCTGACACACATGCCATCCTTCTCACTCTTATTTTGAAATGTAAACTACAGTTTTGATGTGCACTAAGGATAGTTATGTTTTAATTCACAGTTTATTCCAGAGATCAAAGGTCATGTGGACCTACGAACTATATCATCTTTCTATAACAGTCACTCAGTCAACTCATATGATATATTTAAAAAAAAAAAAAAAAAAATTCTAACTGAAATTTATAATCATGCAAATCTACATCTGACCCGTTTGTTGTGCTTTCAAAATGTATTGTTCATCAGGAACGCCTATGTCTTCGCTGTGAAACTACTAGTCCAGGCAATAGAGACTGAAAAAGGGGTCTTACCTTGCAAAAGGTTATGTAGTTCTGATTTTTTAATATGTTATAAAGGTCGGTCCCGTGGTTCATAAACCAAGTTTTCGACCTCCTAACCTTCGTTCTCCGTGGTGCACCAAAAACTAAGCAGTTTTTCGGTTTATACGTCATAACTCTTTTCCAATGCATCTTAGAAACAAATATTATATTCAAAAGTTGTAGAATATTAAATTATCTACAACTTTTGTATACTAAGTTTTTTTGTAGACCTATTATGTAAATAGTTATGTCGCATCAAAGTCAAAACTTTTTCGTAAAAATGCTACTTTTTTAAGATTTGTGTCAAGTTTTTTGATTATATCTTCATAATGGTACGTTTTAGAGAAAAAGTTTGTTAATGAAAGTTGAAGAACAATAAACTTCCTACAAGTTTTCTATATAAACTTATTTTCTAGGACTAATAACAAAGGAGTTACTCTGCTTTGTGTATTTTCCGTGGTGCACCACAAAAAAATACTTTTTTCAGTTTATATATCATAACTCTTTCGCAATGCATTTTAAAAACAAACATTAAATTTAAAAATTGTAGAATATTAAATTTTCTACAACTTTTGTGAACAATTTGCTTTTGTAAAGATATTATGTAAAGAGTTACGTAGCATCAAAGTAAACACTTTTCGTAAAAATGCTGCTTTTTTAAGTTTTTTGCCGAGTTTTTCAATTATATCTTCATAACAATAAGTCGTAGGGAAAAGTATATTATACAAAAGTTGTAGATCTATAAATTTGCTATAAGTTTTATACAAAAAAGTTACTATCTAGGACTAATAACTAAGGAGCTACTCTTCTTTGAAGGTTTACGAGATGATAACCTATAATATATTATGTATAGATAGGGGTTTAAAAATAGCTTCTTACTGCATAGTCTGACAATTTTAATAAAAAAATAAAACAATATATGTATAATACTAATTATAATGTAAAAAAAAAAAGTGGAAATATATTAAATAATGTATATATCTATAGATAATAATAGTAATACAAAATGTACCATTTTGCCGTGATGCACCAAAAATTTCTGCATTCGGAAATAAAAATGAGAAATAGACTGCATTCAAGTGGCTGATTCTAAACTACGTGTGGTACAGATCTTTTGAGATAGAATAGAAAAATCACAAGTCGGGTGGTATTAGTGACATGTAAAGGAATTCTTTTAAGGACTCAGTTTCCGCGAAAATACCATATACTGTTGATTGAGATTTGCCACTGCCGAATTCAGGGTAGAAGATTAGAAGAAACGAAAAACCATACTCAACCCTTCCCACCACTAACCATCCCGACAGAGTATCAACCACTCAGTGTAGTTACTTAATATCAGAATACATGCGTTGTAATGATGGCTGCTTCATCTTATCCAATATTACAGGAATTTACAAAGATCTTCCTAGATCCTAATGCCAGTGTTTCAAGCATCACAGAAGCAGTATCCAGCATTCTTGTTGCTCTCTTTGGTGGTCACAGGGCAACAACTTGAAATGCTTTGCTTTATAAGCAATTTTCCAAATCAACAACTGGGAGCAAGTAAAATCTGTCAAAGCTACCTCCGACCCAAGAAGCTGCTACGCACCATGTCTTTCGCACATACCATCAAGTAAAGACATGGATGGGCCAATTGAAAAATCCTCTGGTCTGTGGGTGGAGGAAGGACAGTAAAGGACTTCTTCCTATTACAACCACCAGGGATTCAGCTTCTCAATCAATTCTGATCTACATTTTCTGCCAGCGCAACTTTAGGATGCACTAAGGCCTGCGGATGTAGAAAGGCTGGTCTCAAGTGCTCCATAATATGTAAAAACTGTCATGGACAAACCTATGACAATACAGCAAACATCATAATTGATGACAACGATGAAGACGACCCAACAGAACTCTTAATTCAAGAAGTAGCGGAGGAACTAACCGAGCCTTCTTGGCTAAACGAAACTAAATTTAAGAATTTATAAGTTTTCTAAATTGTAAGTTTTATTGATATTACTATTATTATATGTAGATATATACATTTTTATAATATTTATATTTTTTATTTATAATACTATTATTTTAATACCTATATTGTTTTATTTTTTATTAAATTTGTCAGGCTTTGCAATAAGAAACTTTTTAATATTAGATCTTACCAAGTAGCTCTTTTGTTATTAGTCCTATAAAATAGCTTTGAATATAAAACGTAGCAAATTTAGGGTTCTACAATTTTTATGATATACTTTTATGGATATCATCTAAAAACTCGACAAGAATCTTAAAATGGTATTTTTACGAAAGAGTTTTTGCTTTGATGCTTTTCATACAATAATTCTACAAAACAAATTTTGCGCATACATTAGTGGTAGAAAATTTAATACTCTACCACCTAAAATATAATTTTTCCCCTACAAAATGCAGTGGAAAAAGGATATGATCGGTATACTGGAAAAAATTCAAATTTCAGAATTCCGAAGATTTTTGGTGCACCATGATGAAAATGGTAAATTGATATTACAAGATGGTGCACCACGGAAAATACACAAAGCAGAGTAACTCCTTTGTTATTAGTCCTAGAAAATAAGTTTATATAGAAAACTTGTAGGAAATTTATTGTTCTACAACTTTCATTCACAAACTTTTTCTCTAAAACGTACCATTATGAAGATATAATCAAAAAACTTGACAGAAATCTTAAAAAAGTAGCATTTTTACTAAAAAGTTTTGACTTTGATGCGACATAACTATTTACATAATAGGTCTACAAAAAAACTTAGTATACAAAAGTTGTAGATAATTTAATATTCTACAACTTTTGAATATAATGTTTGTTTCTAAGATGCATTGGCAAAGAGCTATGGCGTATAAACTGAAAAACGGCTCAGTTTTTGGTGCACCACGGAGAACGCACAAGGGTTAGGAGGTCGAAAACTTGGTTTATAAACCATGAGACCAACCTTTATAACATATTAAAAAATCAGAACTACATAACCTTTTGCAAGGCAAAATGTCTCTATTCCCTGGACTATACTGAACAATTAAAAATACAGTTTGAGGCATTAAAGTCAATAGTAAATTGTTACTCAATTTTTTATAAGAAGCACAAGAAGGATTGTTCGTTTAGCGGTACTAGTTTCTTCTTTGCAAGATGGAAATACAAAGCTTCTTGGCGTTGTTAAATTGTTGTACGGAACTGGCAAAGAAGCAATTGATGCTGTTTTCAAGCTCTTACAATCAGGGAATTGTGAATTCTAAGTAATAAGTATGAGTTTCTATGCAACTTCAATAAATAGTGGTAGATTCAATTGAGCATGCACACTTCTTGATAAAAAAATAGGCAGAAATCTTTAGTGGATAGCATGTCGGCATCACATGTTTGAGGTTCTACTTTCCGATGCATTCATTGTGTGCTTTAGACAATCTACTGGGCCTGAAATACTTTATTTAAGAGATTCTGAGAAAACTGGTGGAAGCTCAACCACTGTGAGCCAAAAAAAGCAATCAATACCCATTATTAAAGTAGCAGACAGTTGTAAATTTTTTTTATTTCTGATCAGTTAGATTGCTAAAAAACTACCAAAGGATGATAGCAGAAAGTTTTTAAATCTTGCATTGCTTATAATTGGATTAGACATTCAATCTAATGTTCGGAAACCAGGTGCTCTTCACCATGTTCACTGGAAGGCAAAAACTATTTGCTTCCATTAAATTGAGTTATTATTTAATGGCAATGAAGCATGCATTAATTGTTGGATAGTTTCAAGGTATGAAACGATTCAATCGTTTTGTTGTGTGTGTTTGCAGTCTTGATTTACTTGCCGATCTTCTGTTGATGCCTCTCCTACTGATGTTTTACTTATTCAAAGGTTGAAAGGATATAAGATAAACAATTAACAATAAAGAGATTAAAAATGATTTTATGTCATTCCTATTATTTAAGTGAAGAACTTGCAACACTTAGCTTGTTTTCAAATCTTGTTTCTGATGAGCAAAAATAAAAATTAGCTGTGGACATGAAAAAGAGTTCGAATTCACATCAATTAGAAATACTTCCTACGAAAACGGATGTTTGTGTATTTCTTGTACTGTTTTTGAACAACTAAAATTGAAGATAGTTTCCGCAGTATACCAGTTAGAGATTGGCCCAAAACGCTATCTTATAAAAAAAGCTAGAATTTCTACCAAAAACTTAGCTCACATAAATGATGTTGGCAGACAAGCTGTCGCCTTGTTAAAGACTTAAATTGTGCAACAAAAAGCGAAGAACAAAAACAGTTTTTGTTACAAACAAGTGTAATCGCTAAAATCTCCATAAAATGTGTATATATCTGATAGTTTGAAAAAATTATTTCTTTGGTTTTATTTACCAATATAAATAGCCTTCGGGGACAGCGTTTGGCATTATTTTAGAGTGCCTTATTAGTTAAAAGGGGTGCAGGATATGCTCTGCTCCGCCAGTCACTGTAGCATTTTTCTGTCGAATCCTAAGTCAATCCCAGCCAAGTACCTTGATGTGGTCAGAGGACTCCCTCTTAAAAGGGTTCAAATCTTGTATATTATTACTGAATCAGTAGGGTTTCTCCCGACCTCGCAAAAAAAATATGGAGGCGCTTGAGTAAAATGAAGCTAGAGCATAAGAAGCTGAACTAGATGACAAGGCAGAAGGATGGGTGAAGATTAGAGAGGAAGACGAACCCCCTTCAAAAAATTGTGCAAGCACGACAAGTGACAAGCCCCCGACTAAGAAGAAAAGCAAGGGCTCAAGTACTCCTGATGCTCGGGATTTTTTGAAGTTTAAGTCCAAACTCAAAAGCCGCCCTTATCAAAAAGAAGAAGAAAGTTGATGCCGACCTCCAAGCAGCTGGGAACTCTGTTGCTGACGACTCGCCACAGGACCCACCAACGGAAAAAGCCAGTTCTGCTGTTCCTGTTGAGGAACAGCAGAACTGGCAACCTTCCACCGCTTGAAGGACCATTCAATGGGGACACCATCACTCTATTGAACACTGTGGTCGTCGAGGTGATTGCAGGCAGGACACTCCCTGAATCGCTGAGTGACTACCCTTCCATGACTAATCGTAAGGAAAACTTGGAATCGGACAAACCCAGCATGTTGCTGATTAGAAAGGATCCTTTGACAGTCAGTAAGATGTAATTTTTTTCATATTTCAAAAATTTGAGCTATTAAAAGAAGGGGGGGGGGGGGGAAAGGAAAATAACAACAATTTACCTCTCAAATTCAAGATCACTACTCAAGCCTTCATCGCTAGAATATTCACTTTCAGGTTTCTCTTCACCTTCTGGAACACGGGAGTCATCTCGAATGTGCCGATTGTAAGGTTCATATCTGCTGCGGTATCCTGCTTGAAGAATATTATCAATGTCTGGTTGAGGAGGCTCCATGTGAAATTCTAAGTCACTCTCATCTTCTACTTGACTTAGATCCTTTCAAAACACAAAACATGGAAAATAATCAGAAAAAGTATAATGTTAATACAAAAATATTGATTTAATTTACAAAATTCATGCTTTCTACAGGGTTCCCACACAAAATCTAAAACAAAATTCCCTGACTTTTCCCTGTTTTCCAGATGATATTTAAAAAATTCCAGTACTTTCAAAGGAAAAAAATATAAACGCGAATTTGAAAATTCAACACCAGATATGTAAGTTCTTACGTGATATTTATATTTCTGATTGAAATAATCATTGTTTATAATTTACTGTGTGAAACAGATACTAAGTAAACCTTATCTATACTAATAAAACAAAGAGTATGTCTACTCAATAGTCTATAGAAAGTAACTTCCAATATGAACAGAACTCTGAAATTTTAAACATGAGTAGTTTTTACTATCGAATTTTGTTTATCAAAGACAAAATATTAAAATTTGTATTAGTTTTTTTAAATTGTTTTGTTTTAACTTAAAGGCAATTGGAAGTTAGTTAATAAAACTCCCAGCATATGGCACTGTAAAATCTTTGCAATTGTTATTTATTCTTATCTTGGCTGTTTTATTTATATTTTTTTATACTTTGAGGAAATTCGTTAGTGTGAGTGCTATATATTTTTTAAAATCTAATCTTGGCTGTTTTAGTTGTTTTGTATTCCTACAGATTTTTTTTTTTTTAAGATTTTTTTTAACCCGGCAGGACGCGCCCGGGGTCCATATGGACCCCACGTGATTTTAAAAAGGAATTTCTATTAAATGTTTGACCTTGACCAGCCCTGCTTTTCAGTAGTCTACTTTTCCAAGACCTTTAACTTCTACCAGGTGTCAAAAATTCCTTAGGGTCATTATTTCTTTTTTAACAAAAGGGTTGTCACGTTTGGGGTATGTCTGGACCCCGCGCGACTTCCCGCGTTAGCCGAATTAGCTGCATTCATCCGCTGCTACTTTCAGTGTACGGACGTTATTTGTTGGCTTCGCCATGTCGACTCCATACGAAAAAGAGATGGAAAGACTGAGAATACTTTTGAATGAGGTTGAAAGTGATGAAGACCCTATTTCTGATGAAGAAGATTGTTCTGATCATAAGAATTTGAGTAATCATGATTCAGAATCAGAACTGGATTTGGATACCGACGTAGAAGAGGATATTTCCAACAAAAAGGATTTTCTGGGAAAAGATAAATGTACATTGTGGAAGAAAGAAAAATTTAAAACTGACGTTCGAACGCGTGCACACAACATCATTTCGCAACTACCAGGACCAAGATTGGCTGCAAAAAATGTGACAACGCCGAATGAAGCTTGGGAAATTTTTATAGACCGTAAAATTATGGATGAAATAATTATTTGTACAAATATTTACATTAAAAGAATATCATAGAAATTTTCCAGAACGAGAGATGCCAAAGAAACTGACGAATTTGAAATACGAGCGTTGTTTGGACTATTATATTTGTGTGGTTTGCACAAATCGTCGCACCTGAACGTCCGTGACCTATGGGATACAGATGGTACAGGAATCGAAATTTTTCCTGCCACTATGTCGTACAAGCGATTTTTATTTATTTTAAGATGCCTGAGGTTTGACAACATCATCACAAGGGAAGAAAGACAAAAAGAAGACAAACTTGCTGCTATCAGAAACAATTTTCAAATTTTCATAAAGAAATGTAAAGACTCTTACTGTGTTGGGGAATATGTCACCATTGAAGAAAAACTTTTAGCTTTTCGGGGACGTTGCGGATTTCGTCAATATATACCCAACAAGTGTATATATTCAAATAATTAGTAGTATTAAAAATTTCGAAAATTCATAAATATTAGTTTTATAATCATGCTGACGTTAAATATTATGCAAAAATTAGCATTAACTGATTTATGTAGAAGGGGTCCATTTGGACCCCGCGCGCGCGTCCGTGTTCGTATCTTAAGCGCGCGTTCTCCCGGGTTAAGGGGCCGCGGTATTAACGGGAAAAAAGGTTTAGAAGGGCAAAGGTTGAATTAATGGGGGTTAGGTAGCATTAGTCTTTTTATAAAAACCTGGCATATTGACAGGTCACCGCAACGCGGGGCCACGCAGCTAGTTACTAATACAAGCTTGAAACAAATTGAAGATTGTTTGCCAAATATGATTGTCTGCTCAAATATTTGACTGATTGCTTAAAAATATCTCATAAACTTGCAGAAACTCGGTAAGATTAAAAAACTTGCCTTAAGTCAGCAATTAAGAATTTTGTCTTAGTAATCGGGAAAAACGCGGAGCACCAAGGACAATATTTTGAAGTATCCTAGCGGCAGAGTGCAGACTTGAAAAGGCCGAGTTCGCAATAAAATCCAAAATTTTTATCTTCAAAATCGGAAAGATACACGCGGCAAAAACGGCGATTGCACTATTAAACGGCTACAAAACTTCCTCTAAAAATAAGGCAAAGTCCGCAGTTAATTCATAATTTTTTGTTTTCAATACCAGATTTCAGCGATCAGTACTCATGAAACACCTATAAATTCAGAAAAACTAATTAAAGTAAGAATTTTCCATATGCGTAGTCGAAGCAAACTAGCGATTTTCCAGAAAAATTGACAGTTCTTGCAAACTAATCTCAAAAGTCGTAAATTAGTCAAAAATTGTGAGGAGTACAAAATCAGATAGAAAGTGACATCTTGATGTTAATAACATTTAACAAAAGCTATCAACAAAATTGAAAAAGGTGAGTGTCGATTAAGATCATACAATAGTTTTTAGAGGCAGCGAATATGTGTTTTCCTTAAAAAAAATGCGAAGTTCGGGCAGTTTAATGAGCTATTCATGAAACCGTACTAAAATGGTCGAAATCCGTACATTGTATGGCTAATTGGTAAAAGTTAGCAACAACGAATATACGCTATTCAATTAATCGAAACTTCAACTTTCATATGAACTTTCACGGCCATTCATTGCGGCGGACGTCCAATTCTTTGTAGCATAAACTGCTGTCCAATTCCAAGCCTCTGTAATTCCAACCAGTAGAAGATAAAAACTGCTCCACTCCACCACTAAAAAATGAACCATTCACCAAAAAACCGGTTTTGAATACTGCCGTTTTGCGGAGCGGTCAACAATAAAAGATGACATCCACTAAAATTGAGCCATTCCTCGAGAACCGGTTTTGACTGCTGCCGTTTCGCGGCGCGATCAACAAAAGATGAGGTCATAGATTCATTGAAAATTTCTATTTTTCTGCTTAAATTTTAAACTGAGACGAAATTCCCTGACTTTTCCAGAATATTCCAAATATTGGCGATTTTCCCTGATTTTTGAGGGCATTTTCATTTTCCCTGACAATTCCCGGTTTTCCATATTTTCCCGGTGTGTGAGAACCCTGTTTCTAATTCTAACATACTCTACATCTAAAGTAAATAGAACAAAATGAATAATCCTGAAGTATGTTTTATAAAAGATAAATAATTTGCAACACATTTGTAAGGAAGTAGAAATGTGCAGTACAATAATATTTTGGATGTAATATTAATTTAGAGGGAATATTAGTATCAATAATAATGAGATGAGCTTTTAATCTATTTTACATGCATATGGTAGTAATATAGTTTTAAGATATCAACCTTTAAAAGGCATTATTTGAGCATCATTATTTACACAGCTTGCTTCAAACCACACTTTTCTAACTTATAATATATTTATTTGCATAAGTCAAAATTGTAGGAATCAATTTTGAATGAAAATTTTTAAAAATTTAATGAAATTAAAATTAACCTAATTTTAATTTGAAGAGAAAAGGGTAAATATAAAAACAATTATCAATTGTAGACTTCTAGAAATATATGAAAGAAAAATAACACCCACACTACAAAGTATC
Organism: Linyphia triangularis; assembly: GCA_963978545.1. Taxonomy (NCBI): domain Eukaryota; kingdom Metazoa; phylum Arthropoda; class Arachnida; order Araneae; family Linyphiidae; genus Linyphia; species Linyphia triangularis. The sequence goes on from OZ021724.1 coordinate 87,737,222, forward strand.
AATAGAAGAAAATATTCAGTTTTATTGATTTCATGATAAAAAATAAGTAACTTTATTAAAAACAAAAGTCATAAAATTAAATGCTAAGTGATAATTTATTACTTTAGCATTCCCATTCTTTATAATGCAATGAATAGGGTTGACACAATATTCAGGAAAAAGTTCCCCGATTTTATGACAAACTTTATTTCAAATTTCTCCAGATGTGTATATCAAATAGAACATTTATGCCCAAGAGATACATTAATGAAAAGTTTACATTATACTGTAACATGAAACTTCTAACGATTACCACAATTCTTTGGGAAAATGGCGCCAAAATAAGGTTGAATCGGGAAACATATCTTCAAAACAATAGAAATATTCTCTTTTTTGTGAAATTTAAAAAAAATTTCCCTGACATTTCCAGGCTCTGTGGGCACTATGATGAAACATTTTTTTTCTTGCCTCATACAAATTTGTGATTTTTGAGTTGTGTCACTTTATAAATAATTTAGCAATAGAATAAGTTATATTTTATAATAAGATAAAAAAGCTATGTAAAAAAACAATTAAATGAAAATTACCTTTTTATTTTTTATTTGAGATAATCTAAATAACTCTCGGTCTTCATCAATAACTGGTTCATCATCTTTGATAATCATTTTCAAATTCAGTCGGTCATGCAATTTTTTTCTCTCTCTCAAGATTCGCTTCTTTTTCTTTTTTGCTTCTTGCAATCTTTCAATTTCTAATTCTTCTGCAAGTTTAACTGCCTCATCCAGTTCCTCCTCTTCATCGGGAACTGGTTTTTCTTCACTAAAAAATTATGCAAAATTTCCTTAAAAAATCTTTCTCAACACATATTTATCATACTAAGGAAGTATTGTAAGAAATTAAAATTACATTCATAAAAGACAAATGTTTAACCTTGGATTACTTAAGCATGGATTTAATATGCAATGGTCAGTGGTGCCATTTTAACTTCTTTAAATGCTTTTCATATTTGTAATTAAAATGTAAAAATTAGTAAGTAAACCAAGCCCATAACTTGGAGTTCTTCAAAAAAGCATAGGTTTAAATAGTTATTATCCAATAACTATTAACAATTTTGGAAAACCAACTGAGCATAATAGATACTCTGACCAAATATGTATTAAAAACAGACTTTTTGTGGGTGAAAATATAACCTGTTATTTAAGAGATAAAAACAATTAAATATAACCGCAGACAGAGAATGACTAATTTAAAAGGTTATTTATTATATCTTGTGCTATATAAATACTGCAGCAAAATTTTTTTACAGTTTCCATTGAAAACAGATTTTTCAATCTTACTTAAAATATATAGATTTGTAGAAAAAGAATATCAGTTAGAGATATATTAATTAGTAATGCAAAATAACTAACATGGAAAGGAATGGTAATTTTATGAAATTGCATTATTTGATAATTAGGAGTATTGATAAGATCGGTTGTATTGAGATTTTTTGGTTCAAGAACTAAACAAAGTCTATAATATGCTGGAACATTGGACCTGAACTATTAAGTGTCAATGGAGAGAAACTTGGTGAAAATCTTTGATGTGGAAATTAACCTGCTTTTACATATCAGATGGGAGAACCTCTGGAAAACTTCACCAGAGGGACTGACCCCCCCCCCCCCAATCGCTTTGAAATAGACTAGAGCGCCAAGTGGAGGGTAGATCCTGACATCGTTAGAATAATTAAGAGGACCATAGGTATTCAAAGATAAATTAATGAGGTCATTAAGTCATGTTCAAACCAAACATTCTTAATGTTCAGTGTTTGAAAATTTATAAAGTGAAATTTATGTGGATGACCAAATAAGTGATTAAACTACCTTTTCTTTTCTTCTGCTCCTTGGATTACTTCTCTGAGTTGCTTTCTCCAATTTAGAAGTAATCTGAAATGCAAGTAATTGTTAGACAACAACCACTATAAGAAATTATATAACTTGTATGCATGCAATTTTAAGTTAAACGAATACTAATAAAATAACTTTAAAGCAGCCATAAATGCATGTGCCTTGATATCAGTAACAATAAAAAAAAAAGCTTAACTAATTTACCGCTTATATCTGAATTATAAATATTAAAAGTGGAAAAGATTTTATTTATTTGACTGAAGTGATAAATGTAACATAAATGTCTATTCTACAAGCATGCATATTCCCTCTTTATCCACACATAGTGTGAAAACAAATTATATTACAAGTCACCTATAATTTTAAAATAATGAAATTTTTTAAACCAGAAGGAAAGGACATGTACATTTTCTCTAACTTTACAGGAGAGTTAATTAAAAGCTGATATTTTTCTTCATGCTATTGCTAGTCTTTAAAAATGAATTTTGTACATTATAAAGCTTTGAATGAGATTGTATACTTTTCAAGAAAGAACACAAAACCCTAATTATATTACAATCATAATTAAGTGCCTTTCACCTATTGAGTACAGATTAGCAAACTATTAAAATCAAAATTTGAAGAAACTTACTTCACAAAACATAATTCCTTTGTAGATGTTTTAAATATTGAAGCTATTGTGTATTTAAATAAAAAGCAAATACAAAATTTTGAAGCTTAAGTGAAACGAACACAATAAAATACGAGTGTCAAGGTTTCTGCCAAAAAAAAAAAAAAAAAAAAATCACAAATCCATGACTTTCCAAGACTGAACAAACAATTTTACATGACTCAAGAAATCACACACAAAAATTAACACTTATGAATTGTGCTAACACAAACATAGTAAGTAAATGATCATTGTACCATAAAATGATTTTTATAAAGTTTTGTTTTATATTAAGTAAAATATCCTTGTTTCAGTAATGAAGTTCCTTCAAAATGGGAGAAATAAATCTTTTACCTGACATTTCAGTGTTAAAAAAGTTGATCAATCTTTAATAATAAAGAAATATTCGAGGAAGGAATAAGCCAATAATAATATATGAAATCATCAAAAATAAAACTTTTTGATATTTAAAAGTTCAAAAGTTTGATATTAAAAGTTCAAAAATAAAACTCTGATATCAACAACACACAGCATTAAGGGGGAAAAAAAAAATGTAAACACAAGCTTGACAAATCAGCTCATTTCAGCTTTTATGATTTTTTTCACCCAAGAGACATTCATGAGTTTTCACAAATTGAAGTTCAGAAATGTTTTCATAAACAGTTGTAAACTGTGTAAAAAAAAACCACAGTTGTAAACTGTGGACGCTGTTTCTGTTAAAACGTAAATAAAATCCTCAATGATTTTTCGATGAGATGAATAGTGATCATGGTTTTTATGACGTCATAATCAAGTGATTTTACTTAAAATCAGGATTGGCATGGTTTAAACCAAATGTTTTTTTTTTTCATTAAAAAAAACCCCAATTGTTTTTTTTAAAGAATAATTTAAAATTGTATTTTTATTTATTTATTTACAATTAGATTTTTCAAATTACTTGATGTTGAAAGTTATAGAACGATGACGAATGCAAGAAAATTATGTTCCACAATTGTTACGTAACAGACAGGTTTTAGAAAAAGCAGCAAAACTTTTTTTTTATACAAAATTAAAAAAACATGTTTCTTTTCCCGACCTTGCTTAAATTGTTTAGGAATCTATGAAATTCACTGTTTTTCCATAACTTATTGTCGTTTTTTTTTTTTTTTGCTGAAAATTATGACTTTCTATGACAAAATTCATGATATTCCTGACTTTCCATATGCGTGGAAACTCTGGAGTAAACTAGTTTTGTTTCAAAATGGCAGGTGGTTATTGTAAAACTATGTTAACTGCCAAACTTAACTGTGTTAAAGAGGATTCTGCATATGACGTCAAAGTCAACTACTATCTATCGACAAATCGGTCTGCATGAGTAAATTTTTTTTTTTTTTGCATTGGCGATTGATCTAAAGTTTTATTTGATTTTGCACTCCGATACAATTGAAAATTTATTATGCAAAGCATAAAAAACACACAAGAAGCAAAACTTTTTAGAAGAAATATCAGAATACAAACTTTAAATCAGCTTTTCCTAAAACTTTAATGTCCCGGCAGCATTGTTTAATTTCTTCAGTGGTCAACTTATGGTTTTTAATGTCATCATCATCTAAAACAACCTAAAAAAAAAAAAAAAAAAAAAACTGAGCGTCATTTAAAAATAACTTAAAATAATTACTAAAGAACATAAAATCTTCAAACTAGTATTACTAAGTTCAATTGTAAATTTTAAACAAATTCAATACTGTCCATTATACTAATATATACAGGGGAAGCAAACAATATAAACATTAAAGTTTATGAATACCTCATTGCATTTCCCCAGTCTTTCTAAATGGTTCTCACAGAATATAAACTCAGTAGCTTTCAACGTAGGATAAGCTGGTGCCTCATCATCATAGCCTTCTGCTTTAGGCTTCTTTTTAGTTATCTCAAGGATGCTTTTCTTTGTTTCATTTTTATTCTGGACATCTTTGAACAAATGTGAAATGTCCAAAAATTTTGGATCAATACGATCAGGGGCAAAATATCCCTGGCACACCACGAATATTTCAGCTGATTCATTACGGGATGCTTGTGGCTTGGTTACATGGACCTACGAAAATATAAACTATTCAATATAATGGAATCTGATACTTACATACTTGAACAGTTTCTTAAAGATCCAAATTAAAGAGATAAAGAAAAATGTTTTGGAGACAAGTGAATACAGTCATATAACACAATAGATTTTCTTAATATCTAAGTATTTTAAGAAAATTCCTCACTTCAACAAGTTTAGTTTAAATTTGTTAAGCTCATTGAATAACTTGTTTAGATTAAGTACTTAATATTGTTGCAAAAATACAAAGAATTATCAGTCATTTGTTCCTTAAACATATTTCAATGATATTTCAAACTTCCTTTCAACAATAACCTCAATAAAAAATGAATATCCAATTTTCAGAACAGTTATAAAAACCTCGTTCAAAGTATTTGTATAACTCAACCTCATATTTTATAGTAAATGAAACTTTACAAGTTTATGAAAAATCAAAATTTAGGCTAATAATAGAAGCTTACAGAACAAAAATGTGGTCTGATACTTACATACTTGAACAGTTTCTTAAAAACCCAAATTAAAGACAGATAATCTTTGGATCGAAATACTTTAGTTATAAACCAGCCTCCCTTCACCAGCATATCTGAAGCCAGCTTCAAAGCACTTAAAGTAAGATCATCTAAAAGAAAAAGGTTTGCAAATAAGCTCTAAACAAATAGTTGAAGCATAAAACAACTATAGTCAAATTTTGTTTTCAAAAACAGGCCGAAGTTAAAAATACAAGAATCATTTACAAGTTGCTAAATCATTTGCAAGGTCCTAAATAGTTCTTAAAAAAAAAAAAAAAAAAAAACACTGCAATTTTATTTTATCAAGCTAATAATTTTTTTAAGCACAGCTTATTATATACTTTTAAGAAAATAATAATGGATAGAATTTATATATCTACTTAGGTAATTTTTTAATGTTAAATCTATATTATTGTATAAGTACTTACAAATCGGTTGTTTCATGAAAAACATGATAGAGTTAAACTTCCCATTGATGACCATACTATACTTTTCTAAAAATTATAAGTCTTTTGTGATAGTTGCAAACAATTATCCAGTTGTTTCATGTTGCAACCAAGAGGAACTTTTCTTAGTAACTAATGATACCTTGGGAAGTACCCACATTTTGCCACTTTAATATATTGTGATAACCTAAGTTTTCCTTAGAGACCAAGGCTACAATTTTAAAATTAAAAGAATGGAGAAGTTGATATAGTAAAATCAGTATTTTTAGCTATTATACAATACACTCTGAAAATATTTTAATTAGCGTTATGCTCTTTAACAAGTGTTAGAATTACAGTAAATTCTGTAATTGGGGCATATTTAATGAAATAAATATCTATCAATTAGCTAACAAAATTTTAAAATATTTTGTTTCAGATTCCATCTAACAAAAGGGATACTGTAAACTTTTCAGCAAATCATTAGGTACGCATATAATTAAAGGCATATGTTAATTGCATGTTTCAGAAATCAAATTGTTGTCTAATCTAATATCTTAAATACTTATCTATTACTAATTACTTTTGTAAAACATAATTGAATAATAAAGAATATAAAATTTTATAAGCTGTTCTTTCTTTCCCTATAAATTCAAATAAAACACCAAATAATAACTAGTATGTGTTTTACCAAACATAGTCTTACATATTGTACACAATTTTTTCAATTTTATAGGTGAAATTGATAAGGTACAAGTTTATCTTGTCTAAGATTTATTCTAAAAGGCCTTAATAAATTCAACGAATTTCACAACATACAGTTTATACATTTACTAATGTTATTTTACATCTTAAGTGTATGTACATAAAGTATTATTTATCTGTAAAGCAACAGAGAATCAAAAACTATAACAATAACTAAAGAATATTTTACATACTTTGAGTAAATGCATCCTGTATCCAATTTTTACCAACATTTGGAGCACCATCATGGAGAACAATATCTGCTTTCCATGATTGCAATTGTCTTTTTAATGACTAAAAATAGAAAACAAAAGTTTTTTTTCAAACAAATTGCTTAAAAATTTGATTACAAAAAAGTACATTTATTAACATCTATTACCTGTCTGCACTTGTCAGTGGTAATATCTTCCTGTAGAGTGATAACATTATGTAAGGGTTTGATGGGAACTAAATCCACACCTACAAGAAAAGAAAACATCATTAGAATATGAGTGTTAAAAATAATCTAAAAAGGAAACAAAAGCAATTGAAAAAGCTGGAAAATGTAAAATAGATATTTTAATCCTAGATAATTAAACCAGGAGTGAAAACAGTCAAAATATAAAAAAGAGGAAAATATATGCAGCATTATTTTGAACAACAAAAATAGCTGAATAAGAATATAATTGTGTACTAGAGAACAGTGGTGCTGTCATAATTTTTTTTAGGGGGATTTAAGCAAGTTTAGTCTGATAAAGCCCTATAAAGTCCATTAAAATTAATAAAATTGTAGAAAAGGCAGAACTTCTCAGCAAAAAAAAGAAAAAAAAGAGGGGGGGGGGGGGAGATTTTTACCCCTGAACGTCTATTATTAAAAGATTTTGAGTTTAGAGGATTGACGATTGATTTCCATAGCACTAACTCCTCCTCATGCTTCTCTTAAGATGTGCTAATTACTTTAAAATAAAGAAAATATAACAATATTTTGTTTTTAATTCATAGTCTCTAAATAGTCTAAAAAAGTCTTCTAATTAGTTACAGAGCAACCCTTTTAAATAAAGAGAAACATAGAACTTTCATTAATTTGATAAATTAAATAGTTTCAAAATGAGAATATTTAACAATAAAATTTAAAGCCTTATAACATAAGAGGAATAATTCATGGAAGAGTCTTTTGAAGTTACACTACCATGCATTGGCACTTCAAATAGAAGGAAACCCAAGAAAATTGTTTAATGCACCTAGACAACTGAAATCATCCTTTTACAAGGTTAGAATGAGGAGATTTGATGGTAAATCCAATTTCTGCCAAAAGATGTAGGCTCGGTAGAAAGAAATAGTTAAAACTAGAATAAGTATACTTTTCTTACCAATGATTATGCTGGACACAGGCATTGCCTGCTGAGCTACTTGAAGCCATCCTCCTGGAGCGGCACATAAATCAATCAAAACCCGAGATTTTGGCAAAAATTCAAACTTCCTGTTCAGTTGGATCAACTTGAAAGAAGCTCTCGAGCGGTAACCTGGAAAGATTCAATCATTACATTAAAAGCAAATAAAAGACCCTTATTCATTTTGATTGGCTGAAGTTTAATGACACAAGGGCCATACTGCACCAACATATTCATTTTATATGTGACTAATGGTATGGCACTAAATGCACAAAAAAAGCCTATTCATGAAATATTTATTACCAACTTTAAGGGAATTGTTTTTAAATCTGAGTGTCTTCTGCAAAACAAACTTAAAAATAAGAAAGTCCTGGTACAGAGGCACTATAACCCCCCCCCCCCCAAGAAATTTTTTTACAATACTGTAATGTGCATTTTTATTAATTAATCAAAATTTTGGTAAAAATAAAGAGGAAATCCACTTTTTAGCTGAACAGTAAAATGTTAGCGATTTGTGTCATCGAACGCTGATGTACTTGCACACGGAAGATAAATTGATTAGATGGTTTAAGTAGCAATCTGTGCATGCATATCCCTTTATATTTCCCTGGGGTGAAAACAGTCAAAATATAAAAAAAGAGGAAAATATGTATGCAGTGTTATTTTGAACTACAAAATAGCCAAATAAGAATATATTTGTGTACATAACAGTGGCGCAGCTAGAAATTTTTTCTTAGGGATGTTTTTGGCAAGTTTAGTCAAATGAAGCCCTACAAAGTCCATTAAAAATAATAAAATTGTAGAAAAAGTGAAAATTCAAAAAAACAAAACAGAAATAGGCATAAAAACGTTAAATTTTCACCGGTTTTTCAGACAATTTGCTTTCAGCAGGTACTTTTTACACATTGTTACAAGAAAATATCATATGAAATATCAAATTTTCAGAACGCAGATGTGCGTTCTGAAAGATATTGCTGAACACCTTAGAAGAAAACTTGAATCTGAAAGAAATTCCTTGAGAAAATATCAAATCTTTTAGTTTTCCCTGAGTATTTATAGGCATTTTCATTTTCCTTGACAATTCTAGGTTTTTTCTGTTTTTCAGGTGCGTGGCAACCCTGATGATAGTACTTTAACTATACAAATTCAGGTTGCATGGTTGTAGCACTTAAAAACATTACCGTCACTTGTTTTCAAATAGGAAATGCAACTAAGAATAGACTCTTTCAAATTGTTGGCTCGTATATTCAGTTCAATGCAGTTACAAAATATAGCAAGGAACCAATGTGAAAAAAACCCCCTTTCTTTCAGCATTCGTGACAGATGCAATACAGAGAAAATTCCTTCAGCATTCGAGACAGATGCAATATAGAGAGAATTCCTCGGTTAATAGAAAGATTTCCTTGAATTGTAAACCCATGAATCATATTCTTTTCATAGTAAATATATATATAAAAAAAAAATGGTGTTCCTTCGTTTTTTCTATGATCCAAACCATTTAAAAATATGAGGTTGACAGTGTATCAGTATCCAGCACTCGTTTAATTTTCTTTTGATGTGTGTTGTTATATATTGCAGCACCACAAATCGGGCCACGTGTGGTAGGTTTTTATAAAAAAGTAACAATATAAAGCTTAATTTCAAAAGAATGCAATACTTACCAGTCTCTTTAGCAAGCCTGTAAAACTTATCTTTTCTTTGTTTCCCGGTTTTTCCTTTTTTAGGCATCTTAAATTATTTAAGTCTTTTGTTGGAACAGGATCAGAAACCAACTCGTGTTCACGAGTTTGTGTATAAAAACAAAGAGAGTTTGTTGCCACTTTATGTACAAATAAAAAGTATGTTATCAGTATTTATTACCTTATATTAGATTTTGAAGCCAGTCAACAATGCATGATTTACATTAAACTTTTTAAAAAGTTTTCATTTTGAAAAAGTATTTAAGTGGATTTAATGCACAACTTTATAAATAGTTCCATGAATTGAAACTACTTCTTCTTGTAACGTATTTCTGACAAATCACGACACGTTTCTAGAAACGAATTCATATTCTCTTATTATAAAAGCCAATCGCAATGCGAATTTTATTCATCTCTAAGTATAGCACTTAGTTATGACGATCACTAGAAACATTTAAGTGTTAATAATGCTTTATAGTTTAAAAGTGGCAACTAAAAATAAGAATATCTGATTATAATAATAAACAAACAGAAACAGGGTCATAATTTGAAAGTCATCTGAATAATCTCTGCTATTAAATGGTTTTAAGTCATTTTTAGGAGGAACCACTTCTAAACTTTAACTTTTACGTGCCTTTTGTTGAACATAAGAATTTTTTCAATTACACGTAAGATTATTTTCAAATTTAATCAACATCTTTGTAATTTACTTTTTTTCTCTCATCAAACAAATATTATTTTTCTTATTTTAGGATGCCTATTTGTGTATTTTACACTAACGTTTCTGATAAGGATGTCCCGAAGGAGTTTGAAGTTCGTCTCTCTGAAATATTAGCCGAAATTTTGTCAAAACCAATTGAAGTACGTTTATAACTCTTGAAATAAATTGCTAGTACTTCCTTTATTTATCAATTTTTCTGTTTTACAAACTTTAAAATATCCAAACCAATGTCAATTACATTCAATACTTTGATAAAAAAAATATGTATTGACCGTTAAAATGTTAATTTCCAAAAAAGATCAATTGCATAGCAAATTATTATTATTATGTACAACTTCTAGCTATCGTATCACTTTTCAAATGAATAAGCAAAAATCTTGGAAGTTTTACAAGAAAAATGAACACATGCATAACATACTGGGATGTAACCAGAACATTTTGTAGGAGGGATTTATCACCAAGTTAATTCCTGTATTTGTTAGTGCAAGAATTGATGAACTTTCAAAGAAAAATCAAACGGTACTCTTCTGTTAAACAGGTACATGTTGTCACCAAGCCTAAATGTTTCAGTTAAAATGCGTTATACACCCCCCACTTTGGCAACTTTGAAAAATGCCTCCAAGTTGCATTAACTCTACAACTGAATTGAACTACAGGTTTGCTAAAATAGATGCCAAGCTGTAATGGAACCATATAGGCGCCGGGTTACCATACTTGGCGCAAAATCACCAATTAAAAAGGGGGGACATATAACACATTCTAACCAATGTTTCAACATTTAAATGATGTCTAAATGAATCGCCAAGCCTGAATTTTTACGCTTTGTTATAGGATCGCTATAATGTTTTACTGTAGAAATTATAAATTAGTTGAAGGTTGTTAGTTGTGATGAATTATTGATGCAATATGGTGGTTTTTGTCTAATACCCATCTAATGGAAGAATACCGTAAAATGGGGTGAATAGGAACAGCGGGGTGAATCGGAACGAAACTTCATGAAATTACAAAGCAATTATTATTTTACATAAATGAAGCATCTTTATTAATTATATATATTTTTTTATTTGGCTAACATGTTTGGAATCTTGGAAAATTTTTTGTGGGGTTTTCAACACTCCTTTTTTTTTAAATTTTTTTTTAAACAGTGTGCATACAATCCAATGAGTTTTAAACTCTCCAAAACTTATCCTTTAATTAATAACATGTACCAGTTATAGACTTAAACAATATATTTTTAGATAAGTATAAACATCCATAACAACATGCCATACTTAATTTAACTTGGTTTTAAAAACTTTTTATTTTACGAATTTTTATGTTTTGCATCGTCTCGATTTCGAGATTTGCGGGGTGAATCAGAACACGTGAAAAGTGATATTAAAAAGCTGTTTTTGGCAAGAATAATGTTCCACACAAGATTCAACGACTGAATAAGAGTCGAATTACTCCCTTCAAGACAGTGATCAAGATTGCAGGCTTGAATAAATGTCAGAAGAGGAGCCTAGTTTCCGCATGGCAGAAAACCCGATTTTTACAGTGGTTTTCTCTCTAAATGACTTCGTTATTTTTAAGTTATATGGAAAAATGTATGAAGACTCTATATGACCAAAGTTTTACACCCACAAGATTATTGCTATATAAGTGTGTTTTACAAAAAGCGCTTATGAACGAAGAGATTTTCTGAAACAAATGAGAATGCTTTTCTCCTTTCTCAAGATATTTTAAAGAATTTGCAGTCATAAGACACACAAACATAAAGTAGATTAAAAAATATTTTTAATTTTAAAGACTATTTGGATGAGTTATAAGAGAAGAGTTGATACGTTTTCAAACATATGATTTGTTTTGACAATAATTGACAAACATAAATTTTATCCGTCATATTAAATGATTTTTTTTATAATTTTGTGTTCCTATTTACCACAATGCGTTATTATTTGTTTTTTTGTCACCCTGTAAACATTTAAATAAGATCAGACATAAATGTAACGAGTGTTCCGATTCACCCCTTTCTGTGAGGTGAATCGGAACACCATGAAAAAATTCAAAATAAATTAAAGTCCTAGTTTTTAAAAAAATTTTGGGTTGATCCTCAAAGAAGAAGGTAAGACCCAAGTTTCAAAGTCAAAAATATGTTCCTCAACGATTTTATTACAACCGATTTTTACTTTGAAAGTTGAAAAGTGTTCCGATTCACCCCATTTTACTGTACTCGTAGAACTTTTTCATCTAATATTTGGACACTCAGAATATTTTTTCAGTTTCTTAATCTATGATCTGCATATGCCAACTTATTTCACTGATGTTTGGCCTTTGTTTAGTAATAGAAAATTTCCTACAGCTAAACTATTTTTTTAATATATTTTCATTACCTCTAATAGACTCCATGATAAGAATATGAAAATCTTGATTTTTAAAAATATTTTGTGGATTATAGGGTAAATTAAAATTTCAATTTGTACCTAGTTTGGACAACAATACAAAAAAAAAAAAAAAAAAAAATGTTGTACTGGAATACTACAATATCCCGACAATGAAAAAAACATTTTTATGATTTTAAAAGTTAAAGTTTTTAGTCCATGTAAATTGAAAAAAAAAAATTCGTGTTAAGTGCTTTTTAATCTTGTGAATTTTGCATACCTGTTATTTATTGCAATGTCTTTGAATCTATCAGATATTCATTATATCATTACTGGAAGCTTGCTCTGCCAATAAAATTTTAAAATAATTTATATTTGATAGTTTCTTATTCACTTATAACCAAAATGTTGGGAATCAGGAGAGTTAGTAATAGTGAAATAAGTTATTTTGAAGCTCCATGTTTTTTTTCATACCTCTGATTAGATAGGATGTTAACATTTAACTGCTGTGGGTGGTTGGCATGGACGCCGGCAGAAATATTCTCAGAGAGGTGGCGAAAACACTTAAGGGAACGCAAGGTGGTTAATTTTTTTTAACTTTAATTTTTCAACTAGCTATCTTAATGAAATTCAATGAATAGTTATGTATTAAATTTCTCGTCCATTAAATATTTAAAAACATGTATCATACTTCTATTTCCCTTGAATCATACCACTTTTCTCCACATAATTTGCACTTGTCTTCAACTTTTGTGCATCCCCCAATTTTTTTTTTCCACTTCTACCACTGGCCAAACAAATTGATGAACGTCGGTATAAGAAACTAAGTATTGGAAAAATGAATATAAAAATCAAATATAAAATACATTTTAGACAGTGGAAGCATTTCACAAAGAATGACTCCCAGTCTATTAGACCGCATGCAGCATTTAAAGGTTAAAGAGTAATTTCCAGCAATTGATTGTAACATTGAAAAGTGTGATTCGAGTATAATTATTGCAATTATCAATTATGCTAATTATTGCAATATTAACCAAATATAAACCTTTACTGAACTTTTTGAATGTTATGAGCTTAACTAAAAAACATATTGCAGTTCAAATTATTTAAGATTTTGACTATTTTGCCGTTTTTCCTCAAATCAGGATTTTTCCTTTATCTCTGACTCATTAAACAATATTCTCCAGTGAAAACCTTTAAATATTTTATGCTGTTTCCTTAGCTTTATTATGCTGTATTTCTTGTTCTTTAGCAAATAATTGACCAAAAACTGCTATACATGAACACTAGAATAGAAGGAAATAAATTATTGTTTTATATTTTTAATTTTGTAAGTTGATATTTATTTTGCAGCGGATTACTGTCAATGTAATACCTGACCAAAGAATGGTTCGAAGTGGATCATCTGAACCAACATGTTTAATGAACTTATGGTCTATTGCTGTCTTTAATGAAGAAAAGAATCCATTGTATGCATCAAAACTGTATCCATTTATTACAGAGTCATTAGGAATAAGCAGTGAAAGGTAAACAATTATTAAAATGTGTTTGATAGGTATGTAGTTTTATATGGACATGGGGGGGGGGGGGGTCTTCAAATATTTCAACTAGTTATAGAAAACGTAACAAATTTAATTATAAGTTTTTTATTTAAAAACACTATGCATGGTTTAAATATTTATCTATTAAAAGTTTATTTATTCATGCTGAAATATATGTAATTTTTATAAATATGTATTGTTTAATTGATTAAAAGTTAAACTGTCTTTTCTTTTAATTCTAAAGTCTTAGTATTTAGGTATAAAATGTTGCAATAATTTGTAAATAATAGAAATTTAATCCACCCTAATCATGAGCTTTACATCAGTTGTTTAGTAAACAGCCTATGTTTAAACTTGACTTTGCTTACAGTACAAATTATATAGGAAAAATTTATCCCAAACAAGAAGTGGTAGGAGATAATATTATGTTCAACATATTAAGTGAAAAAGCTTGTATACTTTCAAACTTAATTTTAAAAGTTCAAACTGCATCATTTTATCAGAATCAGCAGCTTGTAATAGGATATAATTGTACAAGGACAAGAGTACTGTTACTTTAGTTATTGGATATTCTTAATTATTAAATCAAAAACATACTTTATAATGAATACGTTATTACTTACAATGTATAATATAACTATTAAACAATAAAAATAAAATTAATGCATAACATTTAAAATTCTAAAGATCTTTATTTTGTGCCAAAAAAATCAACATTTCCGCATTTTTAAGAAGCAATGTTGGATTGAGTAATTAATCTTATGAGAATAAACTTTATTCAAATTGTACAAACTGAAAAAAATTATAAATCATTTATTTACTTACGTGACCGAAGAGAAAATTCTTCAACATAAATAGGGAAAAAATCGTTTATCTGCAATTAGTCCATGTACTTTTTCACAATGATATTGGCCGATATAACAAACAGCTCATAGTAATAAATAACCAGATTATCTTAACTGGGTAAGAACTAGACAGAAATTACCGCGCCAGAATACCGCAATCCCCTTGCGTTAGTAAATAAAGCAAAATAAAATAATAGGCAAGATAAAAAAATCTTCAAGTTAATATAAAAGATTTCAAAATACAAAAGTGTAATATTTTATTTCTTTCAAGTTAGAGAAATAATGAAAAAAATAAATAAATCAAAAATGAAACTCTTCCAAAAATAGATATCAAGGTCTTATATCTGATGACTATTAAATAAAAATCAAAACGTTTTCCAAGAGTTCAGAGAACAACATAAAAAATGTTCAAACAATAAAAGGAATACTTCTTTTATGGAATCTACAATGTTACTAGACTACTGGCGTCATCTCGCTATTTCAATAGTCATCGCACGCAAGGTGGATACGATTACCACGACGCGTTTTTTTCTGATGAAGTATCGGGCATGCGCAAAAGGAAATTGTCTCAAATGGCCCATTGTCGCTGGTTATACTATGTTTCTATACAATATTGGGAACATCGCGCATATGCATGGCAGGTTGGGTTGGATAGGATTATCACAATGTGAGCTTGCTGATGAAGTACCACTCAAAAGCAATTGGAACTCATTTCAAACGGTGCTGTATCGACGGTTTCAATATGTTTCTATAGTATCTTAGGAACACCGCGCATGATTCGTGGCACGGTTCTTCGTCCTTGAAGTGCTAGGCAAGTATCGTTAAAAATGATCGTGATCTATCGGTTTTGAGAAACTAATGACACCGGTTTGACGATGTTGATTTCACACCGGTTTTTGCCGATGTATCAATGCATCGCCCAAGCCTAATATCTATATTTATAATACTTTGTCTTAGTCTAGCTATACTGCAAGTTAAATGTAAACCTTTTCCAAGATATTGAGATATTGCCTTGTTAAGGTAACATGTCACATTTAAAAATTTCTAACTTGCTTTTATGATTTGGCATCTCGTATCTCCAAATGTTTAAGGTGTAAATCATATCTCCAAATGTTTTTGGAGTCATGGCAATAGATAAATATGTTCTATCTTCCATTTTACAAGCTTACGTTAAATAACAAAAATGTGCATATAATTCTGCACCATTTATTCACAATAGGCATAATAGCTTTGTTTTTACAAAAGTAAATTTTTTTTTTTCAATTACAATTCATTTATTAATAAATTTCCTTTGTTGTTTTGTTTAAACAACCACCTTTTTTTAATGTTCTTTACTGTTAAAAAATATTTCATGTGTTCCATAGCTTGTACCATCAAATAGGTTGTATGTGTCGTTGCTAAAATCGATTTCATTATCTGACAAGCTTTATTTCTCACACGGTACTTGCTATTTAAACTCATTTCTTTTCTTTTTAGGATTGTACTTCTTTTTCATGACATCAATGCTTTTCAAGTGGCTAAGCCTTCATAAAAACTTAATGGTTTAATTTCATTCCTTCATTGAAAAGCTATTGCCTGTTCATTTTAATATACATATGGTTTTTATAAATTTTATAAATAACTGTTAAATTATATAAGCTATGTTAAATTTTTTTTTTTATGTGCAATTGATAATTTCAAAAGGAGTATATGCTAGTCAAATTTGTTTGTAATTAGTTTATCTTTAAATTGGATTACTTAGTTGTTTTTAACCAAGTATACACAGATTTCAAAGGTGTAAAGATGTTTATGCTCTCAAGATAGACAAAATTTTAATCTGCATTGTGAACAAAATTTATTCAATTAGTGTATTTTAAATTAATTGCTAGACTTTTTTATAATTACTATTTGAGGAAGATTGAATTTTCATACTAGATGTTTTGATTACAGTTAAGGCTTACGCTTTTATAATACAAACACTAAGTATAACAAAATTTGCTGATTTCTTTTTCCCTAAGGCTATAAAAAAATGCTTTTGAATCTTTGGCAATGAGTGAAACTTTTAAATGACATTTGGTTGTGCTTTGTTAATTTAATTTGCAATACGTGTATCAACAGTATTTGAATTTGTGCGAAATTCCAAGAGCTAATAAATCAGTAGAAAGAGTAGAAGTGCAGTATAATACTAACTATTATTGGTTAATGATTGTTATTATAATCCATGTCCATGTGATAGGCTATGGATTTGGCCTTATACTTATACAGTCTGTGAATATTATCATTATTTTTTCTATTGTGCATTCTAAGAAACTTGCACAATTGCTTACAAATAATTATTATTCATGTTATTTCTATTGTGTGAGTTGCTACAATCAAATTTGCACAATTTCTTGTTACTTTTTGTCTCATTTTATGGGGGATAAAGTTGAATAGTAAAGCTAGCAACTAAAATCCACCTTGATAAAATAATTTTATGTACTCTTTTATATACTTTTAACTTACTAATCCATTATAGGGAGCATAATTTTTTTTGTTGTTGTTAAAAGTAGTGTGCTTGAATCATTGTTAAGTTTGGAATTTTATTGCAGTTCGAATGAATTTCATTTTTGCATTGTTAGGTATATGTTAAAAAAATTCCATCACATAATTCGATGATTAATAGTGTAGTTTGTTGTACTATGGATGCTAATTTTTATTATTGCTATTAATAGTCATTCATGTTACTTGGTAATCTAATTATTTTAAGATAGTGTGTTCTTTAAAGTTTAAATGAGCCTTTTTGTTGCTGTATACTATGATGTCATGCCATAGGTGCCAACTAAACAGGTGCTCCATCAGCACCAGGAGGCAAAGGTATAATTTTGCCCTTGCTCCAAAAATCTGTAAAAATGTGTTTTTGCATTATAAAAATTCTGCAAATAGGACATATTGTAATGTTCTAAAAAAAAAAAAATCCATAAAAATAGAAAGTAAACACAATATGGGACCCTTGTCATAATTTTTGTGCAATTTCATAAAAATATATATTTTAAAGTATTGTATGATATTGCAATAAGTAATTTTGTAATGATGAGATTACTGGTTAAGGTTTTTTTTCATTGATTGTTATCCAGAATTATTAAAATTGCTTATTTCATTAATTATTAAAAAATTGCTTTGTTCATTTTAGACCAATATCGTAAAAGTTTATCTTTTAAAATAGTGTATGATATTGAAATAAATTATTTTGTAATGATGAATTAACTGGTTGGTGCTCTTACTTTTTCCATAAAATGTTTAACTTTGCTACATAAGTCATAAACAGTTTGAGTAAAATGTATTGCATGGTATGGAGGTAAGTTCAATATATTCAGTAAGTATATCATGAAACTTAAAATGTGGTGCTCCGAAACATGCACATAACAATAGTTCTTCCTAATTTGCAATTGCATTAATTTTGCTAACTGTGTGTAAATTAAAGAATATGTATTGTTAATCTATAAAACTGTTGAGTTTTTATAATTCATTGATAATGGTGCTCAAATAAAAATGCATATTTTTAAAATTTTGTCTTTATTAATAAATTTTATCCAGACTGTTAAATTAAAAAGGAATCCTTCTCATACCAGAACAATTTTACAGGCTCAAACACATTCTCAATTTAGTAATAATAAACAACGATCCCTAAATAGACCATTCAAATAAAGCTAAAGAAGCATGTATGTGTATTTAATAGGCCAAAAGCTGTCGTCAGCACTTAAAATATGTTAAAATCATGTTTTGAGAAAATATTTTTTCCCAATCACCTAAAATGACATGTACTCTTTCATAATTTTGTTTGAAATAATAATAAAAAAAAATCATTTTTATTTTAAATGCAAAAGTAGTGAAATATCATTTGGATGACATATTGTCGTAATGAAAACTCCTCTTTCGTTCTATCGATGCAAGTGAGGAGACCATGTGAGGTTATCACTCATGTGTCGACCTTTCTTCTTCACCTCTGTCGTTGATGCAAGTCGGGGCAATTTGTGGTCTCCTCTTCATCAAAGTTTCTTTTTCTTTACTGGTAACATAAAGGGAGGGCCTGGTGAAGCCGTTGTTTTTGTTTCGAAGTTTTCCATTCGATTCTTCTGTATACGCATTATTCAAGTCTGATCGGCAGATTTGGTCCTCCCTCTTGCTCTGATTTTTCTTCTCTTCATCAACACAAGTCAAGTGAGCCCCCTCCCTCCCCCCATAACACTTCTTTTATCGACTTTACTTCTTTGCCTCTTCTATGAATGCAAATCGTTGGATCAGTATCAGATGAGACCCGTCTTCTTGCGTTAGTGTTTCTTCTATGTTTCTTTCACAATTTCGAGATTTTTCACATTTAAACATTCCCTAAAAAGAGTAATAGAGGATATTACCACTTTCTTTGGCCTCAGGCTTTTCCGTTGTTCTGAAGACGCATGGATCAAAGTTTATTTACCTCTTCTCTCTCCCTTTTATTTTAAATCTAAATCTAATTTTTTTTTTATTTAAATTTTCGGAAACTACCAACCCAAATCCGTGCACTTATATATTGCTCAGACTCAACCCACGCACCATATAATTCAAAATTCTGCATAATTAAGATTCAGTATAGTTAGTAGTAGTTCATCAACAGACGAGGCTCCTTGCGGCTTTCCACCGCCTGCGTCATACAATTTGTTCCTCTTTCAATTTCTGGCGGTTTCTGTACAAAATTAAAAATGTAAGAAGCCTAAATTTACATTTAATTAGAAATTCGCAGTTTCTATTAACGAACCAGCTACATAAAATAGTTTTGATGATTTAAGTTCTGTTTGATAGTTTAATTGAATTGTTAGCAAAAGATTTCACTACACTAGGCATTTGAATTAACCTAATTCGAGTGAAATTTTATTTCTAATTTAAAATTGTAATTCTTTTTCTTTCAATTTTGGCCAGGAGTACACTGAAGCGTTTACAATAAAATATATAATTGGGACTCGGCGATTCCAGGCTTGACACTGATCAACATTTTGGGGAATGCGCACATTGAAACATTCAACAAAAAGACAGATGAAAGACGTCCACACTTTCTTTGCCCTTTGGCTTTCCCGTTGTCCTGAAGATGTTTGAATCGGAAAATATTTGCCGGTTTTTATCTAAACTAGAGGGCCCCTTGCTAACCAACTGCCAAACTTGTTCCCTGCACAAGCTCCAAAGGAGGCATCGCCTCCTACCCGGCAATCCCCTGTCTTAACTGCAAATTGCTGAATCCGAACAAACAAAAAGAGGTAGGGATCGCTATTGCAATTCAAGTGCTTCAATAGTGGATGCTTGGTAACACCCCCAATAGCACAACAACGCTAACCAATATCGTTTGACATTGGCCTATCCCGATGTGGACCGTGGTAATCTGGCCGTTGTAATGGATCTTGGCCAATCCCACCCAATGCAATCCCTTCCAAAAACGATATTTGAGTTTAGACAAGAACTGGCCTGTCTCCCAGACCCTGTATCCGACATAGTTCAATACTGTTGTGCTACCGGGGACTCGTCAAACCACGAGAAGGTTCTTTGCTACGAAAACATCCATAATTTTAAAATTGGAACTTTTTCCCGGATATTGACAATTACTTCCACGATTAGCTGAATGATTTGTTATCTAGCCTTCCCCCTCATTCCCTTTGAGAAACATACACGTGCAGTGCGTCCCAAAATTTTTAGACAACCTTTTTATTGGATTTAAGAGCTAATTAAACGAATAAGAAAGACGAAATAAATTATGCAAATATGTTTTGAGGTAATATAAGTAATAAAATACTCAAACAGCTTTAAGAAGTCTTAGATTTAATATGAAAAAATAAAAAAAAATACTGTCCCTAAAATATATAGACAACTGGTCTTAAAAAAAGCTGTTTGAAGTATTGATAGCCAAAATTTGCATTTTCCAAGACCATGTACTTGTGGCGCAATACTTTTCAGAGATAAAAGCGAATCTATCTTTCCTTTTTCGACT
Organism: Linyphia triangularis; assembly: GCA_963978545.1. NCBI lineage: Eukaryota > Metazoa > Arthropoda > Arachnida > Araneae > Linyphiidae > Linyphia > Linyphia triangularis. Next base: position 87,757,978 of record OZ021724.1, read on the forward strand.
GATTGCAAAGAAGACTCGCAACTCGGATCTTTCGAAAAATGAAATCGTGCAAATCTATTGTTTAAATACTCGTAGAATGAAAGTTGTGGACATTGCAAGAAAAATTGGACCCAGCAGGTTTGGTATTTACCGAATTCCATAAAAAGGTGATAATTTTGAAACAAAATCACGTTCTGGATGATGAAAGAAAATAACTAAACGTCCAACACAGAAAGATTTTGAGATTAGTTTCAACCCAGAACCTGTCTGTCCGGTCAATTTTAAGAGAAGTAACTGTTCCAGTATTCAAAATCCACGGTGCAGCGATGACTACAGACAAGTAAATTTCTTGATTATCGTAAAATGCGTCGCTCGCCAAAGTTTACAAAACGCCAAGAAGACGCTCGTGTGTTCATTGGGCCTGAAATCATATGAATTGAACAGATGAATGGTTGAGTAATCAGTTCAGTGATGAAAAGAAGTTTAATTTAGATGTCCCCGATGGTTGGACCTATTACTGGCACTATATTCGTAAGGAACTACGAACTTTTTTCAGCCGACAACAAGGAGGAGGCTCACTCATGGTGTGGGGAGCATTTTATTATAATGGAACTACAGATATTGCCTTTTTAAAAGGTCGTCAATGTTTCGAAGATTACATGAAAACGCTCGAAGTATAGTTACTTCCATTTGGAAAGTTGCTAGATGGGGGCAAATGGATATATCAGCAGGACAATTGCTCCATTCATGTGTCAAACTCTACAATGCAATGGTTTCGACAAAACCAAGTAACTATTATGGACTGGCCTGCCCTAGGTCTGACCTGAACCCAATGGAGAACCTCTGGAGAATATTAGCTAGATACAATATATATGCTAATGGGCGTCAATTTGTAACACTTCAAGATTTAAAGCTGCAAATTGAACGAAGTTCGTTTTCTCTAAAACAAAAATTTCTTCAAACTCTTGTTTTGAGTATGACTGTTTAAGTGATCTTTAAGTGATCAGGAAAAACGCCTCAAAAAGTTGAATTTTAAAAGGGAAAAAAATGAGTTGTCTTATAAACTTTTGGGACAGTAAAATTTTATTTTTAATTTTTATCACAAAATCTGTAATTGTGTAGTATTATTTTTGTAAATAAATATTATATTTTTATGTTAGTTATAATTAAATTTGATTTTGAAATTGCTACCATCCACTATCTGCAGGTGTGTCAGTTATAGACCGTTAGCCAATTGAACAATATGTTCAGGTATTTGACAATAGTTGAAATCATGTTGCAGTAAGTTCATGAATGACCACTTGAACATGACGTCAACGTGTTATAAAAGAAATCCATCAGCTAGCGGCCTATTTTAACAGGGTGCACCAACGCGAAGGTCCACCTGCTTCGCACCCCAACCAATGATGAACAAAATTCATCATTGGCGAGACTTGGATGTCTCATAACCATTCTGCAAAAGATGCTACAGAGAACTTCCGTTAAAATACATCTGTTGTCATCAATACTTAAAATAATTTCGCAAGCACGAGGCGAATTATCGCAACAATTTTAAAATCACGAATGTTGGGGACATCCAAGTCTGCTGCTTACAGAACATAAACAATATATCGTAAAACGCAGTAAATAGGAACAGATGGGTTAAATGAAAAGAAACTTCATGAAATTACAAAGATCTTAACAGATTTTCTGCAACAGTAGGTGACGATACTTCTCTCCTTCTTCCAAGATATTTTAAGGAGATTGCAGTCAATTTACAGCAAACAAGAAGAAGTAGATTAAAAAATATGACTTGTTTTAAAGATGATTTGAATAATTTTGTTTGTAATATGTTTAGCGAATAGTTGACTCACTTTCAAAGATACGATTTGTTTTTTCTGTCACTTGAAAGGATTTGATTTCTTTGTGAAAATCTTGTGTTCCTATTCAATCCAAAGTATTATTACTTTATTACTTATCCCTCCCCCCATGTAGTTGGAACTTACATAAATTGTTGGATCGAAACATATTTACCATGTTTTAGCTAAACTTAGGGGCACTGCTCTTTAACTAGAAAAAGGATCGTTAAATAGCAAAATTAACACACCAGAGCCGTGCAGTTTTAGGTCGCTCAGACAAAACTCACAGATTATTTATTTAGAAATTTTGTATTAAAATTTAATATACTTTACAATTGAAAATATTGTAAAGCTTAACTTACTATTGTAAAGCAACTTAAATTGTAAAGTTTAAAATTATACTTCATTGAAAAATTCGCAACTCATAATATCAAACCAGCTAAATAAATTAATTTTGATCATTTCAGCTTCATTTGCTATACTTTAATAGAAACGTTAACTAAAGATTTCATTATATAATACAGTAACATTAAACTTTTTTGAGGAGAATGTATATTTCTTTTTTAATTTTGAAATTGCACTACTTTTTCTCTCAATTTTGGCCAAGAGTACACTAAAGCGTTTGAAATAATTAGTGGGACTCACCGACTGCAGACTTGACAGGGATCCACATTGTGGGGTATCCGCACATTTAACCATCTAGAAAATAGAGAGATGGAGTAGATTAACTCTTTCTAAGTTCATAGCCTTTTCCTTCATTTTGATGACGCATAAATTGAAGGATACTTACTTTTTCTAGCTGGATAAGAAGACTAAAACCCCAACCCCTACATTTATGTGTTGCTCTGACTCAACCACGTATCATATAAATTCTAAATGAAGATTCAATTTACTTTACAATTGAAAATGTTAGATGTCTACATTTATATTTCATTGAGATTTCGCAATTTATAATAATAAACCATCTACCTAGATTAATTTTGATCATTTCGGCTTCATTTGTAGTTTAATACAGGCGCGTAGCCAGGGGGTGGCTGATGGGGCTGAAGCCCCCTCCGAAATTTTCAAACCTCGAAAGTCAGAAATAGATCTATTTATGCTTGGATAGTTAAAATTTGAAATTAACACAAGTTTTCGTTATTTTCTAATTTTTTGAAATTGGACAGACAAAGCACTGGAATTATTAACGAATCGAATTAAGAGTTGAATCTGCCCTGAATGTAGCACTCCAGACTTCAGGTGTGATGACTAGTCGACGTGATACGCGATGTCTAGTCTCGTTGGTGCGGACTTTCGTCCGACAAAAGGCTTTCAGAGTCCTGGGGATGGAAGGGGGGGGGGGATCTTGTACTTGTCTAGTCCATGATCCCCCCCCCCACCCAGGGACTCTGGTTCACTAGTACAATAGGTGACAAGGGGTTCCAGAAAGCCACAAACCGGCTCTTTCTTAGCAGACATCTCCAACCTCCAAGAGTAGCATTGTATACATATTCAACATTGCTCGGATCCCACTTTGTTAAACACTTCAGAATTCTCTATATAAGAAATTTCTTATTTCTACCCCATTCAAGGTAAGTGCAATTTTTCACTATTCAAATAAATTATTTTATATAAATGGTTACGATCATAAAGCTTTTTTTTAAAACTATTGACCTATTTCGCTGGGCATGCGGATTGGGACGTTAAAGCGTTAGATTGGGACTTTGTTAATCAATAACATTATAACTCCAATAATAAATTGATTTAATTATAATATTTTAATAATTAATATATTTTTATTGAAATATGTTTACCTAAATTAATTACCATATAGTTTTAAAATTCCAGTAACTAATTATGCTATATGTGCTAAAAGTATTACAATCCCAAAAAGTGTTTGTTTTTTAGTTTGATTAATTTTGATTTGTAAATTATTGAATGATAATCATTGTTTCCGAAGTTGACATTTATAATTTCTCAGCCCCCCCCGGAAAAAAAATCCTGGCTACGCCCCTGGTTTAATAGAAAAGTTAGAATAAGATTTCTTCACATTAGGAATTTTAAGTAATCTGATTTAAGTGCAATGTATATTTTTTTCTTAATTTTAATCTTGTAGTTATTTTTCTTTGAACTTTAGACAGGAGTGCATTGAAGCTTTTACAGTAAGATATGTAATAGGACTCACCGATTCCAGACTTGACACAGAGATCCGTATTTTCGAAAATTCGCACACCTAACTATTCAGCAAAATGAGGAATGGTGAGATTCACTCTTTCCGAGTCCATTGTCTTTTCCTTTGTATTGAAGACGCTTAAATCGGAAGATACTTTTTTCTAGATAGATAAGAAAACAACCATTCCAACCCCATACATTTATATGTTTATCTGACCCAACCCAAATAGTATATAAATTCGGTTTGAAGATTCAGTTTACTTCACACTTATAATTAATTGTGAATTCGCAATTTATAATAACGATCCATCTTCCTAGAATAATTTTGATAATTTCGGCTTCATTTATAGTTTAATTTATAAGTTAAAAAAATATATATATATACAGATTTCATTACATAAAACATTTATATTAATCTGATTTTAATGCAATGCATATTTCTTTCTTTATTTTAGTCTTGTAGTTTTTTTTCTTTGAGCTTTAGGCAGGAGTGTATTGAAGCTTTTACAGTAAAATATGTAATGGGACTCACCGATTCCAGACTTGACACAGAGATCCGCTTTTTGGAAAATTTGCGCACTTAACCATTCAGCAAAACGAGGGATGGTGTAGATTCACTCTTTCCGAGTCCATTGTCTTTTCCTTTGTATTGAAGACACTTAAATCGGAAGATACTTACTTTTTTCTAGCTAGATAAGAAAACAACCATCCCAACCCCATACATTTATATGTTCATCTGACCCAACCCAAATAGTATATAAATTCGGTTTGAAGATTCAGTTTACTTCACACTTATAATTAATTGTGAATTCGCAATTAATAATAACGATCCATCTTCCTAGAATAATTTTGATAATTTCGGCTTCATTTATAGTTTAATTTATAAGTTAAAAAAAATATATATACAGATTTCATTACATAAAACATTTATATTAATCTGATTTTAATGCAATGCATATTTCTTTCTTTATTTTAGTCTTGTAGTTTTTTTTCTTTGAGCTTTAGGCAGGAGTGTATTGAAGCTTTTACAGTAAAATATGTAATGGGACTCACCGATTCCAGACTTGACACAGAGATCCGCTTTTTGGAAAATTTGCACACCTAACCATTCAGCAAAACGAGGGATGGTGTAGATTCACTCTTTCCGAGTCCATTGTCTTTTCTTTGTATTGATGACACTTAAATCGGAAGATACTTACTTTTTTCTAGCTAGATAAGAAAACAACCATCCCAACCCCATACATTTATATGTTCATCTGGCCCAACCCAAATATTATATAAATTCGGTTGGAAGATTCAATTTACTTCACAAAAGAAAATGTTAGAAGTCTACTTTTATATTTCATTGTGAATTCACAATTTATAATATCGATAAATCTTCCTAGAATAATTTTGAGAATTTCAGCTTCATTTCTAATTTAATTAAAAAGTAAAAAAAAAAAAAAAAAAAAAAAAAAAAAAATAATAAAGATTTCATCAAATAAATCATTTAAAGTAATCTGATATATGTGCAATGCATATTTCTTTCTTAATTTTAGTCTTGTAGTTACTTTTCTTTGAATTTTACACTGGAGAATATTGAAGCTTTTACAATCAAATATATAAGGGAACTCACCGATTCCAGACTTGACACAGGGATCTGTATTTTTGAAATTTCGCACACTTAACCATTCAGCAAAAATATTGATGGAGTAGATTCACTCTTTTTTGGTCCATTGGCTTTTTCTTTGTTTTGAAGACGCTTAAATCGGAGGATACCTACATTTTCTAGCTAGATAAGAAAACAACCATCCCAACCCCATACATTTATATGTTCATCTGACCCAACCCAAATAGTATATAAATTCGGTTTGAAGATTCAGTTTACTTCACACTTATAATTAATTGTAAATTCGCAATTTATAATAACGATCCATCTTCCTAGAATAATTTTGATAATTTCGGCTTCATTTATAGTTTAATTTATAAGTTAAAAAAAATAAAATATATCCAGATTTCATTACATAAAACATTTATATTAATCTGATTTTAATGCAATGCATATTTCTTTCTTTATTTTAGTCTTGTAGTTTTTTTTCTTTGAGCTTTAGGCAGGAGTGTATTGAAGCTTTTACAGTAAAATATGTAATGGGACTCACCGATTCCAGACTTGACACAGAGATCCGCATTTAGGAAAATTTGCACACCTAACCATTCAGCAAAACGAGGGATGGTGTAGATTCACTCTTTCCGAGTCCATTGTCTTTTCCTTTGTATTGAAGACACTTAAATCGGAAGATACTTACTTTTTCTAGCTAGATAAGAAAACAACCATCCCAACCCCATACATTTATATGTTCATCTGACCCAACACACGTATTATGCAAATTCGGTTTGAAGATTCAATTTACTTCACAATGGAAAATGTTAGAAGTCTACTTTTATATTTAATTGTGAATTCACAATTGATGATGGCGATCCATCTTTCTAGAATAATTTTGAGAATTTTAACTTCATTTCTGATTTAATTTAAAAGTTAAAATAATAATAATAATAATAATAATAATAATAAAGATTTCCTCAAATAAATCATTTAAAGTAATCTGATATATGTGCAATGCATATTTCTTTCTTAATTTTAGTCTTGTAGTTACTTTTCTTTGAACTTTACACTGGAGAATATTGAAGCTTTTACAATCAAATATGTAAGGGAACTCACCGATTCCAGACTTGACACAGGGATCTGTATTTTTGAAATTTCGCACACTTAACCATTCAGCAAAAAGATTGATGGAGTAGATTCACTCTTTTTTGGTCCATTGGCTTTTTCTTTGTTTTGAAGAGGCTTAAATCGGAGGATACTTACTATTTTCTAGCTAGATAAGAAAACAACCATCCCAACCCCATACATTTATATGTTCATCTGACCCAAGCAACGTATTATGCAAATTCTGTTTAAAGATTCAGTTTACTTCACACTTATATTTAATTGAGATATCGCAATTTATAATGATGATCCATCTTCCTAGAATAATTTTGAGAATTTCGGCTTCATTTATAGTTTAATTTATAAGTTAAAAAAAAAAAATATATATATACAGATTTCATTACATAAAACATTTATATTAATCTGATTTTAATGCAATGCATATTTCTTTCTTTATTTTAGTCTTGTAGTTTTTTTTCTTTGAGCTTTAGGCAGGAGTGTATTGAAGCTTTTACAGTAAAATATGTAATGGGACTCACCGATTCCAGACTTGACACAGAGATCCGCTTTTTGGAAAATTTGCACACCTAGCCATTCAGCAAAACGAGGGATGGTGTAGATTCACTCTTTCCGAGTCCATTGTCTTTTCCTTTGTATTGAAGACACTTAAATCGGAAGATACTTACTTTTTTCTAGCTAGATAAGAAAACAACCATCCCAACCCCATACATTTATATGTTCATCTGACCCAACCCAAATTGTATATAAATTCGGTTTGAAGATTCAGTTTACTTCACACTTATAATTAATTGTGAATTCGCAATTTATAATAACGATCCATCTTCCTAGAATAATTTTGATAATTTCGGCTTCATTTATAGTTTAATTTATAAGTTAAAAAAAATATATATACAGATTTCATTACATAAAACATTTATATTAATCTGATTTCAATGCAATGCATATTTCTTTCTTTATTTTAGTCTTGTAGTTTTTTTTCTTTGAGCTTTAGGCAGGAGTGTATTGAAGCTTTTACAGTAAAATATGTAATGGGACTCACCGATTCCAGACTTGACACAGAGATCCACTTTTTGGAAAATTTGCACACCTAACCATTCAGCAAAACGAGGGATGGTGTAGATTCACTCTTTCCGAGTCCATTGTCTTTTCTTTGTATTGATGACACTTAAATCGGAAGATACTTACTTTTTTCTAGCTAGATAAGAAAACAACCATCCCAACCCCATACATTTATATGTTCATCTGACCCAACCCAAATATTATATAAATTTGGTTGGAAGATTCAATTTATTTCACAAAAGAAAATGTTAGAAGTCTACTTTTATATTTTATTGTGAATTCACAATTTATAATGTCGATAAATATTCCTAGAATAATTTTGAGAATTTCAGCTTCATTTCTAATTTAACTAAAAAGTTTAAAAAAAAAAAAAAAAAAAAAAAAAAATAATAATAATAAAGATTTCCTCAAATAAATCATTTAAAGTAATCTGATATATGTGCAATGCATATTTCTTTCTTAATTTTAGTCTTGTAGTTACTTTTCTTTGAACTTTACACTGGAGAATATTGAAGCTTTTACAATCAAATATGTAAGGGAACTCACCGATTCCAGACTTGACACAGGGATCTGTATTTTTGAAATTTCGCACACTTAACCATTCAGCAAAAAGATTGATGGAGTAGATTCACTCTTTTTTGGTCCATTGGCTTTTTCTTTGTTTTGAAGAGGCTTAAATCGGAGGATACTTACTATTTTCTAGCTAGATAAGAAAACAACCATCCCAACCCCATACATTTATATGTTCATCTGACCCAAGCAACGTATTATGCAAATTCTGTTTAAAGATTCAGTTTACTTCACACTTATATTTAATTGAGATATCGCAATTTATAATGATGATCCATCTTCCTAGAATAATTTTGAGAATTTCGGCTTCATTTATAGTTTAATTTATAAGTTAAAAAAAAAAAATATATATATACAGATTTCATTACATAAAACATTTATATTAATCTGATTTTAATGCAATGCATATTTCTTTCTTTATTTTAGTCTTGTAGTTTTTTTTCTTTGAGCTTTAGGCAGGAGTGTATTGAAGCTTTTACAGTAAAATATGTAATGGGACTCACCGATTCCAGACTTGACACAGAGATCCGCTTTTTGGAAAATTTGCACACCTAGCCATTCAGCAAAACGAGGGATGGTGTAGATTCACTCTTTCCGAGTCCATTGTCTTTTCCTTTGTATTGAAGACACTTAAATCGGAAGATACTTACTTTTTTCTAGCTAGATAAGAAAACAACCATCCCAACCCCATACATTTATATGTTCATCTGACCCAACCCAAATAGTATATAAATTCGGTTGGAAGATTCAATTTACTTCACAAAAGAAAATGTTAGAAGTCTACTTTTATATTTCATTGTGAATTCACAATTTATAATATCGATAAATCTTCCTAGAATAATTTTGAGAATTTCAGCTTCATTTCTAATTTAATTAAAAAGTAAAAAAAAAAAAAAAAAAAAAAAAAAAAAAATAATAAAGATTTCATCAAATAAATCATTTAAAGTAATCTGATATATGTGCAATGCATATTTCTTTCTTAATTTTAGTCTTGTAGTTACTTTTCTTTGAATTTTACACTGGAGAATATTGAAGCTTTTACAATCAAATATATAAGGGAACTCACCGATTCCAGACTTGACACAGGGATCTGTATTTTTGAAATTTCGCACACTTAACCATTCAGCAAAAAGATTGATGGAGTAGATTCACTCTTTTTTGGTCCATTGGCTTTTTCTTTGTTTTGAAGACGCTTAAATCGGAGGATACCTACATTTTCTAGCTAGATAAGAAAACAACCATCCCAACCCCATACATTTATATGTTCATCTGACCCAACCCAAATAGTATATAAATTCGGTTTGAAGATTCAGTTTACTTCACACTTATAATTAATTGTAAATTCGCAATTTATAATAACGATCCATCTTCCTAGAATAATTTTGATAATTTCGGCTTCATTTATAGTTTAATTTATAAGTTAAAAAAAATAAAATATATCCAGATTTCATTACATAAAACATTTATATTAATCTGATTTTAATGCAATGCATATTTCTTTCTTTATTTTAGTCTTGTAGTTTTTTTTCTTTGAGCTTTAGGCAGGAGTGTATTGAAGCTTTTACAGTAAAATATGTAATGGGACTCACCGATTCCAGACTTGACACAGAGATCCGCATTTAGGAAAATTTGCACACCTAACCATTCAGCAAAACGAGGGATGGTGTAGATTCACTCTTTCCGAGTCCATTGTCTTTTCCTTTGTATTGAAGACACTTAAATCGGAAGATACTTACTTTTTCTAGCTAGATAAGAAAACAACCATCCCAACCCCATACATTTATATGTTCATCTGACCCAACACACGTATTATGCAAATTCGGTTTGAAGATTCAATTTACTTCACAATGGAAAATGTTAGAAGTCTACTTTTATATTTAATTGTGAATTCACAATTGATGATGGCGATCCATCTTTCTAGAATAATTTTGAGAATTTTAACTTCATTTCTGATTTAATTTAAAAGTTAAAATAATAATAATAATAATAATAATAATAATAAAGATTTCCTCAAATAAATCATTTAAAGTAATCTGATATATGTGCAATGCATATTTCTTTCTTAATTTTAGTCTTGTAGTTACTTTTCTTTGAACTTTACACTGGAGAATATTGAAGCTTTTACAATCAAATATGTAAGGGAACTCACCGATTCCAGACTTGACACAGGGATCTGTATTTTTGAAATTTCGCACACTTAACCATTCAGCAAAAAGATTGATGGAGTAGATTCACTCTTTTTTGGTCCATTGGCTTTTTCTTTGTTTTGAAGAGGCTTAAATCGGAGGATACTTACTATTTTCTAGCTAGATAAGAAAACAACCATCCCAACCCCATACATTTATATGTTCATCTGACCCAAGCAACGTATTATGCAAATTCTGTTTAAAGATTCAGTTTACTTCACACTTATATTTAATTGAGATATCGCAATTTATAATGATGATCCATCTTCCTAGAATAATTTTGAGAATTTCGGCTTCATTTATAGTTTAATTTATAAGTTAAAAAAAAAATATATATATATACAGATTTCATTACATAAAACATTTATATTAATCTGATTTTAATGCAATGCATATTTCTTTCTTTATTTTAGTCTTGTAGTTTTTTTTCTTTGAGCTTTAGGCAGGAGTGTATTGAAGCTTTTACAGTAAAATATGTAATGGGACTCACCGATTCCAGACTTGACACAGAGATCCGCTTTTTGGAAAATTTGCACACCTAGCCATTCAGCAAAACGAGGGATGGTGTAGATTCACTCTTTCCGAGTCCATTGTCTTTTCCTTTGTATTGAAGACACTTAAATCGGAAGATACTTACTTTTTTCTAGCTAGATAAGAAAACAACCATCCCAACCCCATACATTTATATGTTCATCTGACCCAACCCAAATATTATATAAATTTGGTTGGAAGATTCAATTTATTTCACAAAAGAAAATGTTAGAAGTCTACTTTTATATTTTATTGTGAATTCACAATTTATAATGTCGATAAATATTCCTAGAATAATTTTGAGAATTTCAGCTTCATTTCTAATTTAACTAAAAAGTTAAAAAAAAAAAAAAAAAAAAAAAAAAATAATAATAATAAAGATTTCCTCAAATAAATCATTTAAAGTAATCTGATATATGTGCAATGCATATTTCTTTCTTAATTTTAGTCTTGTAGTTACTTTTCTTTGAACTTTACACTGGAGAATATTGAAGCTTTTACAATCAAATATGTAAGGGAACTCACCGATTCCAGACTTGACACAGGGATCTGTATTTTGGAAATTTAGCACACTTAACCATTCAGCAAAAAGTGGGATGGAGTAGATTCACTCTTTTTTGGTCCATTGGCTTTTTCTTTGTTTTGAAGACGCTTAAATCGGAGGATACCTACATTTTCTAGCTAGATAAGAAAACAACCATCCCAACCCCATACATTTATATGTTCATCTGACCCAACCCAAATAGTATATAAATTCGGTTTGAAGATTCAGTTTACTTCACACTTATAATTAATTGTGAATTCGCAATTAATAATAACGATCCATCTTCCTAGAATAATTTTGATAATTTCGGCTTCATTTATAGTTTAATTTATAAGTTAAAAAAAAATATATATATATATATATATACAGATTTCATTACATAAAACATTTATATTAATCTGATTTTAATGCAATGCATATTTCTTTCTTTATTTTAGTCTTGTAGTTTTTTTTTTCTTTGAGCTTTAGGCAGGAGTGTATTGAAGCTTTTACAGTAAAATATGTAATGGGACTCACCGATTCCAGACTTGACACAGAGATCCGCATTTAGGAAAATTTGCACACCTAACCATTCAGCAAAACGAGGGATGGTGTAGATTCACTCTTTCCGAGTCCATTGTCTTTTCCTTTGTATTGAAGACACTTAAATCGGAAGATACTTACTTTTTTCTAGCTAGATAAGAAAACAACCATCCCAACCCCATACATTTATATGTTCATCTGACCCAACACACGTATTATGCAAATTCGGTTTGAAGATTCAATTTACTTCACAATGGAAAATGTTAGAAGTCTACTTTTATATTTAATTGTGAATTCACAATTGATGATGGCGATCCATCTTTCTAGAATAATTTTGAGAATTTTAACTTCATTTCTGATTTAATTTAAAAGTTAAAATAATAATAATAATAATAATAATAATAAAGATTTCCTCAAATAAATCATTTAAAGTAATCTGATTTATGTGCAATGCGTATTTCTTTCTTAATTTTAGCCTTGTAGTTACTTTTCTTTGAACTTTAGACAGGAGAATATTGAAGCTTTTACAATCAAATATATAATGGGACTCACAGATTCCAGACTTGACACAGGGATCCGTATTTTTGAAAATTCGCACACTTAACCATTCAGCAAAAAGAGGGATGGAGTAGATTCACTCTTTTTTGGTCCATTGGCTTTTTCTTTGTTTTGAAGAGGCTTAAATCGGAGGATACTTACTATTTTCTAGCTAGATAAGAAAACAACCATCCCAACCCCATACATTTATATGTTCATCTGACCCAACCCAAATAGTATATAAATTCGGTTTGAAGATTCAGTTTACTTCACACTTATAATTAATTGTGAATTCGCAATTAATAATAACGATCCATCTTCCTAGAATAATTTTGATAATTTCGGCTTCATTTATAGTTTAATTTATAAGTTAAAAAAAAAAAATATATATATATATATATACAGATTTCATTACATAAAACATTTATATTAATCTGATTTTAATGCAATGCATATTTCTTTCTTTATTTTAGTCTTGTAGTTTTTTTTTCTTTGAGCTTTAGGCAGGAGTGTATTGAAGCTTTTACAGTAAAATATGTAATGGGACTCACCGATTCCAGACTTGACACAGAGATCCGCATTTAGGAAAATTTGCACACCTAACCATTCAGCAAAACGAGGGATGGTGTAGATTCACTCTTTCCGAGTCCATTGTCTTTTCCTTTGTATTGAAGACACTTAAATCGGAAGATACTTACTTTTTTCTAGCTAGATAAGAAAACAACCATCCCAACCCCATACATTTATATGTTCATCTGACCCAACACACGTATTATGCAAATTCGGTTTGAAGATTCAATTTACTTCACAATGGAAAATGTTAGAAGTCTACTTTTATATTTAATTGTGAATTCACAATTGATGATGGCGATCCATCTTTCTAGAATAATTTTGAGAATTTTAACTTCATTTCTGATTTAATTTAAAAGTTAAAATAATAATAATAATAATAATAATAATAAAGATTTCCTCAAATAAATCATTTAAAGTAATCTGATTTATGTGCAATGCGTATTTCTTTCTTAATTTTAGCCTTGTAGTTACTTTTCTTTGAACTTTAGACAGGAGAATATTGAAGCTTTTACAATCAAATATATAATGGGACTCACAGATTCCAGACTTGACACAGGGATCCGTATTTTTGAAAATTCGCACACTTAACCATTCAGCAAAAAGAGGGATGGAGTAGATTCACTCTTTTTTGGTCCATTGGCTTTTTCTTTGTTTTGAAGAGGCTTAAATCGGAGGATACTTACTATTTTCTAGCTAGATAAGAAAACAACCATCCCAACCCCATACATTTATATGTGCATCTGACCCAAGCAACGTATTATGCAAATTCTGTTTAAAGATTCAGTTTACTTCACACTTATATTTAATTGAGATATCGCAATTTATAATGATGATCCATCTTCCTAGAATAATTTTGAGAATTTAGGTGTAATTTCTAATTTAGTTAAAAAGTTCAAAAAAAAAAAAAAAAAAAAAAAAAAAAAAAGATTTTATCACATAAAGCTTTTTAAAGTAACCTTATTTATGTGAAATGCATATTTTTTTCTTAACTTTAGTCTTGTAGTTTTATTTCTATGAACTTTAGACAGGAGTTTATTGAAGCTTTTACAAAAAAATATAGAATGAGACTCACCAGTTCCAGACTTGAAACAGAGATCCGTATTTTGTAAAATTTGCACACTTAACCATTCAGCAAAACAAGGGATGGTGTAGATTCACTCTTTAAGAGTTCATTGTCTTTTCCTTTGTATTGAAGACGCTTAAATCGGAAGTTACTTACTTTTTTCTAGCTAGATAAGAAAACAACCATCCCAACCCCATACATTTATATGTTCATCTGACCCAACCCAAATATTATATAAATTCGGTTGGAAGATTCAATATACTTCACAAAAGAAAATGTTAGAAGTCTACTTTTATATTTCATTGTGAATTCACAATTTATAATGTCGATCCATCTTCCTAGAATAATTTTGAGAATTTTCGCTTCATTTCTAATTTAATTAAAAAATAAAAAAAAAAAAAAAAATAATAATAATAATAAAGATTTCATCAAATAAATCATTTAAAGTAATCTGATATATGTGCAATGCATATTTCTTTCTTAATTTTAGTCTTGTAGTTACTTTTCTTTGAACTTTACACTGGAGAATATTGAAGCTTTTACAATCAAATATGTAAGGGAACTCACCGATTCCAGACTTGACACAGGGATCTGTATTTTTGAAAATTCGCACACTTAACCATTCAGCAAAAAGTGGGATGGAGTAGAATCACTCTTTTTTGGTCCATTGGCTTTTTCTTTGTTTTGAAGACGCTTAAATCGGAGGATACCTACTTTTTTCTAGCTAGATAAGAAAACAACCATCCCAACCCCATACATTTATATGTTCATCTGACCCAACCCAAATAGTATATAAATTCGGTTTGAAGATTCAATTTACCTCACAATAGAAATTGTTAAAAGTCTACTTTTATATTTAATTGTGAATTCACAATTTATAATAACGATCCATCTTCCTAGAATAATTTTGAGAATTTCCGCCTCATTTCTAATTTAATTAAAAAGTTAAAAATAATAATAATAATAATAATAATAATAATAATAATAATAATAATAAAGATTTCATCAAATAAATCATTTAAAGTAATCTGATATATGTGCAATGCATATTTCTTTCTTAATTTTAGTCTTGTAGTTACTTTTCTTTGAAATTTACACTGGAGAATATTGAAGCTTTTACAGTCAAATATGTAAGGGAACTCACCGATTCCAGACTTGACACAGGGATCCGTATTTTTGAAAATTCGCACACTTAATCATTCAGCAAAACGAGGGATGGTGTAGATTCACTCTTTCCGAGTCCATTGTCTTTTCCTTTGTATTGAAGACGCTTAAATCGGAAGATACTTACTTTTTTCTAGCTAGATAAGAAAACAACCATCCCAACCCCATACATTTATATGTTCATCTGATCCAATCCACGTATTATGCAAATTCTGTTTGAAGATTCAGTTTACTTCACACTTATAATTTATTGTGAATTCGCAATTTTTAATAACGATCCATCTTCCTAGAAAAAATTTAATAATTTCGCCTTCATTTCTAATTTAATTGAAAAGTTAAACAATATATATATATATATAGATTTCATCACATAAAACATTTAAAGTAATCTGATTTAAGTGCAATATATATTTCTTTCTTTATTTTAGCCTTGTGGTTATTTATCTTTGAACTTTAGACAGGAAGCTTTCACAATAAATATCACCGACGCTTAAATCGGAGGATACTTCATTTTTTCTAGCTGCATTAGAAAACTACCACCCCAATCCTATACATTTATACCTGACCCAACCCACGTATTATGTAAATACTGATTGAAGATTCAATTTACTTCACAATTGAAAATGTTAGAAGTTTACTTTTATATTTATTTGAGATTTATCAATTTATAATGGCGATCCATCTTCCTAGACTAATTTTGAGAAATTCGGCTTCATTTCTAATTTAATTGAAAAGTTAAAAAAAAAAAAAAAAAAAAAAAAAAAAACGATTTCATCACATAAAGCATTTGAAGTAATCTGATTTTAGAGCAATGCATATTTTTTTCTTAACTTTAGTCTTGCAGTTATATTTCTTTGAACTTTAGACAGGAGTATATTGAAGCTTCTCACAGTAAAATATGTAATGGGACTCACCGATTCCAGTTTTGACACAGAGATCCGTATTTTGTAAAATTCGCACACCTAACCATTCAGCAAAACGAGGGATGGTGTAGATTCACTCTTTCCGAAACCATTGTCTTATCCTTTGTATTGAAGAGCTTAAATCGGAAAATACTTACTTTTTCTAGCTAGATAAGAAAACAACCATGCCAATCCCATACATTTATATGTTCATCTGACCCAACCCACGTATTATATAAATTCTGTTTGAAGATTCGATTTACTTCACAATTGAAAATGTTAGAAGTCTACATTTATATTTAATTGTGAATTCTCAATTTATAATAACGATTCATCTTCCTAGAATAATATTGATCTTTTCGGCTGAGTATGCTAGTTTAACTGAAAAGCATTTCATCACATTTGGCTCTTAAAGTAATTTGATTAAAGTGTAATGTATATTTCAATCTTAATTTCAAACTTGTAGTTATTTTTCTAATCAATTTTAACAGGAGTACATTGAATCTTGTACAATAAAATATATAATGAGACACACCGATTCGAGACTTGATACAGAGATCCGCATTTTGGGAAGCACCTTTAACCATTCAGCAAAAAGGGAGATGGAGTAGATTTACTCTTTTTTAGTCCATGGACTTTTCCATCGTTTTGAAGACTCTTAAATCGAACGATTCTTACCTTTTTCTCACTAGATAAGGAAACTACCATACCAACTCTGTGCATTTATATGTTGCTCTGATCCTACCTATGTTTGATATAAATTCTGTTTGAAGATTCAGTTTACTTCATAATTGAAAGTATTAGAAGTATACATTTATATTTCATTGGGAATTCGCAATTTATAATAACGAATCATCTACCTTTTATAATTTTCATCATTTCGGATCCATTTGCCGTAAAATTGAAATGTTTGAAAAATATTTCATCACATTAGACATTTAAACTAATTTATTTAAGTGCAATGTGTATTTCTTTTTTAATTACATACTTGTGTGTATTTTTCTTTCAACTTTAGTCAGGAATTTACTGAAGCTTTTGCAGTAAAATATATAATGTGGGTTGTTCCGGTGTCTTTTCAGTTGTCCTGAAGGCATCCTGAAGACTTTTCAGTTGTATCAAAGGATACTTACCGACTCCTAGTGTTCCTATGTTTCCTGCTCGCTAACCCTGGTCAACCAGGTAATTTACTTCGCAATCAAGTCTCCTGTTTGGTTATGCTTTCCAAAGTTTGAGCTAGCTACGCATGTGGTTTGCTTCTAAAATTACATAAAAGGAAACCGACCTTCCGTGAAAGCTTTGCGACGTGATCCTGGAAATCAATTAGTTATAAATTAGTATATAAATTAGTAGGCTTAAAATACCGAGCATATGTTTTTTTTTTTAACAATAGCATTCAAATCGACATCGATTTAACTGGATACCATACTATTAGCTAACAAGACTACTTTACTATTAGCTAACAAGACTACTTTACTATTAGCTAACAAGACTACTTTACTATTAGCTAACAAGACTACTTTACTATTAGTTAACAAGACTACTTTACTATTAGCTAACAAGAAAAGTATTTTATATGTGGACCTTATACAGAGCGGAATTAGGAGTGGGGTTGCATCGGTGGCAACCGTTTGTTGCCTATTACCAGATATCCTTAAAATAAATGACTTATTCTCAATAGATGACGTATAAGATAAAATTCCGATTTATGGTACGTATTTTTTTTTTAATTGTTCTTGTTCTAAATCATTCTTATTTGAGTTTTGAAAATTGTCTTAAAGTTAGAAATGAAATTCAAACACGCCGGTTTGCAGAATTTGAACAGTATCGAAATGTGGAAGGCAATTTAAAAAAAAAAAAAAAAAAAAATTCTGAATCTAACGGAATGATTCAATCGTTTCCTTCTTGAAAAATGACCATATGATCATTTTACTTGGTAGTTGCAGCCCAAACGGTTCTAATTACAGAATCCAGTGGTTCTGCAAGACACACAATTGGGTTTTTAATACCCTATATTCACCCGTTTTGTTAATTGACATATCCGTCCAAGTGGAAATGGGCTTCATCGGTTAACCAATAACCATACAATGCAGGGTCATCAAATTTAGTTCCATCGATCAATTTCGTAAACCGGATATTTAACCAGTTAAAATTCCCTGTCTGTCTATTCAACATACCACTTTTCTTTTCTTTCTATCTCAAAGTTTTCAATTACGTTAAATTCCTATAGTTTACTTGTATGGGTTGGAGCAATTTTGAAAAGTTGGCGACAAGGCCAAAACCATTAGCCTAGAGCAAATTTCAAAATGGCCACCAAAAAATTTTCTCCCCTCCTACACATTCCAATTAGGGTTATCATAAAATCGCTGTTGTGTATGCGCGATAAGAAAAAAGATTGCCGAATGTGGAACTTAATTGTCTACAAAAAGGCACCAAATCAGCTTGGAGATATTTTAATGTAAACTAGGAATAGACCGAAATGACTTTCAGAAAAACCTTATATGAATGAAGGGATAATCAAATATATCAAACTACTTTAATTTCACGTTCCACTTGAAAGGTTCACCCTTAAAAAATTTTATTTGATTTTTTATTTTCTCTCTCTCTCTCTATAATTTAAGGAATTCGGTCGAAATAGGTACCTAAAAGTTGGAAATGACGTTCACCCTTCAATAAGTAAAAGTAAAAACTGAATAAAAATACAGAAGTAAAAAGTTAATCATACACTAAGCCAAACTGAGACAGCATATATCATAAATAAAATACAATGATATTGACACAGCTGGTATATTGCAGTTTTCACGAAATTATGATCAAGAGTCGTATTGAATATTCTGCTTTTAAATACAGTGAGAAACATTATCGAATACCCTGAACACATTAAAAATATTTTTTGACATTCAATATAAAAGTAAACATTACATACCAAAGTGAAAATACATATCTCCTATATCTTGAAATAGCTTTTGAAAAGAGGAAAAATCGTCCCCTAATATGTGCTGTCAATTTTGTTTTCAAAATGGCTTCGAAATGAGTGAAATAGCAATAATGATCTTCAGAAGCATTTCACTCAATTGTTGGAAGGCAGCAATGAGAGATTGTTACAACAGTGAATTTTCTGAATCTCAAGTACTATTTAAATAACTTACTATAAACAATGTTTTCAACAATGTGTTTGCAATGGATTTTTAATTACGAACTTATCATGTTTATCAAGCTGCATAGAAAAACTTCACAAATTTGAACTCATATACACTGTTAAAAAAATGTGTCCACCATGCACCAAAATTTGGTTCCTATTTAGCTGCCACCAACATTTGGTGCTTAGTTTCGCGATTTAATAGTGCTTATGGTCCGAGGTTGCACCATTAAATCGTGAAACTAAGCACCACATGTTAGTGGCAGCTAAATGGGAACCAATTTTTGGTGCAAGGTGGAACAAAAATTTTAACAGTGTACAGTGTGTTCGTACGTGTCCAAACGTGTTCGTACACTTACAAATTCCAATTAAATACTGCATTATCCATCTCAAAAATTAATATTTCAGAATAGGATTTTTTAAAATAATATATCTAATTTTTATATTAGTAAAACTACATAAAATAATTTTAATGCAGAGTAAAAATTTTTTTAGAAAAATCATTAACCTTCGTACCCTTACATTTTTTTGACATATTAGTAGTTATTGTAATATTTTGGTAAATTAATAATTCGTAGGATATCTTGTAGCATTCACAACAACTTTTAAGTACATGGATATAAATTCCACTTTTTTTTTTTTTCATAATTTCTGTATCAATGTTACTTTATTCTTTGACCATTACTGTTTTAAGTTGGCTTTTTGTTTTAATGTCACATATTTTTACTTTGGCTTCCAATTCTCCCCAAATCTGTTCTTTGGGGTTAAAATCTGTCGACTGGAGTGGCGTTTCTAGATTTTGTTGGCAATTATAGATGCAACGGAGGCGATCACTGAATGCAGTGCCATTTTCAGGCAAGTTATAGCATATTTGGCACTCAGATTTAGTTCAACTCATTCAAATATTGAATAGTTTTGCCCATTTTTGTCCAAGCAAACCTGTGGTGGAGTCGAGTACAAATGATAGAATCAACACCTAGACACAAGTGGTTACTTTTGCCTAGTGGTTATAACACCTTTCTACTGATCTAGGAGTCCCCAGTTCTACTCCCATTAGTAACAACGCTTTATTGGTGACTATCGGACAACTGAATCATGCTGCCATCTATCGGCACCTTTTGAAAATACTATACGACTTCCACGCAATCATCTCGGCATCTTTGGCAACTCACTGCCAAACAGCAAGCAACCTCCGGCAACTCACTGCCGCACGCACAAGCAACTCAATCATTCGTCCCTTCGTTACTTTCTGTGAAGGGGCTACGTGGTGGTCTCGTGTACAAATAACAGATACAACTCCTATATACTAGAGATATCTTTTGTCTAGTGGATAGAGTATCTGGCTGTGAAATCAAAGGTATCGTGATCGATACCCACCCTAATAGCACACATCCTCCCAGGGAGGTCCCTGGGAAGTCATTCGTAGTCCCGGGGATGACTGGGGACTTCCCACGGACCTCCCTGGGAGGATGTGTGCTATTAGGGCAGGGATCATTAAAAAAGCTACTACGCTTTACGCCAATGGATTCATGACTTACTAATATTTCTTTATATTCTGTACAAAATTCAGAGTGATGTTTCATGAGGTACATAAACTTACAGTCGCCTCTCAGTTTGATTTAAAGATAATCGCTGATAGAAACGTATGTTACTCTCTTCTGACGCAAGCGACTTTCACAAAGGTAAAGATAATCAGTTTGGATAAAAGTATTTTAATTGAAACTTCATTTTGAATCTGTTAAATAACTGATTTCTTAGAAGGAAAAAAAAGAAAGCATTTTTGATTAAACTCCTAGAATAGCTCACCTCTTGGCAGCTTTTAGGAAGTGAGCCAAGCCACTGCCGATAACGTCACCAAAGATGGTAACTCTGACGGAGTTTCCACGGAGTACGAGGAGAAATTTGACAACCTTACGGAGACGCCAACTTAGCGAGATTTCACAAAGCCACCAGGAGTTGGCTATTCTAGGAGTTGACCTAATTTTGATTTACGTTATCAAACAATATTGTTGTGAAGACCTGTAAATTTGCTATATAGTTCATTTCAAACGTAAAACGCACGTTTATTGGAATTTGTGTTTTCGGGTTTTATTCAGCTTTTGGTACTCTAACAATAATCATTTTGATAAAAAAAGCTAACGTTCTTGATATTTTGATAATAATGCTTTTATATTTTGACTTCATTGGTATTAGTCTATATAAAAGATTACTATATTTTGCATTGAATTTGCTCTTTAATATTTCGTCCGGTGAAAATTCCCAATCACGCTGAATGATTTAAATTATTACAAGTATTTTTTTTAAGAAAACAAATTTTCGTTCATTTTAATAACACGTTATAACATTTTAATCACACACACACACACATATATATATATATATATATATATATATATATATATAATTTATTGAAAAGCAATTCTACATTAAGAATTGAATTTAGCACTATAACAATTTAACTGATTAATTAAAAAAAATATATTATGTTTTTACGTTCATTTGGCCCTACATGAAACAATTTAGGGTTAAGATGACAAAGGGCAATGGACCCTTGGCGAGTTTTTGAAAGTTGGTGATTCGGCACCGAAAGTGGCAACCCGTCCCCAAGTTTTTTCGACTACCCTAGTTACCTAGTAGACTACCCTAGACCGTTTGGGTTTGGCAACACGGCGGCGTATTTTGACGCTATTTTAAATCTAGCGACACAGCCTTTTGACGTCATTTTCATTCCTGGCGACTTTTTTGAAAAGTCGCCAAGGGGTATCATACAGTAAATCTTAAACTAATTTAGATTACAAGAAATTTTTTAACCCAAGTAAAGTTGAGAAAAATCCCATTTTGTTTAATCAAAATTTCTAAAACATACCTTCAGTCTGTTTGACTTTTATTGCAGTTTTTCTACTAGCTTAATCTGCAATTTTATTGAAGTAACAAATTGTTCCATAGTTGTAACATAGCCTCAATGTCAACTATATTCATCTTCTTTATATTAAATTGAGGTTTAATGATATCTTTTCAGTATTTTATGGGACGAAATGAAACTCAGTCATAACTGTGAAATCCGACGAGAAACTGAAGTAACAAAGACAATTGATGCAATCTGCATTGTTAGTATTTTACATTATTAGCAACCAAACATATCACAACAGAACTTAATGTTTCACTCTTTATTATGCATTACTTCACACATAACAATGGTCCTTCACTATATATGCAACTGAGTATATTATTTTGCAAGCGTAAATTAGGAGAGACTTATTGTTAATGTAAAAAAAAACAAAAAAAAAAACCTATTGAGTTTTTATAATTCATTAGTAATGGTGCTCAAATAAAATTATATATTTTTAAAATTTTTTCTTTATCAATAAATTTTATCCAGACTGCTAAATTAAAAAGGAATCCTTCTCACACCGGAACAATTTTATAGGCTAAAACATAGTTTTGGTACCATGGCGAAGAATTTCCAAAACCATTTTACTTTATTGAGAAAGCAAGTTCCACTATGATTGACAATTTGTCTCATTCATATTTCCCTTCTTCATAGTACACCGGGCTTAGTGATGATTTTTTCCTTTTCAATATGTTATAAAACAAAGTGAAGGGTATTCATAATGAAATCCGAAAAACAACAGAAGTAACAAATACAAATAACGAGATCTTAATTTTTAAATTATTAGCAACCCAATTGTATTGCAACAGAATTCGACGTTTAAAATTTCATCACTTCTTTTCGCCAATCAATGGTTCTTCCATTGGCAGCTCGTGGGGTACATCCAGTACAGCCGGGCTCCATCTGAATTTATAAGTTTAAAAGTAAAATTATGTATTATACTAACTTCCTTAAATAAAGATTAGAATTGAAAATGAAGATATAATTTCTCCGGTAATTGAACAAAACTTCAATAAATAGCAAACCTAAAATAGCCCGGCCTGAGAGGAATTTTATAATTTCGGATGTGCTTGGAAATTCAAGGAACTGATTGGCTGAGTGAATCGGCGAGGGCGGGCGACAGGAACACTTTTAATAATCTCTCCAAAACGGAAATAGTTTTCGTAATGTTAACATTTATGTTGTCTCGTAATTTCTTAAGTTAACTATTTTGAAAGAAGGAGTTCGTTATGATTAAATGTGCGTCTTGCCTGAAACTCATTTTAGAAAATAGAAAGAAGATGGTAAACGCCAACAACTGAAGAAAGATCGACATCAAAAACTATCCATTCATAAAAAAAAAGGGGATAAGTCTCAACATGGTCGTAAGTTTCAGTTATTTTGGTATGTGCTCTTCTCGTGGTTATGTGGTAGTTTTTACTTAAATTTTTTTGTTTTTTGTTGACTATGTTTGATAGTCAGAATTAAAAAAGGCGTTTGGAATAGTGTTGGATATGGTGAATTAACCACCATTACACGAGCACTTAAAGCACACTAGGGCTCAATCGATCGTTTAAAAAACTCTTTAAACTTTGAATTGATAAAAAGTGAAACTCAAATAGATGACGCAATAAGGAAAACTCTCAACTTTACATTGTTGAATTTAACAAAAAGGTAGCTCTCTGAATAGAAGCTTCATGCAATTACCTATCAAAGCAGTATTATTTTTAATTAAAAAAAATTTACATTTAGTGGCCAAAACGAAAGAGAATGTTTTTTTTAATCAAAACTATACATAATCATTTGATTGTTGTTGTTTTATAATGTTATGTTATAAATGTTATTATTTTTTAAAAATTTTAAGGAAATTTCTATTGTAATCATAAAGATGAAAGAATTTGCGTTTTTTAATGATTGTGGTAAGTGTGTGTGGTTGGGGAGAGAGAGAGAGAGGTGGGGGTAGGGACATCGCATGTTTCTGGCTTCTTACGACCACGGGCCGTTACTGGATTCTTTACTGTTTTGCTTTTGTTTTATGCGCGCCCGTTGTCCATAGAAGAAACGTGAGGAAAATAAAATAAAAACACAAAATTTTGTATTTTGTCTTGATGAAAATAAATTATCCAGATTGCTTTATTAAAATGTAGACCTCATTACATCATTACAATTTTATACACCAAACCGCAATCATAATTTAAGAATAATAAACACGAGTATATAAATCGATTAATAAAATTATTGTAATATGACCCTTAGATACATTCAAAGCTTTCAAGATTTATATCTATTAACACATTTATCTTATTACAAAATTTACACATTCAGTTATCAGGAAATATCGAATTTTATTAGAATCGGTTTTTAAAAAGAAAAACTAAGACGGCTCTTAAACTTTGCTGTCAAAGTATATTGTAGCGAAATCCTAACTGAAGATACCGCTTCTAGATTTCCCCCGCACCAAAAATCAGCAAAAATGTGTTTTTCCATTATAAAATATTGCGTAAAAAGGAAATTTTGTAACGCCCTAAAGAAAAAAAAAATATCATGAAAATTGAAAGTAAACATAATATGTGTAAACACACTGACCGTATTCACCCCTCTTCATTAATTGAGAAGTAAGTGTTGCAACTCTTTTGAGCAATTTCATAAAAATATATATTTTAAATTTTGTATAATATTGGCGTAAGTAATTTTTGATGTTTTTCCACGCTAAACCTTACATCTCGACTGGGGACAACTTTTTGTGAAGATGTATTGTAGCAACCATAAACTTTCGACTGTTCATCACATTCCAGGAAAATCAATTCCTGTGTTATCCAGTTTATGACGTTTTTGTGTTGGTACATGAACAAAGCATTTGGAGCTAAATGTTTGGAAATTCTTTACCTTAGGCTTTTCTGCGTTCCAAAGTTCATAAGGAGTTAGCTTCGTTGCTAGAGGGAGAACTCTGTTCTGGATGAAATTAGCAGTTACCACAACTTCATCCCAAAAGTTAACCTTTAACTGCTGTGGTTAGGTGGTTTGAGGTTTTTGGTGCAAGAGCAACACATGGTCTATATTGCGTCAAATAAATTGGTAAACATCAATTTAAAGTTTAAGAAACATAGTATCAGAAAAATTTATATAAAAGTCAAAGATGAGATATTTTAGGGGGTGGGAACATTCCACAAAAAATGACTTGCGGTCTGTCAGACCGCTTACAGCAGTTAAAGGTTAATGGTTAAAGCATGCGTCAATAAGCATGCAACGTGCCATTTCTAAAAGATATCTATTCTTTCGTTCTGCGATACGTTTCTGTTGTGGTGTATATGCTGAAGTTAACTGAATCTCGATGCCCTTGTGGACAAAATATATCTTGAGATCAGTATTCACATATACTCCTCCTCGATCAGAACGAATTTTCTTTATTTTTCTGCCAAACTTGTTCTCTACAAGTGCAGCATAGCTTTTTAAAGTATCAGCAGCTTCTGATTTATTTGACAACAAATATACATGAGTGTACTTTGAGTAGTCATCTATAAAACTCACCACATATCGTTTACCACTAGTTGTCACAGTTTGCATTGGCTCACAAACATCTGTATGGATTAAGGCTAACGGAGCTTTTAATTCACTTAAAGCCTGTTGTGGAAATGGTAATCTAGTCAACTTTCCTTTTATACATGTATCACACGACATTTTGATTCCACAATCAACTATCTCTAAAAAGACCTTCATTCAAAAGACCTTCAATGTGCATTTTCTTTATTGCTTCAGAATCACGATGTTCCATTTTTCGATGCCACGAATGAATGTAATTGTTCTTATGTTTCATCACTGTATGAACTTTACTTGCTAGATATACTTTATATAAATTTCCGTATGAGTTAACAAATCCTATCTGCATACCATCTTTAAAAATATCACAGCCATCCTTGTTAAAGGTAACTAAAAAATCACTCAAATTTAGCTGCCTGACTGAAATTATGTTTCCAACAACTTTTGGAGCATAAAACACTTCAATGAGAACAACAGGTATCATTACTTCTTGATTTTTAAACAGCAACTTTACAGATCCAATACCAACTACATCAATTAATTCCCCATTGGCAACTTCGACTTGTATGATGTGTTTAGTGATGTGAAGAGCTCTCTGTCATTGGTTACATGTTGCGTAGCACCATAATCTAAAATCCAACCATCTGATTGAACGTCAAATGTAAACAATTGATCTTTATGTTCAACGGCCTTAATTTTATTCTGCTGATTATCCTTTCAGTTTCTGTACTTCTGGCAATCCTTTTTGAAATGGCAATTTTTCTCGCAAAAATAACAAGTTATAGAATGTTTCTTAAAGTCTTTGTTTGAAACTGACCTTAACATCTCTTCAGAAGAGCTGCATGAAGTCGCTTATGCATGTTGTCTCCTTTCAAATTCAGCTATAACCTTCTGCTGAACGACAACGAATTTCAATTCATCTTCTGAATGAGTTTCTGATGCTGTTATTAAAGGATCATAAATTCTAAGCAAACTGCTCAACAGCATAGCTACGTTTCAACTGTCAGATAAAGACTTTTCACCAATGTTCCTAAACTTTAAAAATAATTCTTGCATATGCGTAATATGGTGCGGTTGCAGTTAAAACATTCAACAATTTTGTAATGGTGAGATTAATGGAATAGGCGCTTTTTTTCATTAATTATTATCCAGAATTATTAAAATTTACTTTCTGCACATTAGTGCAATATCATAAAAGTATATCTTTTAAAATAACGTATGATATTGAAATGAATTGCTTATGGACTTGTTCAGTAGGTAGATCATGAAAAAAGTGACGTTCGGTAATCTTTGGCCAATCATAACACTTAGGGGTCTTACTAAAGTGGCTAACAGTTACCCATATATATATATATAAAACAGCTCTCCAGGTTGGTTGGTTGTTTTCAGATTATCTGGCACTGTCAGCAACACGAGGGCTATAATGCGCCGAAACATTCGTCATTAGACAAGCCAACATACACTTACAAACACCCATGCCTAACACGGGACTCGAACCCGCAACCTCGTGGTCTAGAAGCTAGCATGCTAACCACTACACGGTTGGTCACAGCTCTCCAAGTATACTATAATGGGCAGATTCGAGAGAGTCTAGAATAATCCATATTTGTTTCACTGCATAAAAAAAATCAAACTATAAATAAATACATCTCCATTTGGCCATTTTTAGGTTTATTTGATGACAAAACGAGACAGGAAAGTTAATTAATATTTTGAATTACAACGGATCCATGTTGACCCCCTAAACAGCTCAGGGTCGCATCATGATCCAATCTACTGTATTTATAGTCACCACAGTGGTGTCGTACGTAAAGTATCGCTAAACGCCAGGCTGCACCACATTAGGTGGCGTGCGCCAGCCAATATCTGAGTTACTACCCAATATACAAAAAAACTATAAAATGGACAAAAAAGGTTTGCATGTACCTGTTTAATTGCGCATTATTTAATGCATTCAGGACATGTCAACATTTCAATACAGAACATAAGAGTCTCCGATTTCATGATTGTTTATTGAAAGTGTCTGTATCGTAGATAAAAGATCATGTACCTGCTCCTGAGCAAAACTCTGAGGTTGCTACTACATCGCGTACGTCCCATCTTGATGCGATCGACAGACTATCCGGTCATCTATAGCAACACCAACTAATACTCATTTCCGAAACTAACAAACGAAAACGAAGAAACTGCCATGTATGTTCAAAAAAAAAAAAAAAAAAAAAAATATTAATAATAATAATAATGTGCATGTCTTGTGGAGTTGAGTTACATCTTTTAGATTGTTTTGCTTCGTACCATTTAAAAGAGAAATACTAAGTAGTACAAAAGAAAATGTAAATAAAGAAAAACATAAAACAAACGCATTTTACATTTATTTACATATGTATATCTTCGAAATTTCTGGAAAATAGGAGGGCAGGACTGAAAACTCATGAGAACTAACGATGAGATGACAATTTATAATCTCCCGATAGCTTCAAAAACTACCAGCGACAAGCGAAGTAATCTTAATTAGTGCTGCCGGCGCCAAAGGGAGAAATTTTTACGAGACATACGGACAGCAAAGTGTTAATCAAAATTGTTAGAGCCGTTTTTCAGCAATTTTTGAAAAAGATTTTTTCCCGATTTCTCTAGTTTCAACGTTATGCGCAAGCGCAATTCTGAGGAAAAGTTAAATGTTAGGTTCCATGGCCACCAATAACCTGCACACAAAATTTGAACAGAGTAGATCAATTTGTTCGGGCTGGTTGTTTTAGGATTATCTGGCGCCGTCAGCAACACGAGGGCTATAATGTGCCGAAACTTTCGTCATTAGACAAGCCAATATACATTTACAAACACCCATGCCTAACACGGGACTCGAACCCGCAATCTCTCGGTCTAGAGACTAGCACGCTAACCACTATACCGTTTGGTCGGCCAATTTGTTCGGGAGCTATGCTTATGACGTATACACAGACATACAGATACACAGACAATTTTTTTAGACCACTTTTTTGAAATCAGGGTGTTCCAAAACGTAGAGAAATGAAAAAAAAAAAAAAGAAAAAAAAAATCGTACTATTTATGATAACAGTATTAAATGAAAAACTGAATATTTCTTATAAATTTGTGTGTGTATATTTTATTTATCATTTTTCATCGGGTGCCTTACAACTTTCTAGCCAATCAGAAACTTAAGTTAACTTGCTTTTATACTCTCAACAAAGGTCCTTTAGGATTAGTTTATTCATTGATTATTGTTTCAAGCATGTTGGCTTCACTTCGTGGTGACTGATGGCAATAATCCAAATCTGCTTTGTTGATGTCACTGATCAGCCTGCCTTTCTTGTCAAGCGGATTCCCACATGTTCCCAATACCCTTCTTCGCTCTACTCGGGTGAGGAACCATTCCATGGAGCAGTCGCAGTTGACTGGATTATCTGCCAAAAGATTTAAAATAGAAATAATTACAAACAACAAAATAATCAGAGTACGGTGACACTCTGAACTAAAGATATCGATAGGAGGATGATAGATATGATGATAGGAACAACACAAATCATTGCCAATACAGCGAGTTTCGCTATATTTTGGCAATGTTATATGAAAATAAAAATTGACAAAGTGAGTTTGGCGACAGTTTTGTTTTAAAATACTTGTTGATTTTGTCTAAGAATAATGATCGTGTGCACTGTGCAGCCATATAGGTGTATATATTTTGTCTTATAAAATACGGTAGGATAAACGGCACCAACGGATGTTTCTTCTCTGTTAAACTTACGAGGAAAGAAAACGTAGTATTTATCGAAAAACATATCGCCAATTTCGCCGTATTGGCGCTATTTTTTTTTTTTTTTTTTTTTTTTTAAATATATATTTTCGCCAAACTGGTAATTTTTTTTTTAAATAATGAAAATATGAATGCAATACTGCATTAAATTGAAGGTAATTTAAATTGATTACAAATTTAAAAGTAGTTACCAGTTTTAAGTGTAAAGTTGTGAGATGTTCCACACCCCTAAACTTTGAGTAGTAGAGAACCAGTAAGATACTTTCAGCTCTTTATTCAAAAGTGGAAATTCTTTGGAGTTGACTGAAAAGGAGACTCTGCCGAAATTTTTGTTTTGATTTTAAGGCTGTCTGAAGCTAAGACCTTCAGAGAAAAATTCTGTATTTTGAAATCAATGAAAATATTGAAGATATCAAGCACTTAATGAATACATTTTTGATAGAAAAGCGAGCCATTGGCGCTAAAATAAACAAGTTTTTTTTATAACAAGTGTGACAAGATTAATTGCCGAATGCAAGGAATGACGTCGACATAAAAAGTGTTCTTAGCATCAAATTCAATATTCTCTGAATGAAGGCTGACTGACTATCAACGACCTATTTTTGGGTATAATAACGGCCAATTGGACCAGGAACTACTGCTTAATTTAGATTCCGTATTTATTATTATTTTTTTATTCAATTTTAAAATGTTTCGAAGAGGCCATAAACACAAAAATTTCTATCACTGCGCTTTAAAAAAAAAAAAAAAAAAAAAAAAAAAAAAAAAAAAAAAAAAAAAAAAAAAAAATCAGATTTATTTTAGCGGGAAAAACGACTCATTCGGCTCGAAGCTAATGTGACGTCACTTGTTCCGAACTTGTCTTGAATCTTGGCTTGAAATGCAGAAACGGAAACCAGTTTTTGAAGTTTCTCGTAAATCGCGCCAACCGGCACGGGATATGGCAATTGTCTAAAAAACTCACACCAACAATTTGGCAGAAACCTCACGATAACCATAGAAATGGAAGGAAGTTTTGACGTCACAGCTAAGATGTAGCGTTTCAATCAGACGAGGTTTTCGGAGTTTTTTTTTTTTTTTTTTTTAAAACCTTTTGTTTGAATATTTGGAATCAGAAAGAAATTCCTTTTAAATATAAACTAATTTCACTCGTTTTTAAAAAATGCGGGAATTGTCCATTGTATAACGCACGTTTGTCTATGTGTTCTTTTGATACATTTAATGAGAGTGTTTTTTTTTATTTTTTTTATTTGAGGTAAGGGCATGTTTGTGCTAGCACCATATGCAGTTTTTGGCAATTAATTTTCACGTTTGTTATATAAGGACATACATATACTCGCTTTTATAAAAAAAACATTATAAAAAGGAATATATAAAGAGATATATATTAGAGAGATAGAGAGGTTTCTTATGATTTAATATTAAATTAATTACTGGCGGTCTTAACTTCAGAAAGACTGTCTGTATGTTAAATTAAGACAGTGGTAGAAGTGAGAAAAGAAAAGTGTGTGTGTGGGGGGGGGGGGGGATGCCCAAAAGTTGGTGACAAGTGCATCATCCCCCCCCCCACCTCTCTCCTCCAACGATAAATTTTACAATTTCGTATCTTATAAAAGAAATATTAACAAGAAAGGAAATAGTTTGTACTTCCTAACGCTAACAATGAACTTCAAATGTGCATACTTTCATGAAATTTAAATAATAGGAACTCTATTCTTTTCAAATAGCTTGTCTTTATATGAAACAAGAAGAGAAATTTCTTAAAAGAAAGTTCCTCCAAAGTTGAAAATTAACCAAGTGTAACAGTATTTGTTAATAAAAATACTTGCATCTTTATACAAAATAATATAACACATTTTTATAATATGTAATATACCATAGTTTTCCACATTTGAATACTTTGAAATCACTTTTTCTGAATGTCTCTACATTTAAAGGTTGATGTCATTTTTCTTTAATAGTTTTTAACGGATTAAGTACTTTTACAAGTGGGGGGAGGGATTTCAGAGGTTTTCCAAGTAGGGGGGGGGGGAGATTTCAGTGGTTTTACTAGTGGGAGGACACATGGGTATTTTCTTGAAAAATGGGATGGGGGGGGGGGGGAGCGTCACCCCGCTTTTACCCACACTTCTAGCACTGAATTAAGATCAGTATAACGATTTTTTCATGCTATGAGTCTTGCATATGCGTTATTTGTTTCAAAGTTCTAGGACCTAATAGCTACTTTAGTGTCATACAGTAAGATTACCCTATCTGAAAGGTGGTAAAGTAAAAAAAAGTATTGTTTTAAAATTATTTAAGAATACTAAGTGCTTGTTATTCATTCATCAGAAAGTGTCGAAGGTGCTAGGTGTGTATGGGGAGCCAGGGGTGTACTAGGTATGACCATGGATGAGTGGGGCCGTATGCGTCGGCACGGCTTACTGGTACTTTTTTGCGAGCTGGTACGACGTACCACCACTTTTTTAAACTAATTAATAATAACTCATAAATCTTTATGCATATATTGTGATATAAGTTAGTCGAAAAATAAATAAGTATTTAGCTTTTTTTTAATGGTAAATTATGCCAACTATTATAAATTTCCATTCTATAATTATATGGTGTATGTATATCCTACAATGGACGAATCCTGCATTTTTTAAAAACAAGTGAAATTAGTTTATATTTATACAGAATTTCTTTCTGATTCCAAATATTTAAACAAAAGTTCTTTAAAAAAAACTAGTTATTTAAATATTAAGAAAAGAAAATACCCCAAAACTGAGCCAAGACAAGTCCGATTAAAACATTCAACAAAATACGTGACGTCAAGAAATCCTATCATTTTTGCGATTATCGTGAGGTTTCTGCCAAATAGTTGGCGTTGAAATAGTTGACGTTGGTAGATCATTGCCTTATCCCTGCCATATCCTTAATCATATACTCTCCTACTAATGTAAAAAAAAACCTTGGATTTTTAAACTTAGAATTAAAAAAAATGTTCTAGGGTATACGTATACCTTAAAAAATCGGTACTTACGTATTAACACCACCGCAGCTACAGATTTGGCGGTTAAAAACCGTAAGTGCCGCTAATCTACACCTAAAATTTTTGCAACAAGGAATCCAAAAGATAACTGCGTTCGCGTGCGAACAACAAGATTGCTCTTTATTGCGGCACTTAAAAACCGCCAAATCTGTAGCTGCTGTGGCTTTAATACATAAGTGCCAAAAAAATCTCAGCTACAAATGAGGTTACAGCCACGTTCGGAAAGCTTGAGTAACGGTAAACTTTATTTAGCACTACAACCTTGCTTATGACACAACAAAACCCATCCTCTAGTGGGCGCCCGAGTGAATTTCAGCAAATTTTAAGTAAACAAAATTGGAGGATGGGTGATTTAACTTTTATATCCCACTTCCTAGACATGAACTTGCGCAATATTGAGTGTAATTACTTACTTTCAATATTAAGAATAACAAGTTGATCAAAGATTCCTCCAAAAGTTGGTTCTGTGAATTTCGAAATCCTGTTATTTCTCAGCATGACTGTTTTCAGGAATGGCATATCACTAAATATGTCTTCAGGCAGTGACTCAATCTCGTTTTCCCTTAATAAAAAAGATTAAATCGTAAAAAATAACTGTATAAAAATATATATTTACTAAAAAAAAATGCTTTTACCCTTGAATCTGCTTACATAACAGCAGATTTGAAATTGCCAAACTAAAGAAAAACGTTATTTTAGGTGTTTATTAATATTTTGATGCTTATAAATTTTGACGTTTATAATATTTTTTCGAACAATTTTGAACGTGTTTCATAACTGTCTCAAAAAAATTTCAAAACAAATATTTTTGAAGAAAATATCTAGCGAGCATAATGTCGTCTTTAACAATAACCAGTCCTGGATGAAAAAGGCTGAAAAGAAAATGATTGTTCTTTCAAGTAAATTGCAATTCTGATACTCTCTGTACCCAGAAGGCTTTTATGAAAATTTTTGGCAATGAGAAATGTATTGTCTGTCAAGGAATAGCTACAGCCAGGAACGGCCCGAGTCCTAAAACTTAAAGAAATGGGTAAAAAAAAAAAAAAAAAAAAAAAACCGATTTTTTTCCACGGAAGGCAATACTTACATTATTCTACCCAGAGTTAGCCTCTACAAGGTCGAACGGTATAGTGGTTAGCGTGCTAGCTTCTAGACCGCGAGGTTGCGGGTTCGAGTCCCGTGTTGGCATGGGTGTTTGTAAATGTATGTTGGCTTGTCTAATGACGAATGTTTCGGCGCATTATAGCCCTCGTGTTGCTGACGGCGCCAGATAATCTGAAAACAACCAACCAACCAACCTCTACAAGGTCGGATTTGGCTCGCGAGAGACTTTTCTGCGGCCCGTCGGTACCATACAGAAGATATTTAAAAAAAAGAAAAAAAAAAAAAAAAAAAAAAAGAATCCACCCAATTTAACGGTATGGACCTTTTTTTTTTTTTTTTACATAATTGTAATTTATCCTAAATAATATGTGCTAATAATATAGAACAGGGTTCTACGGTACGTGCCTGAAGAAATTATATGAAGAATCTTTCAGCAAGGTGGTTTTCATCAAGAATAAATACAGGAATAACTTAACTAAATCTCATTTGGACAATTTATTAAAATTGATTACAACAAATACTCCGAAAGATATCGACTCTAACATAAAATAAACTGAATGATTTCGATCGCCATTGTCTCACAATTGATGTCTATCGAAACGAAGTAGTCTGGATTTACAATTTAAAAACTTTTATTAAAAGTTAGATTAAGTCGCATTGTCGCGTTAAAACAATAGAAGATTCACTTCTTTTTTAGACTTTGGTTTACTAACAATATATATATATTTTTTAATTATTTGAAAAAAAAAAGAAGGGAAAAAAAAAAAAAAAAAAAAAAAAAGAAGAATCGAATATCAATTGTAATTTTATTAGGATATTTTTTTTCTTCTTTTTCATTCTTTAGAAATACTATATATTGTTAAATAGATAATTAAAGATACATATTTTGGTGTATGCGGCCCGCGATAAGCACCAACATAAGTCATACTAAAAGTTAGCGGCGGAAGCTGCTACACTCTAGCATTACCTTCAATTACCCATTTGTAAAAAATAATTGTTTTTGGTAAACAATTTTTTTTGTTGCCTTTTTCCACGTTTTGGAATACCCTAACTTCCAAAAAGGGAAAAAGTGGTCTAGAAAAAATGTGTGTCTGTGTGTACGTGGTCAGCATAACTCCCGAACGAATTGACCTACGACGTTCAAATTTGGTGCACATGGGACCGTCGTTAAGGCTTTCGTCAATACTGCACATGTGCAAAATATGAAAAATCATGTTTTTCACTAATTCCTAAAATACGGCTCTAACGATTTTGATGAAAATTGATATGGTAATGTCTCGGGAACAAGGGGAATTCCAGGAAAAAGACATACATTTTCCGTATTGTAACCTATTTTGAAGTCAATATTCCGTATTAATCACACCTATTCTAAATTGATTAGTCTTTAATTGTGTTTTATTAAATTGACTAGACTTTTTATAGGGACCATCACAAATCATACTATCTAGCGGGAACTATTCTTCTGATAAAGTATTTTAAAAGGCAACAACAAAATAAGTGACTAAACTTACGAAAATAAGAAATTCCTTATAGCAGCTGGCCTTGAAAACATGCTTCGCTTCAAAGTCTTAATCTTGTTGCGCACAATGTGCAGATCTCTCAACTCTGTTAGATTAGCAAAGACATGGTCATCCAACTGCGCTGTCTTGGACTCAATGAAATACAAATTAGCAATCTTCTTATCACCGATATTTTTCATGAAGGACATTCCAAGTCTCTTCACTTCCGTTTTCGTGACTTGCAGGAAGGTCAGTTTGGCCAGATTCTGCAACAGGTCCCATCGAACTCCACGTTGCAGAAAGGCTTGATTCAAGGATAGCATCACCAGATCATTCGAAATAGAAGGAACCTGCGAAAAGTAAGAGGCTAGAGTTGCTACAGATTCGGAGTCGGAGGATATTTAGAACATCATGCGAGGCTTTACCACAGCAATTTTGATCAAAATCCTTAGAGCCGTGTTTTAGAAATTACTGAAAAACATGATTTTTTTAATGACAGCTACCGTATGCTCATGCGCGATATTGACAAAAACCTTAATGGTAGGTCTCATGGCCACCAAGAACCCGCGCACCAAATTTGAACATCGTAGGTCAATTCGTTCGGGAGTTGTGCTGACCACAGACAGACATTTTTTCTAGATCACTTATTTGAAATCAAGATGTTCCAAACGTGGAGGGTTTTTCACCGAATGCTATACCTTTATTACCCTATGTATACATATAGGTAATTGAAAGTAATAATTAAGTTAAAATAAAATGGAGTACGACAGAAATGTACAGTTTGCTGCATTTTATTTGAGAAATTATCGAATATTATCCATCAATTTTCAAAAATAGT
Organism: Linyphia triangularis; assembly: GCA_963978545.1. Classification (NCBI taxonomy): domain Eukaryota; kingdom Metazoa; phylum Arthropoda; class Arachnida; order Araneae; family Linyphiidae; genus Linyphia; species Linyphia triangularis. Next base: position 87,794,090 of record OZ021724.1, read on the forward strand.
TACAAAGATCTTCAATAGATGGCCCTGTTGAATGTAAACTTAAAAAAAAATAAAAAATAAAAAAATAGTCTGAATGTGTAGTAAAACTACAAAATGATGTTTCAATTGCGTCATAATGCTGATGGAAATGTGGTAGTTATTTTGAAAACATCGTTTTGGAGTTTGTGTGTAACATGTTCAGACTGCTTTTCAATCAACAGTGTCATCTGTTGGTGAGTTTTGTAATTATTTTTGAAAATTGGGAGGATAAAATTTTCTAGTTTCCCAAGTAGAATGCAATAAGCTGTAAAATATACTGTTGCGTTGTATGGGTTCGAAAGATTTGACGCCAAAGCAGATCAAAACTTGCAGAAATTTATTCCAAATAACTCTTCACAGTTCTCTTACAGCTCCAGAACTTCTCGTTCTAGAAGACACAAAAAGCTCTTTTCAAATCAATAGAGCACAAAACAGCAGTTCAAAACTTGACAAACAACTGCTAAATCGTCGCAAAAACAATGCAATACAGATCGCTTTAGAATGCTCGGTATCTCCAGTCAACTAATTCAGTGACTCAAAATCCAAGAACTAACTCAAGTCAGGAATACAGCTCTCACAATGAACTTTAAGAGACAACTAACTCAGTGGTTCAAAATCAACTAACTCCATCACCCGCTCTCCTGAGCTTTTATAGGGTGACCTGAGAACATACGTGAACCTTCCAGAGATAGACATTTGGAGAACTTTCCAGATTGGAGTCGAAAAGTCCTTATACATGTACATAGGATACATGTACCGAAAATGTCGCCAAATGGTCGCCAAGTTTGGCGACTCTTGGCGATTTCTCGCCAAATTTGGCGATAAAAATTAGTCGCCTAAACCGTCGCCTACTTGGCTCTATCTCGCCAATTTGGCGAGATTCCCATTACCATAATGTTAAATGCCCTGCCCTTGAAACTCGCTTCCCAAAGTTACCTCTGTAAAACCCGTTATCAAGCATTGATATGCTCACTGCAGGGAAACAAACCATTGCATTGCCTCATGCGAAATGTACAGAAATTTATCTATTTACAAAATTAGCACTACGAAATATTTACAAATATACAAAATTCGTAACATTGCCCCCCCCCCCTCCCAAGGACTACACGTCCCGAGCAGTACAGGTCCTGGAAAGGAAGGCTTACTTTCAAAGCAATAGAAAACACTCTGTGTCCATTACTAAATTATAAAACTTACTAAACTTACTAATTTAAAGACAGAAAGACAGAAACATTACTGAATAAATAAATAATTAAATAAACAATTAAACTTAAAAATTTATATACACATGTGACCATGGTCTTAATGACTATATACACTTTATACATTAGGGGGATTACAAACTATGGGGATTACAAACTATGGCCATAGTAAGGGGCTAACCTGTCGTAATGTACGACTCTAGGTTTAGAATTGGGTGACTTACGTATTCGGACCACGACATTATTCAGCCGGTTGAGGACTGAGTAAGGACCATCCCAATGAGACTGAAGTTTGGAAGAAAGTCCTTTTTGTCGTTTCGGGTTCCAGAACCAAACCTTGTCACCTTCGTGGAATTGATGTCCTGTAGCCTTCGTGTCGTATCTGGTCTTCATCTTATCCGTCACCACTTGGATTCGCTCTCGGGCAAAATTGTGCACATCTTTAAACCGTGCCTGAAGACCCTCGACGTACTCCTCTGGCGATGAAGGTGCATCCGGAGGGCGGCCAAACAACAGATCACACGGCAGACGAAGGTTACGACCGAAGAGCATCTGGGAGGGGGAATAGCCGGTAGTCTCGTGGATAGCGCTGCGATAGGCCAGAATAAAAAACAAAGGTAACTTCTGATCCCAGTCCTGTTGGTTTCTGGAAACCATCAGTGAGAGGTTATTGAGGATGGTTCTGTTAAACCTCTCCACCATGCCATCCGACTGTGGGTGTAAAGGTGTCGTCTGTGTTTTGTCAATGCCAAGTAGATCACAAACTCCTTTCATTACAGCAGAGGTAAAATTTCTTCCTTGATCAGAATGTAACTGAAGAGGCACTCCAAATCTGGAAATCCAGCTCTGAACCATTATCTCTGCAACGGTGGTAGCCTCTTGATCAGGGATAGGATACGCTTCGGGCCACTTCGTAAAATAATCCATGACAACAAGGATGCATCTGTTGCCGTCAGCAGATCGTGGTAGTGGTCCCAAGATGTCAAACGCAATCCGTTCAAAAGGAACTCCCACGTTGTAACGTTGCAGTTTTCCTCGACTGCGTTTCTTCGGTCCTTTCTGGGCTTCACAGGTACCCCACTTCTGACACCAGTTGTTGCGTTGTATGGGTTCGAAAGATTTGACGCCAAAGCAGATCAAAACTTGCAGAAATTTATTACAAAATAACTCTTCACAGTTCTCTTACAGCTCCAGAACTTATCGTTCTAGTAGACACAATACAGCTCTTTTCACCTCAATAGAGCACAAAACAGCAGTTAAAAACTTGGCAAACAACTGCTAAATCGTCGCAAAAACAATGCAATACAGTTCGCTTTAGAATGCTCGGTATCTCCAGTCAACTAATTCAGTGACTCAAAATCCAAGAACTAACTCAAGTCAGGAATACAGCTCTCACAATGAACGTTAAGAGACAACTAACTCAATGGTTCAAAATCAACTAACTCCATCACCCGCTCTCCTGAGCTTTTATAGGGTGACCTGAGAACATACGTGAACCTTCCAGAGATAGACATTTGGAGAACTTTCCAGATTGGAGTCGAAAAGTCCTTATACATGTACATGGGATACATGTACCAAAAATGTCGCCAAATGATTTCTCGCCAAATTTGGCGATAAAAATTAGTCGCCAAAACCGTCGCCAACTTGGCTCTATCTCGCCAATTTGGCGAGATTCCCATTACCATAATGTTAAATACCCTGCCCTTGAAACTCGCTTCCCAGAGTTACCTCTGTAAAACCCGTTATCAAGCATTGATATGCTCACTGCAGGGAAACAAACCATTGCATTGCCTTATGCGAAATGTACAGAAATTTATCTATTTACAAAATTAGCACTACGAAATATTTACAAATATACAAAATTCTTAACAATACATTTCTATGTATGCTGTTTTTACTTTCAATAACCTACATATATCCGTAGGGTAATGAAAGTAGCATTCGGTTAATTATTATTATTATTATTATTTTTTTTTTTTTTTGCATTTCAACATGTTTTGGAACACACTGATTTCAAAAAAGTGATTAAAAAAAAAAAAAAAAAAATACCTACTTTTGTGTACGTGGTCAGCATCCTGAGCAAATTGACCTACATTGTTGAAATTTGTTGTGCTGGTTGGTGGTGGCCATGGGACCTACCTTTAAGGTTTTCGTCAAAATAGAGCAAGCGCATAAGGTTAAAATCATGAAAAATCATGCTTTTTAGCAATTGCTAAAAAACGGCTCTAACGTTTTTAATTAAAATCTCTGTATTAATGCCTGATAAGGTGTTCTAATCGTCCCCATCTTTGAAATTTCAGTAGAAATGCTGTAAATGCGTAAAAAGTTGAAAAGCGAGTGCCATTAACACAGAGCTGGCTGCCCTTGAACATCGCCTATCAATAATGGACTTCTTTCTGTTACACGCACAAGAAAGGAGAATCGAGTGGGTATCGAATGACATCGTTAATATCGCCATCTTGGCGTGTCTTTTTTTTATGCCCATGTCAAAAATATCTCTATACATTTTAATGCAAAAACCAATATTATAGTATAATTGAAAGTTGTACGATGTTCCACACCCCTTGTTTTTTATTTATTATTATTTATTATTATTATTTTTTTTTTCCTTTCTTTTTTTCTTTTTCGAATGTGTCATTTTTAGGACACTCGCCATATACAGTGGGTAAAAAAGTCTCCTCACTGAAGCCAAATTTACAAATAAATTGGCATAAATTCTAATCTTTTGCTTCATATCTTCAGTAAATACTGAAATATGTTTAATTTGATTCTTTAAAATAAGTTTATAATAAATGTCTGTTTTTACAAAACCCAGGAAGTATTTAAATTTAAATATTAAGGAGATGTTGCTAAGTGCCATGCAAAAAAAGTTTCCGTACGCCGTATGAAAATTAATTCTGACGTCTACCACAACAGACTTCCAGTAAATTTTCAAAACTGAAGTGTATGCAAGTGTCATGAAGACCTTATAACAGCAATTGTTTAATTTTAGCTTGTTGCTGATTGTCTTAAAATGGAGTTCCTAAACCTATTCGTGAGTTGGTGATTCAATTATGAAATGTTGGATTATCTATGAAAAAAATTGTAAAAATCTTCAATATATTGAAGTCTATAGTACAATTTATTATTGAAAGACACCTGAGCTTCAAACTTCAACTTAAATACTTGTTGCGTATTGTAAAAACAGACATTGATTATAAACTTATTTTAAAGAATCAAATTAAACATATTTCAATAGTCACTGAAGATATGAAGCAAAAGATTAGAAATTATGCTAATTTACTTGTAACTTTGGCTTCCGTACGGAGACTTTTTTTACCCACTGTAGATTACAAGTTATTTTTGTTTCAAACGTATTTTCAGTTATTCGGAAACACAGATATTTTTATTTGATAAACTTCTAAAACTTTGAGACTTTTTTTTTTTTTCATTTTTTTATAAATACATTTTCAAAATAAAATTGTTTTTGCCCATTGATAACTAAATATTTTGATTTTTTAAAAAGTATAAAAATTAAATTTATGTAATATTTCAATTCATTAAAAATAAAGTAATCAGTTAATCTGAATAAATGTCTGACTTCATCAAGAAATAAGCACTTATAATTCTCTAAGAATTCAGTAATAAGTTTTTTTAGTTCGTTAAAGATAACTATTGTTAAATTTTTTAATTTATTTTGAAATATATAATTGGTTGTTCTTAATACATTAATAGCTAAATAATCGAAATCGTTTTTTATACATTATGAAATGAATAATTATAATTTTTACATTAATTTATTAAATTAATAGGTCATTAGCATTTTAAATATTCCTGTAAAGTAAATTGTTTAAAATTTATATGATCCTGAAAAACAGCAACTTTTCTTACGAAGCTAATTTACAAAAGTATCAGAATTCAAGTTAGTGAAAAATATCCTCATCTAGTTTGGTCTAAAATTAAGTCTGGACTGCAGCGCCAACTGTAAAACAAACCTTATCAAATATTGAAGTCAGCGTCACATTTCCTAATAGTAGTCCTTTAAATCTTTTGGATGTAAGAGATGCAGAGGGAAGGTACATCAGAGAAGAGTGATCCAAAGAAAAGTATTTGAATCTCCTGTCACCGGATCTCCTGAAAACGTCGACCAGTATTTCCATGTTTGTGATATTGGTACATCTTATTGATGTCAGAATTATGTCCTGTTCGCAGATGCAGGGGTATAGGACTTCCTTTGGCGGGCAGGTGTCTTTTGCAATAGCTATACGTACTGCGAAGACTATGAGAACTGATAGTACTCTTAGAGTTAGTCCGGTTAGATTCATGGTTGCTATTTGAATCGTGCTTGGAACCGTATCGACTGGGAAATTGAGATAACTTAAAAAGTTTTTAAATGTACGAGGGAGGGTTTAATTTTCTTTCGATTTGCAGTAGTAGTTGAGCCTTATCTATCACTCTAATCGATTCTTCTTCAGACACTACCTAAGCAGTTTGGTAAAATTATCTGAAGCTTGCTAAAATGTAATAAATACAGTGTTCTTTTCAATTTAGAGAAGTGACTGCTTTGAGATCGGGAGAAGATGATGGGAGAAATAAAAACAAATTTAAAGTTTATGATATTGAACTCGTAATCTCTACCTGAGTTTCTAGTGGCTTGTTTTCTTAGTAATAGCTATTGTTCGGATAAGGTGTCAATCATTAGATTATGGTTGGTTGGTTGTTTTCAGATTATCTGGCGCCGTCAGCAACACGAAGGCTATAATGCGCTGAAACATTCGTCATTTGACAAGCCAACATACATTTGCAAACACCCATGCCTTACACGGGACTCGAACCCGCAACCTCGTGGTCTAGAAGCTAGCACGCTAACCTCTATACCGTTTGATCGGCTCACTAGATTATGAAATCGAGCCAGAGCATTGACGAAAACCCGGGAGATTAGAATAAATGTGATAGTTGTACATTATATCAGACTATTCTCAGTTTGGTTTTGCGCAAGGCACTAGCCCCTGTGTCCAAAACTACGAGACATTGTTAAGTAGTTACCGACTACCTTAAAAAGTTGAATTTTCATAAAATTTCCTAATTACTATTTATATGATTTTGTGAAAGCTAGTTCCCTAAAGTTTCTAAAACTAGCTTTACTAAGCCAATTAAGAACAAAGTTAGGATGCATTAAAAACAATCATTTTCCAATGCAACTTTGTACCTTAAATTAATTTTCTGCAAAATGGAATTTTCACCGTTTCGTTAGCAGGATAACTTAAAAAGTAACGAAGTTATTGCTGTGAAATTTTCTGTGGAAGTTCTTTGTAATGCTCATCATAAAATAAAGTTTGATCTAAGTGCCAGGTGAAATATTTATTAGCTAATTATCGTATAAAAAAAGTATTTTTTAAAACGTTAATTTTTTGAAATATATATTTTAAACAGCCGTACTCAGTAACTTCTAAACATATCTCTGAGCTTGAAAGTCATTTTCGAGATATCTAACTTATATGTAATTGGTTTCCAGAAATTGCATTCTATTTCCATAATAATTTTGTTGCCAATTTTAATAGTAAACGTTAAATTTAACTAACAGTGATCTTAAATTTATTCAGCTTTTAAAAATTTTTTTACAAATTTTTATTTATTTTCCTTCTTTTGTATACTGTCGAAACTAATAGCATGAAAAAAAAAATTATATCTAATAAAAAATATGAACTAACTTGTGAAAAATTATGTAATTAAAGAGACAGTTGTAAGCGAATCTTAAAAATACCTCTTTTAAGTATTTTGTGCTGCAATCTTGTGGAATTGACTGGGAATACTTAATAAAATTAATCCATAAAAACAAAGTTTTTACTATAAATCCAGTTTATGCATTGCCAGCTTTTACGTGCAGTTGCAACTTACCATTTAAGCGATTTTGAGCTCAGATCAACTTTTAATAGGGTTTGACCACTACGAGAAAAATCATAAATTCTGTGCCTCTTACTCTGACTCTTTTTGCCTCTTACTCTTACTCATTCTGTGCCTCTTACTTACTCTTTTTTGCCCTCAAATTTTGATAGAATGCATTGCTATTGGCAGCGAGTCTATTTGTCAATTAGCAGCTTGACTGGATGACGGCAAGTGAATTCATTAGTCTTCTTAAGTGTTAATATAAGCATGTGTAAAAGCTTTCCTTTAGTGACACCATCCCAAAATTGATAGAATGCATTGGTGACAACGAAGTTGATCTGTCAACTCGATTTAATAATGGTCAGTGGATTGATTAGTTTTCTGCAGTTTTTCCTGCCACACACAAACAAAATCGAAGTTATGCAGGATTTGAAAATAGGATTTTTTTTTTATTTTTTTTTATTTTTTAAAATTTGAACCAACTTTAAGAAAACTGTCAAAGGAGGTTATCAATTTGACTCGTAAGTGAGATATTTATGTGAATATCTGCGCCTAGCTCCTTAAATGAAAAACAAATGGGACTTCTCTTCTTTTTTTCCCCTTCTGTTGTACAAAGTTCTTTTCATGTTGAACTAAAATTATAAAAAAAAATTTCCTTCAAAAAATTATTTCAAAATTGCATTTCAGTGCCATTTTAAGCTTTATGCTGAATAGCGAGGACCTAGTTGAAAAACTATTTACTTAAAAAATATTGCTTAATTCTTGCTCTAACTGAAAAATATTCACCTGACGTCATTCTTCCTGATCATTCCTCGCTCTTAACAACAGCTCAGTTTTAGTTTCTACAAGACAAAGAGAAGCTTATTCAGACAATAGTTTGTTGGCCCATTTATTTTCTTGAAAATTTGATGGGAACTTCGAATCATGGCTGCAAATTATAATATCGGGTTAGAACTTGGATGTTTGACGACAATTTTCGTTGCGTTCGAAATATTTTATTCGTTTTTTGCCCTAGTGTTTTTTGTTTCGTAAACGTAATTAACCCATTACTGTATTTTCCGGAAAACAGAAATGTTTGATAGCGTATTTTACAATATCCAAAAATTTTCAAGATTCAAGCAAATAAATAACATTTTTAAACAATGTCTTTCACATTTTACGAGATCTACCTGGTATTCATAAAAATCTGGTAAACGATATATCACTTTTTCTTTAAAAACAATTATTCTTCTCGTTTAATTAAACAAAAAATTATTTGTTTTTTAATTTTTAAAGAGTGTTAATTTCTTTTTTGTTGGGTTTCTCGAATGTTAAAGGAAAAAGTATTTGATAATTAAATGTATTTTGCTACTTATTTCAAAGTAAACAAATTTATTCAAATTTGCTATTATTTTTTAATATATTATTCATTGCACATTTTACAGAATATTTCCGAAAATTCAGGAAATCTTATTTAAAAGATTTTTATTATGCTGTGTGTGTGATCATTTCTTTGGATTTCGAAATAATTTGCAGTTAATCGGATTTTCGGATATTTACCAAAAAGTAAATTTAGGAGTACCTTGAAAAATTTCGATCTGAAAATTTAATTAAAATGGAGACTCTAGAGCTCACGTAATATTTGGACATACGTATATTTGTATACAGATAAGTCCAATTGAGAGTATGCTTTTTTTTAAACTGATTAAAATCGAATAATGAAAGCCTGGTAGAAGAAAAATAAATTTCACTAAGAAGGGTAGTTAGCATTTTTTTTAAACAAAATTTTCCAAAAAATTAAAAAAAAAAAAAAAAAAAAAAAAAAAAGACTGTAAGATATATTTCAACTGAATGAGATTGGAAAAAAATTTAAATTGGACTAGGTTTATGATTCTAAAATTCTCTTAGAAAATAAAGAATACAATTTCAATAATTTCTTTCTCTTTAATAAAGCTTTTATTGTTTTATTGCTTTGAATATTTTCCCAGAGAGATTTTCTTGCAAATTAATGCCGGCACTGTTATTGCAAGCTCAAATAAAAATAAGTATTCGTATCATCTACCAAAAGTAAAAAAAATATTTATAAATTATGAAGTTTCTAAATTCATATACAATACAAATTATTTTGACTTTTGGTCATTTTGAATGTATTTAGAGCAGTGTATTTCTTAAGTTTATTTTTTAAAGCTTATTACTATGTATTTATTGAGCAGCATTCTTTTTAATTTCTATTTTTTCCCTCAGCTTTTTTTTTTTGGAGAGGGGAGGGAGGGGAAGTCGTTCGAACGAACGTCTACAGAAAAAGCTCTTAGTTACTAAACGGTTTTTGGAAATATGGACCATCCCCCTGTTGAAATAATAACCTTCACAAAACCTGACAAAATTCTTTACCGAATGGATGAATTATATATTTATAGCATAGAAAGTTGAATTTTTTTGTCATCAATAAAAGTTGCTTAGTTATGAAAATGAATATGCCCAATGTGTAAATCCAAAATACACATTTTGAATATGAGAATAAGATAAGTCATATATAATTAAAAATTTACAAAATCAAAGTGTCAAAATCAAAATATTCAAATTACAATTTCGCATACATAGGTGGAGTTTTTTTACTTCCTGAAGGTGTGTAAATTACAAATTACAAAAAAATATTTTTTTTTAATTTTATTTATTTTTTATTTTGTCACCGAATGCGAAAATTTAGGCATTTGACAGGTTTACACGACAAATCGTCTCATAGAAAAAAAAAAAAATAAGTGCTTTTTTGTGTAATTTACCACTTTTACTTTCAGAGTGTGTGAAACAATGTATAGTTCATTTATATTTAGTTCATGTATTGAATATATTCTCAAGACTGTTGGCTCGATCTGGTGGAGACTGATGACAATAATCCATGTCTGCTTTGACGATGTCAATGATCCGTCTGCCTTTCTTATCAAGTGGCTTCTCACAGGTTCCCGACACTCGTTTTGGGTTTTTTATTACTCGGATAACAAACCATTCAATGGTGCAGTCACAGTTAATTGGATTTCCTGTCAACATGAAAATTCGAAACGATCACATATAAAATAACATACAGAATATTTTTGAGAACACAAATTATCTTATATTCGAGTCTGTATTTTCCAATTTTTTGCTCATCCTGCTTTTAGTGCTTGGAACACTGGCAGTTAAAAAAAAAATACATGAAATTACTTTTGCGTCATATGCATGTAATCAAAACCTTAATAAACATCGTTTACTTGAAAATAAACAGTCGAAAGTCAATAAAGACAAGAGCAAATAGACAATCTCTAAGAGCATATATATCTAATTTAATGCCTAAATAAACATAACCGTAAACCTATCTAGTTTAAATATAATTGTGGTTAAAATATGTATTTTATTCAAGAAGAAATGACTTGTAGTCATGAAAATTTGATCCGTGAATAGCTTATAGTAATGGTTTTGAATGTGTTTAGAGTATATACTTTGTTCTCGCAGCTCTCAAATGAAATGTAATAATGTTCTTTTTAATCTTAATTAAAGAAACCTGTGGACTGTAATCTCGATTTATTAAACCAGTGCGGTTCCACAAAATAACCGTTTAGCGAATGCTTCTCGTATAGAACCAAACCACTATATCAAACAAAATGCAACATCTCAAATTTACATATTACACACAAACCAAAGATATTTCATCATCTATATTCAAATTAGTATAATAAAGGGGAAAATCCTTTTTTGCAAAAGGCCCTGGTGAGGGAATCGTGGAACAGAGATCCCACATTGGTGAGGTAAAGCGCAAGCTGCGGGATTTAGAGCACAAATCGAAACGGCGCCAACATTCTCCCTGAAATGAAACCCTCACCAAGGGTTTCATAAAAAATACAAAATACACAAGGTTTAAAAAAAATTAAGAAATAATTCACTTAATTAAAATTATAGTACTTATATTTAAAATACAATACTAGGTTATGCATTAATTGATATGCATTAATTTACAAATAAACAATCAATTTGGCATTGGTAAAAGGCAAACTCGTGATATAGCTCTTTTATAGGTACAGTACGCAAAAAAAAAAAAAAAAAAAAAAAAAGACGTTGGCTATTTCTTGTGCTCTAATTGTTGAAATAACAAAAGTCCAGTACCGTTGTAAATCGTGGAAGGTTTTTAATAATTGCATGTAGTTTTTTTTTTTTTTTTTGTCATGAAGGGTCATCTACATATTAAAACAGAACCAAACTTTAAAAAGTTCAATGGCAACCTCATAATATTATCGCATATTTGGATTTAGTATCTACAAAAATGTCAAAATACAAAAATTCATAACTTTCCAATGAATGGTTTGTAATTTAAATGATAAAAAGAAAATGATAAATTTAATGTTAAATAAAAAAGTTTTTTTTTTTGTCCATAAATACTTAAATAGTTAATATATTTCAGTAATTTTTGTTTCAAAAGATAGTTTGTTAAATGGCCAAACATAAATAGCAATCAACTTTTGCATCAATTGTTTTTTTAAGTATTAATTTTTAATTAATAAAACAATTTAAATTTTTTTAATAGAAACATATATATTTTTTTGCTTTAATTAGATTAACCATGGTCTAATACTTCCTCGCAATTTTTCTCTTTCCATTTTGACTTTTAGTTCTCGATTTTTTGGCGAAAATGTAAAAAACGTTCACTTTAAGGGACCATGTAGTAGACGATATTTGAAAACAATCAAAGATTAATTCAAGGTAAACTAGAGGTGTGAAAAATTGTACAACGTTCAATTACACTATAAAGCTTGACGTCCACTATCGCTGAGCAGAGGAGAGCGGAGTGGATTAGATTAGAGCCAATTACAAGGCTGTCAACGTCCATTGTAGCACGAGTCTCGTGATACAGTAGACGTTGGCAGCCTTGTAATTGGCTCTAATCCTCTTCGCTCTGCTCTGTTCAGCGATAGTGGACGCCAAGCTTAATATTTGTCATTGTATTAAAATTTGATGTGGTGTTATTTACCGTTTTTGGCAACAATTTTTACAAAGGAAAAAAAAATTGGCAATGGTATTTACACATTGCAATATCCTTTCTTCGGCATGAAACAAGAAAAAAATTCAATCGTTGTTATCTTTTAAAAATTTTACTGAATTATGTGATTTTTTCATTTTATAAATAATTTCAATGATCATGTAACATTTGTGTTCACAGTGAAATGTTTCTGTAAAATAAATAATCACTTTTTTCTGAATACTGTTTACTAATGCCTACATTCTACATCAATTTTCTTATCATGAGTATAGTATCAGACGAAACGGTCGTTTCGCCGCCAACCTTAAAAAGGCAGAAACGACAGTAAGTATCTATTCTCTGCACAACTTCCAGCGAAAAAGCCGAAATTGACTATTTTCTAGCGCGCTTACGAAACTTCACATAATTATACAAAAAATACCATAGATTCGTCTAGGTGATATCTTTCAAAGAAAAAAAATTGAGTACATAGGATTAAAGACAACGAAGAAGACAAAAAAAAATTTGAAATTTCCAAAATGAAATAAAAAAACGAGTTCTAGCCCGATTTTGATGTAAAAATTTAGACAAACGTCCAGTCCTAATTAAGCTATAGATCTTCAAACGGATTGAATATAGGATGCGGAATGTTTCAACTTAAAATCCTACGCTGGTTTGAACTTCATTAAATATTTCTTTCTATTTTTAATTAATTTAAAACCACTTTTTTTCATTTCATAATTTGGCGACAGATAAAGGCGATCAGCTTGTAATTGTGGTTCAGAAATATATGCCAAAAGTTGCCAAACAGGTTTGCTATAATTTCGAAGTTAGTTTTTCCGACATGTTAGGCTTAAGTGAGAATGAACGTAGCGTTAATGTATAGGCAGAACGAATTAGACTATAATTATATGGCTTATAACATCTTTAAAATTGAAATAATTTAATTTGTGAAGAGACAGAGTTAAAGAGAAATATTTGTTCTTCAAGTTGCATGGTGTTATTTGAACTGTATGATAATATAGAGAGAGAGTTAACTTTCAAAAACATTTTAATTTCGGGAAATCTCCATTGAAAAATTAAAACAATCACATTTTGTTGCAAGATACTATGGGCTAAATACAAAGTATAAATGTGGAGGTTATGCGAGCTGATGTCACAGTCAATTCATTACAGAGGACTAAATGAACCACGCATTGCGATTGGCTTATGGAATTTGCACAAATGTCATTCGTTTTTAAAGATGTGTTGAGAATGAATTTCTGTTGTAGAATGAAATCGTAGAATCATATATCCTCAAAATTGTAATTTTATAGTGAATTTTAAAATTGTTGTTAAGAAAATATTTTAAATTTTTTCTGATATCAATGGGTTATTATATGTGAACCAAAATAATGCTTGGTATAATAAAAATAATTTATATTGCAATATTTAGACTGTAAAAAACTTGTAATATTTATTTGTAACAATTTATTAGAATAAATTTTCAATGGGATGAACGCTCTGGCCTTGTATGTTAAAGGTGCCAGATTTGATTCCTGGGTTAGGTGTGGATGTTCGTTGTGATTCGGAATCCACGTTAAGCTGTGTGTCCCGGACTAATTAGTCGTTATTATGTCTTAAAATAGGTCGTTGTGCGTACAAACTAACCAAACGAGCTGAAACTTGGCAGACATGCTCTTTGTCGATGGCAACGTATTTCATTAAGTTTTGGGGGTTGAGTTGCAATACACAAGTTTCTATTACACGTTCGTGATCGATTTTGATGGTTACTGCCATCCGCATTCAACCAATTTGTAAATTTTCAATTAGATTTTAGTATGTAAGATGTAAGATATCATTGAACTCAACTTGAAGAATTATGAATATTCATGGTACCAGGTGTACCATGGGTGGTACTACTTCTGGTTTATCAATTTTGAAGATAAATATGGCATGTTGGGTGTCGTTGGGCTTGTCTTGAAAAATTATGAATGTTTAAGGTACCAGGTATAGCATAGGTAGTACCACTTTCAGTTTATCAAATTCCAAGATAAATATGGCATGTTGGACTTTTGTTTTGACGAATTATGAATGTTTAAAGTACCAGGTATGCTATCGGTACCACTTCCGGTTTATCAATTTTAAAGATAATTATTGCATGTAAGGTATCGTCGAACTCAGTTTGAAGAATTATGAATATTCCTGGTACCAGGTGTACCATAGGTGATATATAGAAAAACGATTAAACGAACATATTCTAAAAATAGAAGTCGCCAGTGTTTAACAAAAAGTTCTGATATCCCCAAAAAAACACTTTTGAAAAGTAGAAGAACCACCAACCTCAAAAACACAAAAAACTTTCTTGCAATAAAAAAATTCATAAACATGATGAAAATTTTCAGCCACAAATACAGTGATATAAAAAATGGCCAACCTCTGATTAGAACTCTCGGTTGTGACTCGTTTAAGAATGTCTGCTTACTTAGTTTATTTTTAAAATTTAAGTTCCGCTCCCATAAAAATTTACGCTGCTTGAGGTTGGCCGCTGTCTTAATTACTAACCATTAAAGCCCCCAGACAATAAAAACTTTCCAAAATGTATGTATCAACCAAACAAAAGCTTACCACAAACACTTCAGTTTCCTACTTAAAAAATTCTTAATAAATATATTCAAATGCTAGCGTTTGAGCACAGTTCCTCTATACTATTTTGAAAGTTACATGAACATGAAGATTTACACCACTTTGTATTTCCTACCTTTCCAAATGAAATCATGAACTCGAATATTCGTGTAATCTGCCATAAATTACTTTAAACGCAAGCATTGCTAATATTCCTATGACGGGCGCCAACCTCAAGCAGCGTAAATTTTTATGGGAGCGGAACTTAAATTTTAAAAATAAACTAATTAAGCAGACATTCTTAAGTGAGTCACAACCGAGAGTTCTAATCAGAGGTTGGCCATTTTTTATATCACTGTATTTGTGGCTGAAAATTTTCATCATGTTTATTAATTTTTATTGCAAGAAAGTTTGTGTTTTTGAGGTTGGTGGTTCTTCTACTTTTCAAAAGTGTTTTTTTGGGGGATACTTTATACTTCTGCAATTACAGTTTTCGATATTTTATTTATTTCACATGAAAAATACCCATCTTTAATCTTGTAAATAAACTATGTTACTTTTGCGTTTACTTTCTATTTTTATTTTAATCTTAAACATGACACTATAAATCCAAGTAATTTCTATTATTGTATATTTGCTATATATTGTATATTTGCTATATTGTATATTTGCATTTTTTAACGTCATAAAACACGCCGCACTGAGCGTTCGATTTTTCCCCTTACCGATATCTGAGAGTCGATATCGCCACCTTAAAAATACCTTTCGTTTTATGGAAATTCTCGCTGAAGATCCGTCAAAACATGGTCTAAACATTTTCGCTGATAAGTGACATGTTATTTAACATAATGAATTGAAATTCGGAATATAGAGTAAATGATGTATTCTAAATCGAATGAAATGATAAAAAATAGGGGTTCGTATTGAAATTTTAGAAGATAGCGTTACATTCACTTAGTAAATGGCCCCTTAAGAAAAAAAAAATTGCATCAAATATATAGAAAATCAGAAACAAAACATTTTGGTGCAAACCGCAAGATTCTACGATAATTAGAACCGAAGATATAGTTATCGGTCAGATTTTTTTTTTTTTGCGTACTGTACCAGATTGGGTTGTTACCCTTACCACTTTCACCAAATTATCATCAATTCAACTGTACGTCCTAATGGCTATTTAAATGTGGGCATGTTGTCCTCTATTAAAACTACTAGATATCCGACCTGAACATTGTCCTTGCTGGGGTTAAGGCATTAAGGTCATATGCACCATTTGACATCGAGCATAGTTGACGAGAATTTGAAACTCCCTCTATTTGCACACTAACAGTAAAAAATGCTTCATTTGTCAAAGTTAACCCACCTACAACTCTTTTGAAATGATACTTAAACGACTTTACTGCGGTTGTTCGATGTTGATGACAATGCCTTGTATCAAATTTTGGGGCTGTTACTGCCACTTAAAGGTCGTTTTTACGGAATTCTAATAAAATCTTATTAAAATATCATTGAACCGATCATTGTTGAAACTCTTTCCTGTTGCCAAATTTTTTTTAATAAATAAACAATAAAACTACTTTAATCAGAATAGATAAATGATATTTGGATGTCAGAGCATAAATTCACGTTCATTTTTAATAAATAAATTTTGAAACGTAGTTTACCGCACATCCGGTAGAAATGTTTTTGATATCGGAGCTGTGTTAATGAATATAAAAATTGACAATGCATATTGTTTCACAAATCGTCTGTATACAGTTGTAAATAGTGACGTATTATTTAAAAATTATATTGTAATTTATTTTATCTTATTTTATTTATTAACAGCGATAATACAATTTAGAAAAAGGTGGCAACACCTAAAGCATTCGTGAAATTTCGAGATGTTTCTTTTTTCCCCAACGAATTGGCTAGATATTTCGAGAAGGTTCTCACGCGCTTATAAATTCGACCGCAGCTAAAATCGACGGACAGTTTGATTTTGGAACTCGATGAAAGCTGAGCGCTTTGAATGTGCTTAACCTGAATTATCGCCGAATTTGAATTTGTTGTTATGGAAGCTTGTGTTGAAGCTTGATATTGTTTTGCACTGTTCTTCGATTAAATTTTGTGTGCCTTTGAAGAGCGAATAAATAATAGTTTTTATCTAATAAAAACTGTGCCATCATTGCCTCTGTGGAAAATTCACAACAATATAAAGGATTTCTTAAAAACTCTGTTCTTATGGATTATATTATTTTAAGGGTTAGTGCATGCCATACGAACTTTCATTCATCCAATAGCATAGAGCTTCATTTAGACCAGATAACTAGAAAAATGCAACACAACAGTAATTACGAATTTTGTTTGTACTTACTTTCAATATCAAACCATAGAAGCCAATTGAAGATTCCCTTAAAAGTTGATTCTGTGAATTTTGTAATTTTATTATCTGCTAGTGAAACATCCTTTAGGAATGGCATATCACTAAAGATGTCTTCAGGTAGTATTTCAATTTCGTTTTCCCTAAATAAAGATTGTTAAATAGTAAATATTACGATGAAAAATAAGTTTTTTTATAAGAAAAAATATCATAGTTTTTTGTTTCATAAAGATGAACTACAGATACATCTATATTAGGCCAAGCTGAAAAAGTCGCAGTATCTTGGATCTTTTTGCGGTAGTGCGGAAAAGTTATAAAATCTCATTATTAAAAAGTGTGTAAAATCTTATAACACTAAATTGATATCTTCTGTCGCTTCAATGGGTTGAAAGTTGTGAAAGATGGACTAAAATGCTTAAAATTTAAAAATTAATAAATAATCATAGATTTCATTGATAGTTTTGCGGTAGTGCTTAAAAGTTATTATGTTTTAAGAGCAATAACTGCAATTTATTTTAGAATTATACGTTAATATCTTCTGCGCTTCAACGGCATCGAATTTTGGAAATTGAAGGCAATTTTTTAAATAAAAAGACATTAAACTTACCTCATTGTAATGCGTAAATAAAATTTATTCCATCTTTCAGACATACAAAAATTTACAAAAGTATTATTGCTTATTGTTATGAATTTTTAAACTGAGGCAATGATGGCACAGTTTTTAAGATAAAACTACTATTTATTCACTTCAGAAATATCACAAAAGTTATTTCAAGAACAGTACAATTACTATCAGACTTGAACACAAGTTCCAATAAAAGCAATTTCGAATTCAGCGATTATACAAGCTCACTCCAATAGGTAAACAAAGCGATCAGCTTTCAACGAAGTCCGAAGTCAATCTGAAAACTTTCCCGATCGCCGGTGTCTTTATAGCAGGCACGTGAGAACATTCCCGAAATTTTCAGCCAATTCATCGAAAAAGAAACGTCTCGAATTTTCTCGATTGCTTTAGGTGTTGCCACCTTTTCCTAACCTGTATAATCGCTGTTAATAAAAAAATAAAATAAGATAAAAATAAATTACAATAGAGTTTTAAAATAATACGTCACTATTTACACTATATACAGACAATCTGTGCTACATTATAATCTTTTTTGGACCCACAATCTGGCAAGTGGTTTTTGGACTCTAGTACTGTTTTAATAAATCTATCCATATCCTGTGGTTCAACTGCTTTTCCGTACGCTTCAATGATTAGTTTTGAGTGTGTGAAGGATTTTTAATAGGGTGGCTCGAAAAAGTCATACTATTGTAAATCTTTTTGTGGTAGTGCGAAAAAGTTGTGAGTCTCATTAAAAAGTGTGCAAAATCTTATAATTCTGAATTAATATCTTCTGTCGAGGAATATCAGAAGATTACCAAAGACGCGTCTTACACAACATTTGCAAGCAAAACTCTTTACAATGCGTTTAAAACTGAATAAAACAACTCTTGTCAGTCTTTGATATGGTGTGTCCAACAGAGCCACGAATGCTATTTCATTGAGTATTATGCAAGATTTGGATTTAAATTCTTAACTATTAGAAGGCAACTACTTTTACAATAACAAATATAAGTTCTTTACTTACAATTGCTCTTGCTTGCTCATTCAACCTAACGTATGTTACATTTACCAAAGATAATAATACAAGTATAGTTTCTTACTTCTTGGAAGACAGTCGTATAAGAGTTCTTATTTAGATGAAGACGATATTAATGAGTTAGTGACTTTAAAATGAAACACTCGTGAGTATCTTCCAGACAATTTTTGTAAAATAATGCATTCACAAATGAAGGGATATGTAGATAAAGGGATGTGATAAAGTTTTTTTTTTTTTTTTTTTTCTTTTTTTTTTCTTCTTCTTCTTTTAAATATCTGGGTTATCCTTAGATCTCTAAACTGCTAAGTGGCATACATTTTGATTAATGAAAATGGAATGTTACGTACAAAATAATACAAGATTAATTGTTTTAAAAGAGAATATCTCAAAAACTAGTTTTTGTTACATATGCATATACCGCCTCCATCTACTTACCCCTTCAATTGCAAAATTGAACAAATGCGAGACTTCATCACAGATTACCTTTTTATGAGCTTTAAGGTTACCTAATTACTCAAAAAAAAAAAAAAAAATATTTGTTAAGTCATAGGTACAGCTAGAGCAAAACCAAATATAGAAACAATAGTAAAACTTACGGGAACATAAAACTCCTTAATGCAGCTGGCTTAGGAAACATGCTCCTCTTTAAAATCTTTATATTGCTACGCATAATCTGCAAGTCCTGTAGCTCCGTCAGATTCGCAAAGACTTGGTCATGCAACTGCGATGTCTTTGTCTCAGTCAATTGCAACATCTCGATCTTCTTATCCCCAATGTTCTCCATGAAGGACTTACCAAGACTCTTCACTTCCGTATTCCTGAACTGCAGAAAGTTTAGCTTGGACAGATTTTTAAACAGGTCCCATCGAATTCCACGTTGCAGGAAGACATTTCTCAAGAACAAAGTCTCCAAGGAGCTTGTAGCAGGAGGAACCTGATCGAACGAAGAAGTCAGCATTCAAAGTAGTGGAAACGGTATAGTGGTTAGCATGCTGGCTTCTAGACCGCGAGGTTGCGGGTTCGAGTCCCGTGTTTGGCATGGGTGTTTGTAAATGTATGTTGGTTTGTTAAATGACGAAATGTTTCGGCGCATTATAGACCTCGTGATGCTGACGGCGCCAGATAATCTGAATAAAACCAATCAAAGTAGTGGAAGGTCTTTTATTGTTGAGTTTAATATACTTTTGTTGTTTAGTTACGTATTGAAGTTCTCCTGTCTCAAAAGGAGTTAGTTTGTAGTGAATTTATTTACATACTAACTGGTCGAATGTTCAGTCATTAAAAAATAACGTCTAGTTTATGTTACAATAAATTACCAAAAGTGGAATTTTTATTAATTTATTATAAATTAAAGTGAATAATTCATTATATTTTAAATTAATGTTTAATTAATTGATTGAGCTTTGTATTAGATGTATTTTGTTGTAAAACTATGTTACATCTGGGTAGGTAAAAAAATTGCATATTTTTAACTTGAAACTAACTTCTTATTATTAATGTACAAAAACAGTGTTTTCACTACAAAAGAATAATTTATTATATTAATTTAGTCATTTAATTAAAATATGTAAGAAAAACTAACTGTGGTTTGGTTCTCATCTTGAGTGAAAAACATTAAAATAAGTTTTAAACATATATTATACAAATTTTTCTATTTCATGGAAATAATGTCCATAATACATACAAGTTCGCTTATCAGTACTTAATTTTCAAAGAGAAATCATTTCCATTGATAGGAATCTAGAGTTTAATTGTTTCTATACTGGAAGTATAATTTTTTTTTTCTATAATCAAAGTATAATTGTTTCTAGTTTCGAAATAAAATGGTTTCCATTCTTGAAGTATAATTTGTTTCTATCATCGAAAAATTAATGGAGAGTTAAAAATGTGTTGATGCTTTTTACCATTACATGTCTCGAAAGGTTTGAAAAATATTTAACTGGAGCAATTTAGCTTGCTGTACATCAAAATAAAATGGAACATTTTTCTAAAAGAAATTCAATTAAGTGCAGTTCATATTGGAGTGACATTTTTTTCTAATGGAAACACAGTATGATAGTTCAGTCAAACGTTTAATTCGAATAATTAATAGATTGCCCCCTTGTTTCAAAAGTGATGCAACTCAAAAAATGAAATTTTTTGAGTTAATGGACAGAATCATAGACTACATAGACTTCAATCTGAAAGTACGGAGACTGCAAGTGTAGGTTCTTCATCGAACATCATTCTGAAATTTTTTTAATAGAATGTAGAGAAATGTTAGTAGATCACATGAATCTACTGGTCTGACTGGACAAAAATGCCGAAACTATTAAAAAATTGACTTTGAATAAGTTGAACTAAATTCGATTGCCAAATATGCCATAACTTGCCAAATAATGGGCTTTTTTTTTATATGGTAATCCACTGCTCCTTAATTTTTAATGAAGAACAATGCAGACGATATTTATTTTCTGGCGAAAAATATTTCCAGCTTTTAAAAGTAACCCAAGTTGGCGATAAATATTACGCCACTGATGACGTGATATTTATTGCCAACATGGTTGATTTTTGAAAGATGAAAGTTCTTGTCGGCAAGAAAGACAAATCGTCTGAAACCTTCTTAATTGAAAATTAAAGAGTGGTGGTTTATTTGACAAAAAAAGGATGTTGGCAAGTTGCGATATATTTGTCAATCAGATTTAGTTTAACTCATTCAAAGTCGATTTTTCAATAGTTTTGGCCATTTTTTTTATCGGTAGACCAATGGATTTATAATCTACTAACATTTCTCTACATTCCATAAAAAATTCAGAATGATGTTCGATGAGGTACTTAAACTTGCGGTTGCCTCTCAGTCTATTAGGCCTCTTTCACACGAGGCGGTTTAGTTGATTCAACTAAGTTTCTTGGTAAATCCTCAACTAGTAGATTGCCGTGTGAACACTCTTTCTTAGCACTTTCACACGAGGCAACTTGTGAATTCAACTTGTCTTCTTAAAGGAAGGTGAGTACGATATTAGAACCCGAGGATTGGACAGAATGGGATTGGAGATGTTTAATGTTTTAATTTTTAATGAACGAAAACTATTCCTATA
Organism: Linyphia triangularis; assembly: GCA_963978545.1. Lineage (NCBI taxonomy): Eukaryota > Metazoa > Arthropoda > Arachnida > Araneae > Linyphiidae > Linyphia > Linyphia triangularis. Next base: position 87,815,821 of record OZ021724.1, read on the forward strand.
GGCATGGTGCGATGTTGACTTTCGAAAAATCTAGATGAATTTCTTAGTTAAATAAGTGATAAATTTGCGTAATTTGAAGCTCTACATGTTTTTAAATGTAACAATCATAACCTCCAATAATCCATGTGATGCTGTTTGATGGGTAATATAAAGAAAGTGACTTATGTCAGCATAGCAACATCAAATAAAAAACCAATGATAAAGAATATATTTCGTAGAAATGAAAAAATAAAAATATTTCTGTTGGTTTTTTAATGACAATTCGGCTCGTAAATATTTTTTTTTTTAATTTAAAACAAAAAAGAAAAACTTTTGTTTTAATTTTGGTGTTTTTTTTTACCATTATTAATACCATTAACAAAATAACACATGAACTTTTAAATTTGAATGGTACCGACTACATTATGGAGTCGACATCTGTATTTATTTATTTATTTATTTATATTAATACTTACTTAATGTATATAGTTTGATAGTAACATATCGCTGGACTACTAACATAAATTTCTTCGTTAAACTTTCCACATTGAAACTTGCAATTGCAAAGCTTTCCATAGTTGATTCAACTAAGCGACTGGTGTGAAAGGACGAATATCGATCATGTATTTTGTGTTGAATCAACTAGTTAGGATGAGAACGTTAGAGGCACTTGTGCCTGCAAACAAACCGCCTGGGAGAACGAGTTGACTGCGTGTAAAAGGGTTCAGGCTATTCCCTATCATTTCTTATATGTTGGTTGTTTTCAGATTATCTGGCGCCGTCAGCAACACGAGGGCTATAATGCCCCGAAACATTCGTCATTAGACAAGCCAACATACATTTACAAACACCCATGCCTAACACGGGACTCGAACCCGCAACCTCACAATCTAGAAGCTAGCACGCTAACCACTATACCGTTTGGTAGGCCATTTCTTATATGTCTACACAACTTATCAACCGCCTGATAAACTAGTTGAATGAACTAGTTGCCTTGTGTGAAAGAGGCCTTAGTTTCAAACTTGAATTCAAGTCGCAAACATTTTTGTGGCATTCGTTCAACCCCCGTCAAGCACATGCATGACGTCTATGATTCCGTACACACTTTTAACTCAAAATAAAGAATTTTTGAGTTGTAGCATTTTTTAACTTTTTAACGGCAAGGGTGCGAAATAATCTGACTTATAAAATCTCCAACAATAAAATGCTGCAAAACAAACCTGGTCGAAGAGGGAAGTCAGCATCACATCTTCTAAAAGAATATATATAAATCTTTTGGACACAAGGGATGAGGCTGGAAGGTACATCAGGGAAGAGTGGTCCAAAGCAAAGAACTTGAATCTCCTGTCACCGGATCGTTCGAACACACTTATCAGTGTGTCCATACTCGTGATGTTGGAACATTTAATGTTTGGTAAGAATTGGTCTTCGCAGATGCACGGGTAGAGGAGTTCCTTTGGCGGGCAAGTGTCTATTGCTGCCGTAGCAATATGTGTGGCGAAGATGATGAAAATTGGCAATATTCGCAGAGCATTTCCGATTAGTTTCATGGTTGTAATTTTAATCATGCTTCAGTGCTATATCGAAATAGAACGTAAGAACACTGAGTTTATTTTCATTCAAGAAAAAGTTAGATTTTCGTTTGATTTGATTGATCAGATAACTATGCCGCACTCAAGTCGTTACAGACATTAGCTAAGCAGTTTGATAACTTTGTATGATACTTGCCTCGCTAATAAAAACTAAAGATGGTGTTTATTTCAATTTTAGCCAGTTATGACCAGTGGTTTTTTAAATAGCTTTTTGAAAGTTGAGCTTTAATTGTGGACACCTTGTGTATTGAAATGTGCTATACATTTTGCAAGAAATAAATTTTAAGAAGCGTGCATCAAATTCATTCTTCAGTAGGTTATATAAAGTGACTGTACTTTGCCCTCAACATTTAATATATTTTACTTTCTTTTGATTTATTATAGTATCTACAACTTATACTTTAAAAATATCCGCTTTCAATTAAAAAGATACGTGAATAAAGTGTGTTCGTTACTTGATAGTGGCAGTGATAGACTGCCGAAACCTTACTAACAAATAAGTGTGATCATGCAGCTCATAGAGAAATGTTCCTGTGTTTTAATTATTATTGAATTATAATTTTTCTTTAACAAAAAGCTACAGAATTGCTTTGTTAGTGCCATGTAGTATAATATGATATAAGCCAGTTTATCTGTTTGTGTAATCATTCAAAATGGTTTTAGCTTCAGAGGAAGGCATAGTAAGGATTATTACTTATACTCGCTATGTTACAATCTTCTAGTGCAGTGCATTTTTAAACTGCTTTCTAAACAGTCTTAAGCCGATCAAACGGTATAGTGGTTAGCTTGCTAGCTTCTAGACCTCGAGGTTGGGGGTTCGAGTCCCGTATTAGGCATGGGTGTTTGTAAATGTATGTTGGCTTGTCTAATGACGAATGTTTCGGCGCATTATAGCCCTCGTGTTGCTGACGGCACCAGATAATCTGAAAACAACCAACCAACTAAACAGCCTTGAAATTTGGTGAGTAGGCACGAAAAATGTCACTTAATGAAATGACATAAATTGCTTTTATTTAATGTCTATCTATTATAAATAAAGAGAAATATCAAATATAACAAAATAGCAAAATAACATGTAATGAAGTAAAATAGCAAACGATGAAAACAGGTAGAGCCACGGCATATGTATTGACGAAAGGTTTTCAATTATAAAATTATATATATTCGATGCTATTTTCAAGTTTTTAATTTGTCATTTCATTCAATGATCATTTTTGTATCTACTCACCAAATTTTAAGGTTTTATACGAAGTAATTTCTAGATGCACTGGGCTAGAAGATTGTAACATAGCGAGTATAGGGAAAGATCCTTACAAGGACTTCCACTTCAGTGGACATGAACTTGATTCAATTTTTGACACAGCTATAAATATAGTGCTTACTAAGCGCATCATAAAAAAGAAATTAAAAAGATCACCTTCAAATTCGCTTAAAATGAAAAATTATTTTTATTCCCGATAATGTTTGTTCTTTATGAAGTAAATTATAAACCTATATATTGATAGTAAACAACAATAACACGTTTTTTACTAATCAGTGTTGATTGACTATTGCAGTTTTATAATATTGTGCAGCTTTATTCTAATGTTACGAAAATTACTGAATCTTCACTGTAAAACCCAGTGCGACTCTTTTTAACCGAAACTAAACAAGTCTGCATTTCAAGTTCAGCGGCACAATTAAAGTTGCACGTTTTCTGTTTGGTATAGGTGGGTCCACAAATCCTATTTCCAGAGCGATTTGTTCTTTGTTACCATTCTGAATAGTAGCGAATTGATTCAATATCTGATCGAATTCTTTGCCAATCATTATTGAATAGGGTGCAATCGGAAAAAAAAAGAATTTTCGCGTATCTTATTCTAAATTTTTCATATGGCATTTTGGACATTGGATATATAAATCAATAGTACTTCAAAAATTAAGGCTACCTGCACTTCAAAAAGTACTCTGTAAGGCATTATATCAAAATATTGGTGTGAGAAAATATCAGAGTGGTATTAAAAATACTACGTGTCTGGCAACGCTGTAAGGGAGCTAAGTTGGAAATGCCTGTTAAACTTTGCAGACTTAGTTTTTCAAACTCTAATAAATGGAAAGTACTTCATTTGAGAAATCAAATAACATAAAATTGTTTCCAAAAACAGGTACATTTTGAGTTCACACATAGGAACTTAAATTTAGGAGTTTTTGTGAAATATTATTTTAACTTTTTTTAAAACATACACATTGTTGCATTAAACTATATGCATGGTGTTATTTTTATTAAATTATTACATTCAATTACTCATATGTTAACTTAAGAAAATGAAAGTATTGCATTCAGTCAAAGGAGTTTTTCGATTTGGTCTAGAAAAGGTTTCTGTGTCTGTCTAAGGAAATTTTTTTGTAAGGGTGAGTGGTGACCATGGGACCTATCATTAAGGTTTTAGTCGAAATCGTGCATGTGTGGTAGCTGCTATTGAAAAATTTAAGTTTTAAATCAAGTAACAAAATTGACCAACGATTTTGATCGAAATCGCTACGGTGATACTTTTTAAGGTTTTCTAAACACCCTCACCTCGGAAATTTCCTTAGCAATGCTATAAATGTGTAAAAAGTTGCAAAACGAATTCATTAAGACAGAGTTCTCTTCCCTTGAGCATCGCCCAACAACAACTGTCTTTTCTCTGTTTTACTTACAAGAAAGGATAATGTAGTATTTATAGGAGAAACATAGCCAATTTCATCGTTCTGGCGCTTTTTTCCTTTTTTATTTTCCTTTTTTTGCTTACGTAATAATGAATACCTAACTGGCTATTTTTTTTTAATATTGGAAATATGGAAACGAAAATGATAAATAGTTTTCAATTCATAATAAATTTAAATGTGGTGATCAGTATTAAGTGTAATTGAAAGCTGTACTATATTCCACACTCGTAGTTTTATAAGTGATAATAGCTTTAAACTTTGTACCGAATACATTACTTTTCAAGTTTTCGCTCATTTCGTAAAATTATTTTTGCTGAAATGACTCTGAACGAGCCATGTTTAGGTGGTTGCAATTTAAGTTCCGCCCCCACTCTAACCCAAATATCCTGTCGTTTAGGGCGCCATAAATTACTACCTCTTTTCCACCAACAGTTAAAACAGAACAGTAAATCTTCATTTAAGATTTCTTGGCATCTTGAATGCAAAGTTGTCTTGGGTGCAACATTGCTCTAATGAAGTCTGCTACTTGTTTGCTCACTTTTCTGTTGGACTCTGTCTCAAGTTTAACACTCTTCAACTGCTTAGGTATGGCATGAAAATTAAAAGTTAAAACTGAGGCAGAGTGTTATTTTTCAGAAACAAGAAGATATCTGTTTTCAAGCATTTTATCTTAGAAGGATGCGACAGCGTTCATTTCATTCAATCAATCAGTAGTACGTGCAAGCACTCACCCAGGGGGAAGGTTTTTAGGGTCAGAACCCCCTCCCTCTAGAATCCCTAACATTCTGGTGTTTTGTTGTGATTGAATAAAAAATACCTAACAATCGTGAATAATTTCAAAAGAATATATACGTTTTAAATATACCATAATTTAGGTAGAGTTTGTCCACTATATCGCACTAAAGTGGCTATTTTAGGTCCAATAACTTTGAAAAAATTACTGATTTGTAAATCTCCAAATCATCAAAAAACCATTATGTATCAGTTTTGGTCTACTTAAGTCCGATGTAAAGTGCCGTTTAAATGAAATGTAAAAATATGCATGTTTCCGTTTTTCAAATACAGTTATAGTGCTTCAGTGCTAATGCCCTTGGATTTAAAGCACCACACACACACACACACACTTCTGTATAAAGTTGTAAATAGTGACTTATTTGTTTCAAGTTCTATTGCATTTTATTTTATTTGTTAACAGCAATAATACAGGTTAGAAATAGGTGGCAATACCTAAAGCAATCCGGAAATTTCGAGATGTTTCTATCACGTGACCAGTTGACTAGATATTTCGAGAAAGTGATCCCGTGCTCCTATAAATTAGACCACAGCGTATTGTCGGGAATCAATTTAACTTCGGATGTCGATTTGAAAGAAGCTGAGCGCTTTGTTTACTTTTTGGGCCTGAATTATTGCTGTGTTCCAAGTTGTTTTTAGAGAAGCTTTTGCTGAAACTTGATAGTGATTTTACTGTTGTTCGAAGATAAGTTTTGTAAGCCTACGAAAGAACAATAATTTTTATTCAGTAAAAACTGCATCATCATTTTCTCTAAGAAAAGTTCAAAACAATATTTAAAATTTAAGTTCTTTCAAATGTGAGACTAACTGAAAGCTAAAGCACGTGTTTTTATAGCTTTAATAAGAGCGCAGTTAACCTGCAAATATAAGTAATTTTATTTACTTCTAAGTATGTACCATTTTAACAGTGCAACTTAAAGTAAGAAAGTCATTTACTTTTTTACATAGAGCAAAAGAAGGATAACCGAAATACTTCGAACCATTTTGCGACTCATATTACTCTTATTGAAATTCTGCCGACCAAACGGTATAGTGGTTAGCGTGCTAGCTTTTAGACCGCGAGGTTGCGGGTTCGAATCACGTGTTAGGCATGGGTGTTTGTAAATAAATGTATGGTGGCTTGTCTAATGACGAATGTTTCGGCGCATTATAGCCCTCGTGTTGCTGACGGCGCCAGATAATCTGAAAACAACCAACTTATTGAAATTTTAAACTTCTGGAGTTATTTTCTGGCCCTTGTTCTCGGTGAGACATTAAAAAAACACACCCTATAATCTAGTTGAGAATAATAATAATAATAATGAAACAACAGCAATAAAAATTAAAAAAAATATTTTAAAGGGGGGGAAAAAAAAAACTAAAATTCGTCAAATAGTATCGGCTATAGGCCTGACTAAAGCTTTGGTCATAAGAATAATAACAATTATATTGTTATTATTTGTCTTTAAAATGGAAAAATATTGATTTGGGAAGGATCAAAAACCAGACTAAGATCGGTCAATATAATACTAACTTACAGCTTTGATATTGTAACTTGGCTGGGGAACACTGCCGCGTTCCTAAATATCTTCATTCTTTTAATAAGAATCTTGGTACGTGTTCGGATTAACCAGTACATTCAGCAAATCAATTCTATTTTATTATTACTTCACATTAATACACATAAATAGCAAATGAACAAAAAGTTTGGTTACATTTCATCAGAAGGTTACATAAATAGCAAGTTACATTTGAAAAGTATTGTAACTGTATACCGAACAGAAAAATCAGATTAGATTCTAATGAGAATCTATGAGAAAAGCTCATTCTTTTTAATGTTAAACGCAGTAATTAAAATTATTGGATTGTAATTCTGTTATCGGTTTGTTTTTCAAGTTTTCAGGTGAAGAACATCTTCCATCCAGTTGTCTTGGCTTCTGCTTCGATGCAATCCATCGAATACTACACCCACATTCAATAGGGTTGCCTATAAAGTAATAATAATAATAATAATAATAAAAAATTGACGAGCTACTATGCGAAATCAAACATGTCCAGCAATTGGGAAAGTTGCTGGAATTTTCACACAGTAGGTAGTAGCTCAACTAATTTAACTGATCAGCTTTTGCGAAAAATGTATTTCGATTAAATTTTTCAGTGGGCGTGAGTGCCTCCTATAATTATAGCGTATGATTGTAATATACGGCTTGAGCTAAGGCAGTAGTTTGCAACCTCTTTTCAGAAATGTGCTAACAAATTTAATTTCGAAAATTTTGCTCGACACTGAGGGTTGTTACTGAAAATTTCTATTTTCCTAAAAATTGCATAATTAAAAAGAGTTATTTTTTTTTTATAAAATTCAAATTTAAAATGCTTAATCAGAATCTTTTTTATTTTATTTTAAAGTATTCTCTATCATATGATGCTTTTGTAAATTTTTATTCATACAATTGAGGCATTTAAACAAAATTAAAGTTCAAAATACAAATTAAAATCTGTATCACATTTGTTTTTGGATAAGTTTTTCTGTCAGAAATCCCGGAATAGATTCGGGTAAGCGCGTAATTTAACCTTCAGTTAGTCGTCCGCACCTCACAGGTGCATCTCTACCTTATCTTTATTGAATTACTTGTGATACGATTTTTGAATAAATTTTACTATTTTAATATATTTATAATACTTTATGTCTCCAAAGAATCTTAAATCGATAACAATTAACAATTTAAACTAGAATAAATATCATTTGGCTTTCAAACACCCAGAAACACCTCATAGGTTCAACGCGACTGACCATGCCGGAAAGCAGAGAGCGACTAACGGAAGGCTATAAGATTTTCTGGCATAAATTGTACCTGAAAAATAAAGCATTAGATAAATCTGGCAGGTGCAGACTAAAAGTTCTTTCTTAAACGGTTAGGCTCCGATAACCTTGTTGTATAGTATCGAGCTCATAACTGGAGGGTTTTGGGTTCGGGCCTCCGTCCGCCGAATATCGGCGTGTACCTAAATATGGGCTGGTGCATATTAAATCTGACGTGGCCTCAATGTCTTCTCATTGGTGAGGTGGGGTCAGGGAGAGGGGTTTACACTAGAAGATTTCGATCTCGTATTCTTCAAGATGCTCAAAATTACGAGACGTATTTGGCTGCGTTAAGCACTTTATAAGTGGCAGAAATAGACAGTCGGTAGTTCCAAAAAACAAAAACAAACGGTTGAATTTCATACTTTAAAATGGAAATATATATTCTTTATTAATGCAACCACACAACAATTTAACTGTGCTAAAGGTGTACCGGAAGTAGCTCTCGTATGCTTATCTCTTTATGAATCATGGCCAACCAAACACCAAACGGTATAGTGCAGCGTCAGCCACTTGGCGGCCCGCGGGCCGGATCCGGCCCGCGACAGCTTTTTCTCCGGCCCGCCGGCAGTACAGAAGAGCAAAAATCTACCCAGTAAAAACACGAACAATGGCCGCTTCACGGCTAGTTGCCGGCAGTACTGGTTGGGTGATGGTAACGTAATGCCATCAGTGGCTCACTCGCGGTTCGTTGCTGGGATACCATCAGCTTATTTTTTCAAGGCCAACCTCTTCTTGTCCGTTGATGGCCATCCAGCACTTTAGTAATGTAACTGTTGGCAACGGTTAAGTCATCGTATCCTGCCTTTTGCGCATGCGCATGATTGTTTCGAACTTCTGTAAACACATTTTTTCACTTGAATTTCTAGTAGCTATTGCATGCAGACAAAATTGCTGCGTTTGTGATATCTTCTGCGTTATTATTTTTCTTTTATTTAATTGAAAACGTGAACATTGAGCGATTTTTTTTATTTCATTGAAGAAAAGGATCAGGAAGTATTCATCATGGAAAGAAATCGACGTGTAAGTATTAATTTTTTTTCATTATATTGTATTCAATTGTATTTTATACAGTTATACGATGTGTCGTATTTACATGAGGATAACATTTATGTACGACATGATGTATATTTGGTTCAGTATGCATCGAACGAACATTAACTAATATTCTAGCCTTCAACTGCTGTATGCTGTCTGAGAGACCGCGAGTTATTTTTTGTGGAATGCTTCCACCCCCTAAAATATTTCATCTTTGACTTTTAAATTATTTTTCTCGATACTATGTTTCTTAAATTTTAATCTGATGTTCATTGATTTGTTTGGCGCTGTATGGACCACATGTTGCCCTTGCGCCAAAAATATCAAACCACCCAACCACAGCAGTTAAGGGCTAGTTTTGTTTCGAATGTTTTGATACATTTAATGTAGGTGTATAGATGCATAACCCAAACCACGATTCCTTCTGGATACTAGCTTTTAATTCTTTTCCTCCATCGTGTTATTTCCTATTTGTAACGATTTTTGTGCTGCAGATTAGAGCCAAAGATATTTAAAGTAATGTATCTAGTCCTTGTATAAATTATTTTAATGTTTTGTTTTTGGTTTTTGGTTTTGTTTATACGCTCAACGACTTATTTTTGGGCACAATAACGGGTAATCAGGCCGGGGCCTACAGCTTAATGTGGATTCCGAACCACAACGAACATCCATGCCTAATCCAGGATTCGAACCCGTCAGCTTTGGCATGCGAGGCCAGAACGCTAACCACCTAAACACCAGGTCTACGTTGTTAGTTTGGATTAGTTTGTTTTCAATTTGGAGGTTTTTATCCTGTATCCATCTAACGGAACAGTTTCGAAGTTGCTTACTAAAGAGTAAGAACTAATGTTACAGACGGCCGAAGCAGGATACTTTTGTCCATCTGATAGCTGTGGGGATAGCGCTCTGGCCTCACATGCTAAAGGTGCCGGTTTCGAATCCCGGGTTAGGCATGGATGTTTGTTGTGGTACGGAATCCACGTTAAGATGTAGGTCCCTGCCTGATTAGCCATCACTGTGCATAAAAATAGGTCATTGAGCGTACAAACCAATCAACTAATGTTACAGAATAATTCCTATAATAAAATATTACTTATTTTTGCACAAAATGCCTTATGATGTATGTTTATAATAATTTTGGAGGATGTTTCACTACTTGTTTAACATTTGAAGCTAGCAACTTGCCGACCAAACGTTAAAGTGGTTAGCGTGCTAGCTTCTAGATCACGAGGTTGCATGTTCGAGTCCCGTGTTTGGCATGGGTGTTTGTAAATGTATGTTGGCCTGTCTAATGACGAATGTTTCGGCGCATTATAGCCCTCGTATTGCTGACGGCGCCAGATAATCTGAAAACAACCAACTTTATGTATCATGGTTACTACGTCACTTCTTACCTTTTAAACCAAGTGTGATGAGTTGATTAAATACTCCACCAAACACAGCTTCAGACACTGAGGACAGTTTGTTGCCCCTCAGTGAAACTATACGTAGAGATGGCATGTCAACAAAGATGTCATTCGGAAGAGATGTTATCTGGTTGTAACTGTAATTAAGAGAGGGTAGAGAAAGGTCAAGTTACTCGGTTTTAAATATTAAGAATCATTTTGAGAACAAAATTATTTTCAAGCATATTTGACAAATGGATATTTTGCAGTATTACTCTCATTAATAAAAGTTGTGCAAAAATAACTTTTTCAGACTCTTTGTCATTAAAACGAAACTTGACATAAAGCAGATCTTCTTGGAAGAAGTCCCACAGAACACACGCCGACCAAACGGTATAGTGGTTAGCTTGCTAGCCTCTAGACCGCGAAGTTGCTGGTACGAGTCCCGTGTTAGGCATGGGTGTTTGTAAATGTATGTTGGCTTGCCTAATGACAAATGTTTCGGCGCATTATAGCCCTCGTGTTGCTGACGGCGCCAGATAATCTGAAAACAACCAACCAAACAACCAACCCACAGAACACACCTTTCTGTAGGACTTTTTTTTAAGGAGATCACTCTATGTAATCTTCTGAAATGCGGACTGACTCTCTGAAGAACATAAGATACGACTTTTTGTTGCATAATAATAATTGCGTGTCATTGACTTCATATAAATCCAACTTGTGACATCAAAAATAAAAATATTCGAAGTTATTTGCCGCAAAGTTTTATTTTTGCCAAAGGGAAAGAAACTCAAAATTTGCTTCTTTTTCTCTCAGTGAAAAGAAACTTAAAAAAAATAATTCTGATTACATCTTCAAAAAATGTAAAGCCCCTAGAGGTAGCAGCAGCAGTAGACATAGCACATTAAAGGAATATATATTGATTTGAACAAATGCTAAACCAGATTTGCCGACCAAACGGTATAGTGGTTAGCATGCCAGCTTCTAGACCGCGAGGTTGTGGGTTCGTTGGTTGTTTTCAGATTATCTGGCGCCGTCAGCAACACGAGGGCTATAATGTGCCGAAACATTCGTCATTAGACAAGCCAACATACATTTACAAACACCCATGCCTAACACGGGACTCGAACCCGCAACCTCGCGGTCTAGAAGCTAGCACGCTAACCACTATATCGTTTGGCCGGCGTTGCGGGTTCGAGTCCCGTGTAACGTATGGGTGTTTGTAAACGTATGTTGGCTTCTCAAATAATGAATGTTTCAGCGCATTATAGCCCTCGTGTTGCTGACGGCGCCAGATAATCTGAAAACAACCCAACCAACTAAACCAGAGTTCGCCACTAACTTTTTGACACTGTTCATATGACTTATTTTGGAGACAATTTATCCGAATACGCTAATACGTGTATCTTTAATTATTATCGATTCAAAGATTTTTAAAAACTAAAAAAACATGAAATTTTTAGAAATAATAGTTTTCATTACTTTACGTAAATCAAAGTTTAAAAAAGAAGTACATCTTTTGTTCAAATATGACTTGATCTAACTTTTACAAAATATACTTCACCCATACATCTATATTCCAACATTTCAATTGATATCAATTGAGAGACGATGACTGTCAAAATCTTTCAGTTTATTTTATGGTAGTTTTGCTCTTTGTCGCAGCTCTTGTTTGCAGCCAGTCTTAATAAATCACTCAAATGATATTCAGTTTATTCCTCTATTTATGCTTGATGAAACCGATCTTATTGAAAGCATCTTCATAAAGTTTTTTCAGGCCACATAATGAAGAACTGCTTTCTACAAAATAAACACCAACTATTTGGACAAATTAAAATTATTAAAAAAAAAAAAAAAAAAAAAAAAAAATCCGCACCGTGAAGCTTTATTATTGTTCATCTGTGCTGCCTGCGGGCCGCAGAAAAATCTGTAATGGCTAACCCTCCCTAAAATGATCCAAATTGGCTCTAATAATCGTTTCAGGTTTTTGAATTCAGGTTAACCCTTTGGCACTCCAGGCCTTTTTCGCAAGGAGGAACCAGAAACTCAAGACGTTTCCCGCCATCTTTGGATTGGTTCGCTGTGACAAATACGCTTCAAAGAAACTAAACACAGTCATTGGCTTACATCAAATTTCCTCATCAAACCTAGTGGTCCTCTCGAGTTGCGGCATCTAATCATGTGGTGAGCAAAGTGTTAACCCTTTGCACTCGAGCGGCACCGCTCAGGCGCCACACGATTGGATGCCGAAACACGAGAGGACCACTACGTTTGATGCGGAAATTTGATGCAAGGCCAATGACTGTGTTTAGTTTCTATGAAGCAAATCCATAAACTCCAACCGAACTTAAAATGTCTCGAGTTGCTAGTCCCTCCACGCGAAAAAGGCCTCGATTGCGAAGGGTTAATAAATTCGCTGGTTTTGAAAGGTCACTGTTTTTGTTAATATATATATATATATATATATATATATATATATATATATATATATATATATATATATATATATATATATATATATATATATATATATATATATATATATATATATATATATATATATATTACTAGCAGAACCGGCCAGGCGTTGCTGTGGCTAAGGTTTTTGTTATATTACATAGTAGTAAAGTATTCAAGGGAAACGGTAGGAGAACACCAGTCATGGGGACCACCATTCTTTTTCACACAGATGCCATTTGTAAAAAAACATGGCGACCTCCATGATTGATTTTCTACTACCGTTGATATTGAGCAAATATCAATACAAAAGAAATAAATTTAAATTTTTTCATTTTTTGTATTCAAGTTTGTAACAAATGAATACATTACAAAGTTGTTAGTAAATAACACGTGACACTTAAACTTATAAATGAGGTAGGTAGGGCAGATAGTTTTAAATCTTTAACAATAATGTTTATTATTTGCAATTATAAATACTTTTAATTTCAATTTAATTTAGCACTAATCGATGCACAATATTTTTGGTTAACCTGTCTTTAGCTAACACAAATAGATTCGACGGTTTTCCTACACGTGAACATGCAACATATAGTTGCCCATGAGAAAAACATGGATTTTCCAAATCTAAACCAGAAATGGACATTGTTTGGTCTTGAGACTTATTTATAGACGTGGCAAAATCTAAACGAATTGAAAACTGTAACCTTTTGAAGGGTATCGTAGATTCTGATGGTATCATCGGAATACGTGGCAACAGGACCACTTCTCCTTTAAACTTTCCAGTTAAAATGGTAGCTTCAAGTATATTTCCGGTGATCTTTTTGATGACCAAACGCGTACCGTAGCATAATCGAGGTGGATTCAAATTACGCAGGAGAATAATAGGTGAACCAATCTTTAATCAAAGATTATGTGGTGGCATTCCAGGTATTAACTATGTGATAATACTTATATGTATATATTTTAAATGAAGATTTTTGAACAATGAAGCACTAATAATTAAAAAGCAAGAAGAATTCCACTGTATTACTTTTACTATAATATGAATTCAATTTATACTTCAGTCTAATTAACACGTGGCCGGCTCTGCTATTGCTCGATGAAAGGTACATTGCTGCGTAAGCGTAAGGTCGCTTCACACACTAAAAACTAATTGTAAGGAAAGCCTTAATATTAGAAGCTTCTCCCTTGTCGAGAAACAATAAAAAAAAAAAATTCCCCGTTAATAACTATAATACAACACCCCTTTAAGAATATTTTAACAATGATGTTCGTAAAATTAGAAGGCCAAAACTACTTATGTTGAAACTTTCAGAGCTCTAGGCCTATTAGAAGTAGCTTTTTGTGAAAATATTAATTAAAAATTCATTAAAAAACAATTAAAATTATAACGTTCTTTTTGTCAAAAGTCCAATCAGAAGGCCAAAACAATTTGTGTTGAACATTTCAGAAATGTAGCCCAATTAGAAATCGTGTTGTAAAATATTTGTTGATTAATTAATTAAATTAATTAAAAAACAAATAAAATTTAAAAATTCTGTTTTTCAAAAGTCTAATTAGAAGTCCAAAACTACTTATGTTCAAAATGTCAGAACTGTATCCCTATTAGAAATTGTTTTGTAAAATATTTATTAATTAAAAAATTAATCAAAAGAGAACTAAATAAAAATTTGAACGTTCTTTTTGTCAAAAGTCCAATTAGAAGGCCAAAACTATTTGTGTTGAAAATTTTAGAGCTGTAGCCTTATTAGAAATCATTTTGTAAAATATTTATTAATTAATTAAAAAAAAATAATTAAAAAAGAACTAAAAAAAAATTTTAAATTCTGTTTTTCAAAAATCCAATTGGAAGGCTAAAACTACTTATGTTGAAAATTTCAGAGCTGTAGCCCTATTATAAATCGTTTTGTAAAATATTTATTAATTAATTAAAAAAATTAATTAAAAAAGAACTAAATAGTTCTAGAAATAGTTCTATAGTAAATAGTTCTAGAAAAGAACTAAATAGTCAAAAGACCAATTAGAAGGCCCAAAGTACTTAGGTTGAAAATTTCAGAACAGTAGTCCTATTAGAAGTCGTTTTGTAAAAAAAATTTTGTGAATTAAGAAAATTAATTAAAAAATAACTAATTAAAATTTTAACATTCTGTTTTTCAAAAGTCTAAATAGATGGCTATAACTACGTATGTTTAAAATTTCAGAGCTGTTTCTCTATTTGTCTTATGTTGAACATTTCAGAGCTCAATTCCAATTTTAAGTAGGTTTCTATTGATCCACAGAGCCACAGACAGACAGCCAGAATTGAAATAAAGAACTAAACCCTTTCACAAAAATAAATAAATCAGTTGCGGTAATAAATCACATGCCATTAAATTGCTCACTACCTCGGTGCAGCGTGTATTAATATTGAAATAAAGAACTAAACCCTTTCACAAAAATAAATTTTTCAGTACTGCGGTAATAAAACGTTGGTACTTTCAACACAGCGCCATCTGTTAGAATCATTTGGAGCTAACAGATAATTGTGACTGTCAAAAAAGAAACAAATAATTTGCAATAAAATAATATTGCGGCTATAAAAATTGAGATGTAAGCTATCCTATCCTTTAAGTTAGATCCAACTGCACACGGTGTGCAAATTTGATTAAAATTGGTTAAGTATTTTTGGAGTCCATTGGGCTCAAACAACGTGACACGTAATTTATATATATTAAGATATATATATATATATATATATATATATATATATATATATATATATATATATATATATATATATATATATATATATATATATATATCCTTTTGCCAAAAGAGTCGCAAATACCGTAGTTTTCTTAATTAATTTTAAGGTGCTTATACCTAATATTTTAATCCAAACCAACTAAATTTGTTGTATTGTGTATTGTCTATGATGAATCTAACAATATCAATACTTCGACATTGAATTTTAGGATCGCATAGCTAGTTCATAATTTCTGTTACTTATTAACGAATTCATTTCATCGGCGATGTTTACTCTCCTGAATTAAATTTGCAATAATATTTTAGCATTTAATTATATGAATTACTCGAGTCCGAGGTATCCTAATCCGCTGGGACGAGGGAAATAACTCCTCCTGAGATCTTTCAATTGTCCATTCTCAATCCTCAAGTCGTTCATTGATTTGAACTGGGAAAACACTCCATCGGCGAGATGACCCGTCTTCGTGTTCTGGAGCATTAGAAGCTTCAGTCCTTTGTTCACGTTATTCTTAAAATTGTCATCCAAACGGGGAATGTCAACCTAAAAAAGGAATTTAAATTTTGCTACCCTGGACAAAACTCAATATGAACCAGGACACAAAGCAAAGCAGTTCTAGTTGTTAGTCTAGTTTAAAAAGATCACTGCTAAAACAGAACTGAAATATTCAGTAAATCAAAACACCGAACAGTTTTTTCTTAACATAAACACAGTAGTGCGCTTAGTTTTATAACAAATTTAAATTAACAAATCAAGTTTAAATTAACAATAAAATTTTTTTAATTTGAAAAGAAAGTTAAATAATGACATATTTTGTTTCTGTCCAGCAGGTGGCGCTACTGAGATCGAGGTTTGATTTATATAAAAAAAAAAAAAAATACTTTTGCTTTTTAATGTCTTCATACTTTTTCATCGTCTTTTATCATTGTTGCTCAAATAGGGTAAAATAATAATAGGATTTATAGTACAAAAATTCATAAGTTTTGAAGCAGTATTTTGTCAATCATTGGGATTTGATGATTACTTCATTAGGTCGTTGGAATAAAAAATTACTAACAATATATCTTAAACAAATACGTGCGGTGGAACAAGCAAACTTTTGGAATTCCTTTCTTCAAAATATATAAAACAATTTTGTAATGCATCCTCTAATAATGTCTATCAATGTTCACATCATTCTCAATCTATTTTTATGCCCCAGTCATTCAAGAGTTGAAGCACTTCCACATTTTCGACACCTCATTAGTTTCTCCCGCCTTCATTAAAATATACTGATCTGTCTTCCGAGACACGTGTTTCCATAACATTTGAAGGAAAAGTTCAATTATCCTTATTGTATACTAAAGATCCCCAGACTCGTAACACCAATCTTCCCTTTTCTTGTACCCCAAAAATCCCTTTTCCTCACACACTCTATTTCTATCTTTCATGTAAATCAAACGTGCGTTACTGTTTCCCTAAATAAACTGCGTGTTTGTCTTCCTGAACACGGGCTGATTCTGTTACTTTCCACAACTGCCACTCTCCCCCTCCCTTGCAATAGGCCTCATATCACATAGATGAGCACTTAAAGTCAGATATTCAACAATTCTGACCTAAGTCCAAAAATATAATCTAGAAAGGGGAAGCTGTTAAATGAAAGGGGGACCAATTCAAGGGTTCAGCGCTACCTAGTTGGTGCACACTATGGATGTGTCAACAAAGAAGGTTGTTTGTGTAGAGCAAAACCAATTGTTTCTCAAAATAAATATGAATCGGGTTACACCACTCTGACATTAATCCCTTCCTATAATCACAATCTTGATATTACAAATCCCATGGAATAACTATTACGAAGTGACTTAAGTCATCTAACTTCCAGCTAGTAACTGCTTTGGTTTCGTGCAGGCTAAATCTCGAATATTTGAAGGCCTCAATCTCGTGGTGACATTGACGCCTTCAAATAGAATGCCTAAATGTGGGAACCACTCACCCTGAATACATTCAAGTATCTGAGCGTCTTCAGGTACCGTAACTGGCTCCACGGGAACACCCTACCATGGAATGCCACGTTCTCCAGACTGAGCATGGTGATGACGTTGGCCGCGTCGGGGCTCGAGTCGAACAGGACAGTCAGGTTCGAGTCGGTAACTGCGATCGAGTTGAACCTCTTCGGGACCAGGGACTTCTTGGCAGGGATGGAGGTGATTGCAGAATGGCGCAGATGGAAGTTCTTGAACTGGATGCTGCCGGTTCTACGGAATACGCCCTCCAGTACATCTGTTGTAAGAATTGCAAGAGGGTGGGGGATAAAAAGAATCACAATAGTTAGCCCTTCTTTGATAAGTACAATATATTGTATTAGATTTTTTTTTTCAATTGACATATATTTTTGCTAAATAGGCTTAAAACGGTTGTGCAGAGAATATACAAACACTAGACATGTGTCATATAATTTAAGAATGGTTTCAGGGTATTATTGTTTGGTTTGCATGCTCAATGATTTATTTTTGTACACAATGACCGTTAATGAACTAGAGACCTGCAGCATAACGTGGATTCCGAACCACAACAAACATCCCTGCCTAATCAGGTGTTCGAAACCAGCAGCTTTGGCATGTGGGGACAGAACTTGAGCTCACAGCTAACAGGTGTCTCGGGTATTATTTGATTCTTAGTGTTGAGATATATCGGAATTTGACGCCTTTAAAACGTTTTGTATATACTAAATGAAGTAACAGCTGATTTTTTATTTACTGTAAGTCAATTGAGATTAATTGTTTGTCCTTCTTATATTCGAATAATTAAGGATAAGTTACATATTTGGTATTTGCATATCACACTTAAATTGCAAATGTTACTAGGTGCCGGTGTACTGTATAGTGTAAACTCTCCTAGCTTTATGTAACTCTTACACTTTACAATGATGTGAATTATTTTAAGCTTGTATAAAAAAAAAAAAAAAAAAAAAAATCAACATTCAGTATACATTATTTACATTATCAGTATACATTCTTTAATGTATCTCCAGAATAAGAGGTCTGGATAAGAGTTATCCCGGTGATGTGGATTCCGGGGTGTCAAGCAATTAGTCCACCGCGTTACGAGTGTTACGACCCAGCGTTTTGGAACGACTGACTACTATCCTGCACCTCCGGCACTTGCTTAAAAAACGTTGTTTACAACTTTTTAAAGCTCTTTACATCATGTGGGTTTATTTTGTGCACATTTTATAGCTTTCTTTATACTTTCTGATTATTTTTATTATACCACACAAATTTGTTGCCTTCTCTTGGTACAATTTTCCACTTGTTTGCTTAACCTTAGAACAATGTCTGAGTGCGTGATGACACGTTTAAAAAATGTGTCGAAAAACTTGAAGAATTCAGCTACCGAATATTTCCGAATATGACCACTCTATGTGATAGTATTAACTTTTAATTGAGGTTTGAAACGTTTAACCCAAACTCTCAATAATAGGAATTGGCTATAAACAGTTTAAAAGTAAATAATTTTTTCGGTTTAATTGATAGATGGTGCTCCTACACAAATACATATTGACTAAGGATCAATTTTGAAATGCTAATGATGAACAAGTTGAATTATGATAGTAACTGTCACTAAAAGGGCGCTTCTATGTGCATTTCTATTGGGATATTTCGGTTCAGGCTCCAAGTATGTACGGTTTGGTGATATTTAATAATAGAAATATTTTCTAGTTACGGTGTATGATATATGAAAATTAAACACTGTGTCAATTTTGAATTGTTTCTAAGGAAAAAATATAGCCAAGTTGGCGAGCTTACTGATAAACTCGGCGATAAAGCTTATACAGCATACAACTCTTTGCCAACAAGATGTGAACTTCCCAAAGAGTTGCTATTGAAGTACAATTTAATTTGAAATGTTATGCTCTTCTGGTTGAATTTTTGTTTGAGATCTCGTGTATCGGAAATACTTAGCATTTGTAGTCTTGCCTGGGTTGGTTTTTTATGGCGCAAGGGCTTTGCTGGGGCCATGCTGACAGTTTTGCCTGGGAATGCTGTCTTCAGACGGATAGACAGAACCTTTGTACATGCTTTTCACTAAAGTAGTATAGAGTAGAACCTTAAAGCAAAACTAGTTTTCTTTCAGGTATTGTATGTTAAATCTACTTATGTTGCGATGTCAAGCATCAATTATCAAACTCCTTAAGATATCCAAAGATAGTGTATTATGTAAAATATCGCATAGGTGCGTTTTCCAAACTGTGATTTATGACCAATTTTTGCGTTTTAAGTCGATTTTGGTGGGCCCTAAAAAGATACAGAATGCGTACGCATTTATTGTATGAACGTCGTGAAATTACAGAAAATAAAATAGTGAATAATTATACCTGCAAACCATTTAGAGAAGAATGGCACTTGAAATAATCAATTATAGGTCTTTGAAACTTTTAGTTTCTAAATTTTAATGGCATTGAAAAAGCCTTGAAAATTTTTGTCAATTAAGTGACGTTTAGAACAAGTACCAATGCAGTAAAACTTCGATACTTTTAAATTTGAAATAAAATGCGTTAAGAGAAATTAGTTTTAAATTTTGCATTTCAGACACTTGTAATTTGAATTTTTACAGTAAATCCATTTACACTAAAATTTAAAAAAAAAAAAAAAAAAAAAAAAAAAAAAAAAAAATCAAAGAATTAATTTCGCTGTCCACAGAAATAATGAGTCGTGAGACATCAATTTTCAAAAAAACAAGGAAAAAGAAAAAAGTGGTTTCCAAGTTTTATACGTTGGGGAGCTCTGGCATATGGCCAACAAAGATTGGTGATAAATCTAAATTTATCACCCCTTGTAGTAGATACCGACCTTACCTTTACTTTTGATGTTTTCACAGTTGAGGGTGAGTCCCCCGGCTGTCTCGCAGGAGCATGGCCTGGTCAGTGTCACGGGCGGACACTGGTCACTTGCCACAACACCGACAAGAATCGCTAATACAGTCGGGAATACGAGGAATCCTGACATGGTTTATCCCTTTAGACGTGAAATCTCTCGAATGCAAACGGATAGTTTAAACGATTGAGAAAAGGAAGGTATCAGCAATCTAAAGAGATAGTGTTTTCTTTTTTATGGCTGTAAAGTTGAATCGTTAGACGATAGGTCAGCAGAAGATGATTATCATTTTTGCGTGTAGTTCTTTCAAGCACACAAATCAATTTTTCTGAATTTCATCTACATAGAGGTTTAAATTGAAGATTATATTAAGAAGCTAGCTATTAGTAGGGCTAGGGGTCATTCCACGTTAAATCGACTAGGAAAAAAAAACAAAAAAAAACGGATTAGGACACCCACTCCCACAGATTTTTTTGAAATTTGGTGTGGAAAATTTCTTTTAGTTATAAAGAAAATTCTCGAATAGTCTATCAATATTTCTATTGGCTGAAATTTTACAGCACTTTAGAATTTAAGATTTTGTAAAATTTGGGATTCCTGAAATTTTTGAAAAAAGGGTCACTGTCAGAGAAAGAAAAAAAAAAAAAAAGAATGGGGAAATTGGCGATGCCATTCGATTTCCGTTGCATTGTCATTTCCTGTGCGTAAAACAGGAAAAAATCAGACGTTCAAGGGCGCTAGGAGCTGCACTCTCAAGCTCAAGGGGAGAGAGCTATGTGTTAAAGACACTCGTTATTTAACTGTTTACGCTTTTATGGCATTTCTACAGGTATTTCGGGGGCGGAGATGATTAGAACCCTTTAAGATGCATTACCACAGCGAGTTTGATCAAAATCGTTAGAGTAGTTTTTTTAGCAATCGTTGAAAAACATGAATTTTATGCACATGCGAACCTTATGCGCATGCGTGATTTTGACGAAAACCCTAATAGCAGGTTTCATGGTTATCACTTACCCACACACCAAATTTGAACATTCTTGGTCAATTTGTTCAGGCCATACAGACGGAAGTTTTTTCTAGACAACTTTTTTGAAATCAGGATGTTCCAAAACGTGGAGAAATGAAAAAAAAAAAAAAAAAAAAAAAATCGAAGAATACTATACTTTCATTACCTTACGTAAACATTGGGTAATTGAAAGTAAAAATATCTAGTATAAATAGCAAGTATAAATAGTGCCCAAGTTTCATCTCCTTTTTATTATTAAATCTTTTATAATAACATCGATTTTGTGTATCTGCGTGTGGATGGGTAGGTAGCTGGCTGGGTATGTCGATGGCGGGCAAATCTGCGGAGGCCTAATTAACCCTCTTGTCGTAATCCAATCATTCTGAAACTTAGCAGATAGATTCGATATAGATGACAATGCATTCTATCAAATTTTGAGGCTGTCAATCTCACTAAAAGATCGCTTTTACACACTCTCCTTCAATGCTAAGGAACACTATTAAATACCATTTAACCGATCATTTTCGAAACTCTTTCCTTCTGTCAAATTTGTTTTAATCAAAATAAATCAACGATGTGTTTTTGTTGCCTTACGATCTAATCAGCTTTTGCAGATCGGTGACTCGTTGTAAATGACAATGTATTCAATCAAGTGTTTGGGGGAAAAAAGAAGTTAGTAAATAGTTCGAAATGGAAATTTTGTTCTTAAGTGGTCAAACACTATGAATATTCGATCTGAGCTCAAGAAAGTTGCAATAGCCCATAAAAATTGGCAATGCATATAAAGGATTTGTATTACAAATTTTGTTTTTATGGGTTATACTATTTATAAATAAAACTGTGTTTCTTAGCTTCTGCTAATCGACACTCAACCTCCCAGCAAGAACAATGTCAAATGAAATGAGCAGTTATTAACATCTAAGAAATATTGGATCTGATGGTTGGTTGGTTGAACTCCCGGCTTGGAGTGGAAAGGAAGGACTTTGTGAACTAGCACTTGCTTCCGCGTACATATGTGAGAGAACCACCTCTCTGGAACAGGATGAAGTAAAAAAAAGAACTAATAAAAAAAAGGGGGGCGGGGGGAGGGGGGGGGGGGAATTAAATCCTTTCGGTGCAGAAGGAATTTTGTGAAGTTGCCATTTCAATGCTTTCTCCGGGCGAGGACAGGACGTGGACACACACGTAGAGCTGAGCTCAGATCTGCTAAAAAAAAAAAAAAAAAAACTTTTACTGGATCTGAAATCATCACAAGTTCTTTTAAGTCTTGTTCTTTTTAAGTCAGCTCTTTTAAGTTTAAAGAGTCAGCTAAACGACCGCTGCGCCGTCTGTCGGTGATCATGGGAGAGCGCACTTGATTGGTTGATGGGAGTCGCCGGCGCCAGTAAATAGGAAATGTTTGGTTAATTGGAACCAGTAGCTTGGTGACGTCACGGACTGGCGATTTAACTGGAGCCCTGTCTGGTAGCGTGTAAATTCGGCTTTAGATGTTAGCATTCAATTTATGGAATACGCTTGTAATTAAGCCAATTAATAAAATAATTTTTTGCACTATTGGAACGTTTTGTCTCATCTACAGTTGAAGTCATTTTAAAAGACACATTGATCGTAAAAATTATTCGAATAGTATAGGAGGAGCAACTTTCACAAAAATACTGTTATGAATTTCTGTATATTTGTAATTACTCAGTAGTATTGTTTATGTAAATAGGAAAATTTATGTACATTTCGCATAAGGCAGTGCAAGAGTTCGCTTCCTTGCAATATGTGTCTTAATGCTTGAAAACGAGTTTTACAGAGATAATGCTGGGAAGCGAGTTTTACAAAGAGCAGGCCATTTAAAATTATGGTAATGGCGATCTCGCCAAATTGGCGAGATAGAGCCAAGTTGGAGACGGTTTTGTCGACTAATTTTTTTCGCCAAACTTGGGGACCATTTGGAGACATTTTCGGTCCCCATGTACATGTATAGGACTTTTCGACTACGATCTGGAAAATTCTCCAAATATCTACCTCTAGAAATTTCGCGAAGATTCGCCTTTCCTATATAAGTCCGGCCAGGAATTACTGAGTTGTCTTACTGAGTTAGTTGACTGAGTTGAGTGACTGACTGAGTGGAGTTACTGAGTTAGCTGTCTCTCAGCGAGCATTTAGAGTTTTGAAAGTGAACTGTATTGCATTGCCTTTGGCAGCGATTTTAGCAGTTGTGTTGTCAAGTTTTTAACTGCTGTTTTGTGCTCTATTGTTGTGAAAAGAGCTGTATTGAGTCTACTAGAATGAGAAGTTCTGGAGTTGTAAGAGAATTTGGAAAGGAGTGAGTTCCGCGTTAATTTGTAAGAGTTATCGTTGAATTTGAAGTGGTAAGCACTAAAGTTTTTACTTAAGCTTGTTAGCGATTTCACTGTTGTTTAGTGAAATTTTGTTAGTTTCTGAGATAAAGAATAAATTAGCAGTCTTTATTCTGTAAGACCTGCGTCGTCATTTGCCCTGAAGAAATTCGAAAAAGTACTTTTTTAAGAGGAGTGCTGGAAGGTAACTTTCTTGCACTAGTGTAAAAAAATACTTTCTTGCACTCCTCGTGCTCAAATAATACAGTTTTGGCATTGAAATGACATATTTTCAGAAGAAATTCATTGACTCGAGTTGCCAACATTGATAAATATTTGTATTAAAAATACTTTTTGCTCGTGAATATAAAAAGTTTCGTATGCAACACTTTGGAAAATACTTTTTCAAACTTGGTAAATTATTTGACGAGTGCAATAGCTTTTGTCAAATAATTTACCGAGTTTGAAAAAGTATTACTTTCCTCACTATTAGTTGCAAAAATAACTATTATTGTTATGTAAATTGATATTGTTATGTAAATAAATAGAAATTTGGGAATAAACACAAGCTTGCTTTACTGCAACTCATCTCACTAACACAGGACAGACATGCAGTCGTTCCACTTCACCAGTGTAGAATTCAACGGATTAAGTAACGGAGTATGCCAAAACATCATTCAAATCTCAGTATTGAACCTCTCTTATATTGTATCATAACATTTGACATTTTAATATTTACGTTTAGGGCACTAACTATTAATGCAATAAAACTTGAATACTTTTAAATTTGAAATAAAACGCTTTAAGATGAATGTATTTTAAATTTTACATTTCAAAAAATTGCTATGTGAATTTTTACAGTGAATCAATTAACGCCAAAAAAATAAAAAAACTAAGTTCGCAGTCCACAGAAAAATATGGGTCATGAAAAAACAATTAAAAAAAAAAAAAAGTGGGCCTTTAACTTCTGAAAGTTGGGAAGATCTGGCACATGGCTATCATAGACAGATGAGAAATCTAAAATTATCACCCCCTGTAGTAGTGAAAAGTAATATTTATTGTTTTTTAAATTGATATTGCTAAGTAAACAAATAGAAACTGAGGAATAATCACAAACTTGCTTTACGGCAACTGAACTCACTAAGTTAAGTAGACAGAACAGACAGTCGCTCCGTTTCACCAGTGTACAAATCAACGGATGAAGTAACGGAACAAGTCAAAAACATCATTAAAATCTCAGTATTGAACCCCACCTATATTGAATCATTCGACATTTTAATATTTGCACCACTTTGATCACGACTGTAAACATATTTTTGAGGACAGATCTTTCTCCGGCCAACTGTATAAACACCAACAGTCGTAAAAATACAAACACATTAAAGCTAATAAGTCTTTATTAAAACGAAATCGCAATTTATCTACACGAAAATAATGTTATGTGTTTTAATGATGTAGAAAAACAGTAATTTCTAGAAGAATGTGCATTAATATCTGAGATGGTATGCAAATTAAAGGTAAAAGATTACACAAGAGTTTAGATATAAAATAACAAGTTTGGGATGATAAGGTTGTGCATTGCGGGTTCTTGGATTGTATTCTGCAAGCAGTTGAAGCAGAAAAAGTGGAGATGAAATATTTTATAGTATACGCGTCTGTTACATTTATTGTATTATTCGTAACTGGTGGTAAGACATTTTCAAACTTTTCTTCTGTTAACATGCTTAAACGTTATTCAAATGATAAAAGGTTGAGTATACAAGACTCTTTACTTAATAAAATATTGTATTAGATGAACCCATTGCAAATATTTTCGATAAAAATCATGGCGTGATTACAAATTATCTGATCTGGGCTTCCTTGTACAAGATTTTTTTATGAAAATGTTGGTGAAACCACTTTTGGCATGCTCGAGTTTGAAAAATGGTTATTCGTAATGCTATACCTCAATTTTACCATCGTGTAAACAACAAAATAACTCACACAAGAACATTAGACTCAGGCCATCTACTATATCTATAGGCCATCAAATATATCTTAAAACTTTATACAATTATTTTAAGTGAAAAATCGTAAGCAAATAATTCTAAATAATAATTCAATAAATAGTATATTTAAATTGAAAGAATCCCAGTAAATGAGAATGCTCATTTGAAAATGTTTTAAATTTCCGTGGAGACTTACGGGATAAGCATTAAAGCATGGACTCTGAACTATAATCCTCCCCCCCCCCCCCCACCTCAAGTCATCAAAATATCTTTATTTTTTTTTTTAATTTTAAATTTATCTATTTACTGGTGCATGATTTGTTTACTTTTGGCAAGGAGAGTGACTGTAACATACTAGACTGAGAGGCGACAGCAATTTTTGGACCCCATCGAACATCATTCTGAATTTTTTATAGAAATTGGAGAAAAGTGAGTAGATTACAAATCCACTGGTCCTCTGCCGTGGCAAAAATGGCCGAAACTGATCAAAAATCGACTTGGAATCAGTTGCACTAAATCCGATAGCCATATATGTCATAACTTGCCAAAAAATTAGCCAACTTTTTTGTCTGGCAACCCATCGCACTTTGATTTTCAATGAAGAAAGGGGCAGATGATTTCTGATCTCTGGCTCGGAAAACTAGTATATTTCAAAAGTAAGCCAAATTGGCGATATCTGTTACGTCATTAGTGACGTAATATTTATTGCCAACTTGGCACATTTTTAAAAGATGCAAGAAAGCCGTTGTCAGGTATCTGAATCGTCTGCATCCTTCTTAATTGAAAATTAAAGAACGAAGGGTTACCACACAAAAAAGAATGCTCATTATTTTTGAAAGTTATGGAAGATTTGGTAATCGGATATAGTTCAATTAATTTAAAGTCGATTTTTGACCAGTTTCGGCCATTTTTGCCTCGGCAGACCAGTGGATTCGTAATCTACTCACTTTTCTCCAACTTCTATAAAAATTCAGAATGATGTTCGATGGGGTCCAAAAATTGCAGTCGCCTCTCAGTCTATATGGCTTACTTGCATCTTTAACAAATGAGCCAAGTTGGCAATAAACATTAGGTCACTGATGACGTAACTGATGTCGCCAATTTGGCTTACTTTTAAAAGATGCAAGTTTTCCGAGCCAGAGATCAAAAATTGTTTGCGCTTTTTCTCATTGAAAATCAAAATGCAGTGGGTTGCCAGGCGAAAAAGTTTGTTCTCTTTTTGGCAAGTTATGACATATTTGGCAATCGGATTTTAGTTTAATTTATTCCAATTCTATTTTTGATCAGTTTCGGCCATTTTTGTCACGGCAGACCAGTGGATTCGTAATCTACTCACTTTTCTCCAATTTCTATAAAAAATTCAGAATGATGTTCGATGAGGTCCAAAAGTTGCAGTTGCCTCTCGGACTACACTACACTCACATTCAACGTTAATGTTTGTGAGAAATGAAAAACGCATTGAGTACGAAATTGGGAAAATCGAATTTGCTATCAGTGATGACTTGTGATTGGTCACAAGTCATGCCATAAGATGGAATTCCATGCAAAATAACGCATTGCATATTGTGTATAACTGAGCTTCTAGGGCTATGTTAAAACAACATGGAATTTATGCATGCTGACGTCACAGTCAACTGCTATGTTCGAATGAAAATGAAATGCGCATTGTGATTGACTAAAGGAAATAAAAAATTGTTCTTCTTATTTAATTCATTTAAAATTTTAAATTAATAATAAAAACTTACTTAATTAATTTAAAATTTAGTAGTTTTAGTTTAGCTTCTTTATTAATGAAGTGACCAGCTTATAAAAATTTTATATCCGATTATCTGTATTAAGTCAATATTATTTGTTAGAACTTAATATAGACAACTATATGGCCAATTTAGCAATATTTTTTTGTAATAACGAACAATTTTTTTTAATTTTTTTAAATCAGAAATCGTGGTGAAAGTAAGACTTTGAGGCGTGCGGTAAAGTAACTTCATTGCACTTTTGCGATAAAATACTTTTTTGCCTTCAACTCCGTTAGACCCTATTTTTAGCATTCACCAAATGCGAATCTAACGATTTGGATCGAAATCGCTGGGAAAATGCCTTTTAAGGCGTTTTATTTATCGGAAATCAAGAAATTTCCGTAAAAAATTGATGAGGTCGTTAAAAATCGATAAATGAACAACTTTAACATGAGTTCTCTTCCCTTCAGCATAAGTTCATCAGCTACAGTTCCTTTTTCGCTTTACTTATCCGAAAGGAATTATGTAATAATTATCATCAACATATCGCCAATTTGGCGATTATTTTTTTCCAATGTAATAATTATTGCCAAAAATATGAAAATATGAAAACGAAATTGTTAAATTTAATGTATCTGTATTTTAGTCTCATAGAAAGTTGTGCCATGTTCCATACCTCTAGTTTTAAAATTTTAAAACTTAGGCTTGTATTCTCCGTCGATTATATTCTCTACTTGTTACTATTTGATTCGACGGAAATGGCTGTGTTAAAGTATGTCTATATTCTTGATGAATAAGATGTCAGGAAGTTAGTTGGGACACATTTTGGTGGAAATTGTCAATTTTTTTTGCAAGTACATGGAAAATAATATGAAGACATGATTAATTAGCTTTTATCTGTAAAAGGTATATTTGTTAGCAATTATCTGTTTTTTACCTACTTCTATAATATATAACTAATTGAAAAAGTTTTAAAACTAGGACAGTGGAACATCGCTCAAATTTCAAATATTCTTAAGACTCGTCTCAGCTGTTTTCGTTTTCATATGTTCATTAATTTAAAAAAATAAAAAAATAAATTGACGATATTTTTGGAGATAAATATTGCATTGGTATAAGAAACACTGAATGAAAATATGGTGATATGTTTTTCGATAAATATTATATTAACCTTCCTTGTAAGAGAAACAGTAGCTGATGGACGTTATTCACGGGAAGACAACTCTGTGTTGACGACATTCATATTTTCATCTTTTTACGTCGTTATGGCATTTCCACAAAAATTTTAGAGGCGCGGATGGTTAGAGCACCTTAAAAGCATTACCACAGCGATTTTGATAAAAATCATTAGTCCTTTTTTTTTTTGAAGGGAGAGGGGGGGGGGGGGGGGAAGGGGTAATCGCTGAAAAACATAAATTTCTCAATGGCCGCTACCTTATGCTTATGTGCAATTTTGACGAAGACAATGACTGGTTTCATGGTTAGCACAAACCCGTATACAAAAATTGAACATCATAGATCAATCCCTTTGGTAGTTATTTTGACAGCAAACAACCGAACATTTTTTCTAGAAAACTTTTTTAAATTCAAAACATTTTAACACATTGTAGACATGCAACGAAATGCAATACTTTCATTACCCTATGTCAATATATGGATAATTTAAAGTAATATTTGTACTCAAGAAATTATTAATGCATTTCATTGTTAAAATCAATTGTGAAAACTGTGGCAACATAGGTAATTAAATGAGTAAACATTTAGAACGAATTGGAGCATGAACCCAACAGAAAATTTATGGTGCATTTATAGAAATGTTAAGACTTATAACACCAAATATGAACTGAAAATGGGTATTGAAAACAGCTGGAAAAGCCTCTCAAAAGACACTTTGAAAATACTTTCGTATTCTATGACAACAAGAATGATTAAATTAATTGAAAATTTTGGGATAATTAGCAGTTTTATACATAATTTTGCATGTGGCCTTAATATTTTTTCCAGCTTTATGTATGTATAAAAGAAAAAAAATATAACGTTTAAATGAAAAATAATTTAAACATTTGTAATGTTTTTGTACAATATAATTAGTATTGTTATATTTTTTGTATTGAGTTTAAATTTGCATAAAATTTATAAATGCATTTGTACGAAAAATGAAGTTTTCCAGTTGGCCTTAACGTTTTTTCCAGCTCTGTATCTCCAGTTATTTTAATTGAAACTCTCGATGAGACCCTGTTCTTCGCTTTCAAGAAAATTCTTCGCTTTTGAAATGCTACTAAATGAGCAAACTCTATTTATTGTGATTTCAAATTGAAGAGATTCATAACAAAATACTATTTCTCATTCGGTTTTGAGATTCACACTTTTTTAACATGACGATTGAAACCATGCTGTATGCTTTGATGGAGGCAAAAAGTATTTATGTCGAGAAATTCTTTCTGTGTTTAATGAGAGAAAGATAATATAACATTTTATTCTGACCGTACACAGGGTTGAGTATGCCACTGACTGTCCCAACAGGCATGCCATCAGTTCCAGTGACTATGCCAAAGGCATTATCAGGCATGACACTTCCGAACACCAAAGTAACAACTGGTCTTCCTGTTACTGTTCCGCCCCTTGCAAATAGCACAACTAAGTAAAACTGAATGAAAAGGTAAGTACAAAGCTTGCTCCAATCTTTATAATAATTTGGCTCACATACTATTGAGATCTCTAAGAAGAAAAAAAAAAAAAAAAAAAAAAAAAGACATCAGCTCAAATTCTTATTACTAAATGTAGAGCTTTAAGATGGATGTGTGAACACGTTAAGTGACATGTAAAATCTCTGTCCTTTTAGCTTCACCGAACGGAGAGCTGCTTTACTTCGCATTTAACGGGATTTCGTGTTGAGTGATTTTGCGTTAACGGGGTTCGGCTCTATCTATTTTTCTAGTATAATCTGTGATATTTTCTTATGTGCAACATTTAGATCTGGGTCAATATTCTCCTATTTCCAGTAATCATACTTTTCTAATAAGAGTTTAAAAATCAGTGAAAGGGTTAAGACAAAAATCTTTTTTTGCTTACTTGAGACATCTATGTATATTTTATAGCATTCTATTAGAGATTATGATATTACTGTTCTTTATTTCAGATTTCCAAGGAAGGCGTTTTAGATTAAACTTGGAATCGAATGACAAGTGAAATAGATTATTGAAAATAAAAATAGCAAAATATGGAAAACATACAATATTAAATGTTAGTTTTAGCTTACTAATGTTGTAGTAATAATATTAGAAATAAAATGTGTTTTCGAATTTCGTCTAAGTTTTGCCTTTATTTAAAAGAATTCTTTCAAAACTAGGGGGCACCGCCCCCTGCTCGCTGACGCTCGCCAACCCCCTGGATTGCTGTGCAATCCCCTTGGCTCGCTTTGCTCGCCTTAAAGAGAAGCATTTAAAATATGCCCTAGCAAAAAGCTATTTCATCTGCATAATGCCATGAAACTGAACCTTTTATTATTTATGAAGAGTCAGAATACTTGCCACGTCATTATTCTGTTGCTGTCGAGACGCTTTAAGCAGGGACAGTGTGGCAACGTAGTAGAAAGTTCTTGGAAAACAACAAAAATAAACAGTTTTGTATATATATTTAAAAAAGATCGGTTATTTCATTGAACAATTAAAATTTTCGGGCTGGTTTTGTATGAAGCGCCAAAATAATTAAAGTTGCTTATCGAAATTTCTTAACGAAGCAATCATATGTTCACTTAATCTTTTTTGCGATACTTAGAAAATAAAATAAAACAGTGAAAGGTCAATTATCCAGCATTTAATCAACCGGAATTTTTTGAAAATCAAATTTGGCGAGAAAATTAGCCATATTTCGCCAATAGTTTTTTTTTTAAATTTTCATATGAGATTTTGAAGTTGAGTGGGTTGTTTTATTCGTTATTTTGATAGTTTTTAATTCGTAATAGCTGAATTTGCACTGATTAAAGATGAGTATAGGTTCAGATTTACTGCACAACGCCTCTTAGCGATTTTTTTTTTAAATTGGCGATTTAGCGCTGAATGCAATCCGGCGACCTCCGGAACATGTTCCAGCAGATAACTTTTCCGAAAAGTCTGATTTATCCGGAATTCTAATCTAAAAGAAATGTACACATCTTGGATCTATTTATTCTTGCATCATCGTAACTATTAAATCAATACGTTTTAAATAGGCAATAATTTATATCTGTAGATTGTTGATTGATTGATTGATTGATTGGGTGGTGTGAGATTTTTGCTCGCCTACTGGCTGCTTTATCTCATTATTCCTTAGTTCAAACAACTTCTATATTAGATAACAAAGAGGATCACAAATCTTTCATTATAGAACTTATGAATTTCACTAGAGCTCTAGTTTTAATTAAAGCATCTTCTGAGAGATTGAAAATCCAAGAGAATGAAATGGGAACTGGACCAAGAGAGTTTCTGAGTTTTTCTCTTGCATCTTCGAAGCGATGGCACGTTAAAACGATATGTTCGATAGATTGTTCACTACTGCAAAAAGGGCAATCTGGCGAAGATACGAGATTGAATTTGAAAAGTATGGAATTTGAGGGATAAGATTTCGTGCGTAGTCTAGAGAGCAAAACATCAATTCTTCTATTGGGTGGAAGAAGACGATGGCCTGGTTTAATAGTTCTGAGGTGGTCAAAAGGCCCGGCGTATTTACTTGCAGACCATGCGGAGGCTTTTTCTTCTAAGAATTTATATTTGAGTAATCTATTAATATCTTCTAATGAAACAAAATTTGTGATAACATTTTCAGGTGCATTCTTGGCTGAAAAATCTGCTTTTTCATTTTCGGTTATACCTTTATGTCCTGGAGTCCATATTAGAGAAATACTTTTTATTTTGTTTGAAGCTGATTGAATTTGGTTAGCAATTAGATTGATGACACTAGATGATTTATTATTCACTTGTTTGAGAGCCGTTAAAGTTGATAGGCTGTCGGATAAAATAATGTAGTGATGATCTGAGATGACAAAGTTTTTAATGGCCAAAAAAATAGCAAGGGCTTCACCGGTAAATATGCTGTTGATAGAAGAAATACTACCAGATAAGGCAATATTAGTATTACAGTTAATTGCAGCAATTTTATTTAAACCATTTATTCTTGACGCATCTGTTGCAATAACAATTGTGTTTGGATCAATTTGGTTTTTAAACTCCAAGAAAAGATTTTGTATGACACTATCTGAAAGATGCTTGGTTTGAAAAGGAAAGTCTTTAAGATGAATCTTGATATTATTACAGACCATGTTAGGAAAGGCTTGTGGGATTATGTGATTTTTGTCGAAATTGAGATCAACTGCAAGATTTCTAAATCTTCTGCCTAAAGAAATAGGTCTTTTAAGTCTGGGTTTGAAGGATGCAGAGAGGAAGACATTTGGTAAATGAGAAACAGTCGAAGCATATTGCTTTATATAGAATTTTTTGGAGAGATATTGATGACGAAGCGCAAGAGATGATTCATTTGCTTCAGCCAATAAAACTGGTATAGGTGTCCATCTAGGCAGACCCATCGCTATTCTGAGAGCTTGGTGATAGAGTATTTCTAACTTTTGTAAGCCTGATTTACATGAGGAAGAAAAAATTTGGCAGCCATAATCAAGCGTGCTGCGGATTGATGAATTTACAATTTGAATCAGATGATGGGATCGAGCTCCCCAAGAATTAGAGGCAATAACTTTAACAGAGTTAAGTTTCTTTAAAATTTTCTTCTTGAGGTATTCAAAATGATATTTAAAAGTTAGATTGCTTGAGAAAAATAAACCAAGTATTTTAATATTATTTACAATAGGAATAAATTT
The DNA here is from genome assembly GCA_963978545.1 of Linyphia triangularis. Taxonomy (NCBI): domain Eukaryota; kingdom Metazoa; phylum Arthropoda; class Arachnida; order Araneae; family Linyphiidae; genus Linyphia; species Linyphia triangularis. Next base: position 87,849,098 of record OZ021724.1, read on the forward strand.
TCCATTGAGATGAAATGGCCGATTATTGTTAGCTTTAAAATTTGAAAAATTTATACTTTCACATTTTTCTGGGCGAATGTCCATTTTCCACGTAGTACACCATGCGTTTATTTTATGTAGGGTTAGTTGTAATTTGTCGACAAGTTTGTCCCGATCTTTTCCTTGCCCACAGATGAATATGTCATCAGCATAGACAACACAATCTATGTTATTGGGAATGACATCAAAAATGTCCATCATGTAAATGGTAAATAGAAAGGGGCTCAAAACGCTCCCTTGTGGTACGCCCCGAGAAGATGAGAATAAGTTAGAAGAGCATTTTCTCCAATGAACGAAAACCTTTCTATTGGTCAAGAATCTAAAGATCCAGTAAACCGCTTTTCCTGAGATGCCTAATTGTAAAATTTTATAAATAAGGCCATCTCTCCAAACTGAGTCGTACGCAGCAGAAATGTCTAGTTTAATTAGGAAACAGTATTTTTTCTCATTCTTTGCTTGAATAATTTTGTGGTGAATAGTAGAGAGAGCATATATACAATCTTTATGAGGAATAAAACCGCAGTGATTAGAGTTAAATTTGCTAGAAGATGTAAATTTTATAATGCGATTAAGAATCATTTTTTCAAATAACTTGCATATAACTGATGTAAGAGCAATTGGCCTGTATGATGCTATGTCCAGAGGCGACTTTCCAGGTTTTAGGATGGGTAAAATTTTAGATATACTCCACTCTTCTGGGAAGTGATCTGAGTTCCAAATGTGATTGAAAAGATTAAGAAGATTTTCTACTGTGTGAGGTTGCAGAAGTTTGAGAGCTTTAGAGCTAATTCCATCCGGACCAGGGGAGGTTGTCCTAAGGCCTTTGATACAATTCTGGATTTCCAAGAGGGAGAAATTTCTATTGTACGAAGAATCCTCATCTCCTGAGAAAATGAATGGGATGAATTCAAAAATACCTTCAGAAGCAAAGCTCTCTGCAAACAAATTAGCTTGCATGACTGGATCAGTTACCTTGTTAATTCCAACAGATAAAGTATTGTTACTTGTAGAGGGAGAAAAATTTCTATTATGAATACATTAAATAATTCTATAGATTTTGCCTGTACTAGCTCCATTTTCACATACATCATTCCAGTATTTTCTCTTAAGAGATTTCACCAAGTTTTTTAATTTCGTAGAACATCTCTTGTACATAATCCAAGAGTTTAAATCCACAAATTTTCTGGATTTTCTTAGGTATTTTTTTTTCTGTCCTTGCCAGTAGCTGCATTTACTATTCCACCATGGACCAAATTTTTTATTATTTATATTAATTTCCTTTGTTTTTTCTTTAATAAGGTTAGACACATAAAAATGGAGATCCTCGTATGATTTAAAATGATTTGTTGAGAACGGGAGATTACTAAGAGCTTGTTCAATTTCCTTCCAACAAACTATTTTCCTTAGATTTTTAGAAATGTTATCGTTTAAATCAATTGAAATTTGTATAGGGAAATGATCACTATCAAATTGATCAGGGCAGATCTTGAAGCTTGAATGACAGAACAGGTCAGATGAAGTTAAACTGAGATCAATAAGAGAGGAGGAGGTTGCAGATATCCGAGTAGGAAAATGTGTGTTCAGAATATTGATATTATTTCCAATAATCCAGTCTAAAACTTTTTCACTGTCACCTTGTTTACTTTGAGAACCCAAGGCAGGGTGTTTAATGTTAAAATCACCCACTATAACGAATGGTTTTTCAATTTGGTCTATTAGATTCAAAAGCCAGTTTTCGTTAAATTTGCCTCTAGGAGAATAAATATTGACAATAGTGAGGTTTAAACCTTTTGTTTGCAGCTTAATTGCTAAGAGTTCCGCTTCGGGGTCAGAAAGATTTTGAAAATTTAGAATTTGGCTGGAGTACTTCGATTTGTGAGCAATTAAGAGACCACCTCCTCTATGATGAGAATTAGTAGACCTATCTTGCCTGAAGATGATATTGCCACCGATGTGAAAATGGGAGCTTGGCTTGAGAAAAGTTTCTTGGCAAATTAAAATGTCAAAGTAAGGGAAAATAGGGTGATTAATCCAGTGTTTCTTACTTGTGATACTTCTGCAGTTCCATTGAACTATTTCTAACTTGTTGAACTTGAAATCTTAAATTATTGGATGAAAAAAGCCGGGGAAAAGAAACACATGGTATGAAAAACGAATTCAAAATCTAAACAAGCTATGTATGACGATTCAAACTAGGTAAATTAGAGACTTCTGTGGTCAAAGCTGTCTCCATTTCTTCCGACTCTTCAATTTTGGTTGATTTGATGGTAATTCTTGAAGTTTTGTTAGTTTCGCAGCAGACTTTGGGAATCTGTTGGGTAGAATTAGAGGTGGTAGAAAGGGAGAAGTTAGCCGAATTTGGGTTAATATGACCAGGTTTTTTAGATTGAAGGGTTGTATTAGTGAGTTCTTTCCTTTTTCTTGGGGTAGCTTGAGTGAGGGTTGCTGGAAAAGCGCTTAGACTAGGTAATACTGAAGCCAAACACGTAGCAATCTGACTGACTTGGGTCGAGAGGGAGTTTAAAACATCAGTGGTTTTGGACTGTTGAGCTTGGAGAGTTGCAAAAGTAGAAGAGAAATCTATTAGAGACGATTGAACAGTTTCTTTTATGAGCCTGATCACTTCAGGTTTAAGGGTAGATGTTTCGTCAGACAAGCTCTTTGTAACAATACTAGCAGTTGTCGTGCCGGTTGCCTTCGGTTTAAACAAACGCCGAGCTTCAGCAAAAGAAAAGTGATTTAAACATTTGAATTTAAGAAATTCAGTTTCTTCAATGCGTTTTGGACATTCTTTGTAGTCTGCAGAATGAGGCCCGTTGCAAAGAACGCACCTCAATGGCTGAGTACATGAAACTTCTGGAGATGATCCACAGCGAAGACAAACAGGGTCTTTTGTGCATTTTTTTTTTCGTGTGATTGTATAAAAAGCACCGTCTGCATTGACGAGGACGATCAACAAAGGTAGTAATATTTTGAATGGTGTACCAAATTTTTATCTTGGATGGGAGATTAACCCCAAGTACAGATACTAAGACCGTTTCAGAGGGGACGCGGCTGTTATCTTGTTGCTTAGTGAAGCGTCGAATTTCCGTTACATAGATGTCATTGCATTCTTCGATCTCAAAAGCAACTTCGTTTAGGTTGATATCTGTTGGAATATCTCTTAGGAGGAATTTCGTAGTAAGATTGTCCAATTGGATAGATGTGACTACAGCCAAACCAAGTAGATTTGTAATGGCACATACTTGCTCAGTACATATCGGGTTAGACGTTGTAATCTCGATCTTATTATCTCTGGTGAATTTTAAGTTGTCTATGCTTTTATGATCAGGGATTAGCTTGTTTATTTCAGATCCGAGTGACTTTGGTTTGTTACGAGGTAATCCAGTTCCAATTTTGTTAGATATGCTGACAACAAATCTTTGGCATCCATATTTTGCTGCCTCAGAAATTATAAACCGCGAGTCAAGAGTTTTAGAAAACACTCCAGAGGGATCCATATTACTTATAGAAGCATCATCCGATTTAAAATTTAGGATTGGAGGCTTTAGAATACTTTGCGCCACTTTGAGATATGGGCCAAATCTATCCAAGGTTTAATTTATAATAATAATAACAACAATAAAAAAAAAAAAAAAAAAAAAAGAAAAAAAAAAAAAAAAAAAGAAAGACAGAGAGCTTGGAGCAGTCAAGCTTCAGCACGAAAAGAAAAATATCACTTATCGGTTCTTTAGGCTTTAATAAACAGAAAAATCCAGGAAAAGAATCTAAAAACTTTCGCTGATGAAGTAGAAAAGACTTTATTCAAGAGCAGACAACAAATCTCCACGGAGAGAGAAACTTTTCACAGTTAAAATTCAAATACGACAAAATGGCGCCATCGAATCGAACAGTAACTCAGCGAAAAAAACAATAATTTGTTTCCTGTAGATTGTAATAAGAAAAACAAAATATAGCGAATCCAAGTTGTTGCTATTGCCAGATGTATTAGTCAAATTTCAAAAGATATATTGTGATTGGCTGGAAATTCGTGCATAAAGTGCATTTAGAAGATTGGTGATTGAAGTCGTTGCCATTCTGCTCACAGAAATACAGCCAAATTTGGACGTTACGCAAGAGAATTATATATATAGACTAGGGGGCTCCGCCCCCTACTCGTTGACACTCGCCAACCCCCTGGATTGCTATGCAATCCCCTTGGCTCGCTTTGCTCGCCTCAAAGTGAAGCATTAAGATATGCCCTAGCAAAAAGCTATTTCAGCTGCATAATGCCATGAAATTGAAAACATTTTGTTATTTATGAAGAGAGAGAATACTTGCACGTCATTATCCAACTGCTGTCGAGACGCGTTAAGCATCCCCTGTAGAAAGTTCTTGGAAAACAACAAATATAAACAGTATCGTACATATATTTAAAAAAAAAAGATCGGTTATTTCATTGAACAATTAAAATTTACGGGCTGGTATCGTATGAAGCGCTAAAATAATTAAAGTTGTTTATCGAAATTTCTTAACGAAGCAATCATATGTTCGCATAATCTTTTTTGCGATACTTAGAAAATAAAATAAAACAGTGAAAGGCCAATTACCAACACCACCTAAAGACAAGGTCTTACCACTTGTTTGTGACGTCATCACGAGAAGTTGGACGGTTTACGTTCTTTGTGGTTTCATTATTTAGCATAGCTTGAAAACAATATGAATAAGTTTTTTTGTTCAGAGAATTCATTGCTAAATTTCAAATTGTTATACAGCATTCAAATATTCAATGTTTTTCATTCGATTTTCAATTACTAAAACAAATATTTCCCAAGATAAAAGGTTTTAAAATAAAATTATATAAAACACAAAATTTTTCTATTTTTTGGCATTTATATATTTATTAATAGTGTAAATTTTATTGAAGTTTTTATCACACAGATAATATATTGAATTTGCATATCAATTTAATTGTTTACATATAAAAAGAACAAGGAACTGGGTTTAGAGTAATCAACTTTTTTTTATTTACAATATTAACACATACAACACACACATTATTAACTTAACAGATATATTACATACCTGCCAACATTGGCATTTTCAAATTAGTGCAATTTTTATGGAACAAATCATTGGCTAATAGGTCATCAAAATGCTTACAAATAATTTGAAGTTTGGAGAAGAATTGATTTCTATCATTACAATTATAGTTATTTAAATTCTCAATTAAAGTGGAAATTTTTTCACAGCTGTTTACATTTGAAGGTATGCATACATCATTTAATTTTGTTATATGAACATTATCAATATAAATATTTAAAGAAAGTTTATCATCTGCTACTATTGATTTTGTAATAAGAGGTTCTGGGTTTAAAATTAATTAAAACAATATCAATATTCCAGATTCTTTCAAATGAGACCACCCCAGCAGGTAAATAAATGTTATTTACTTTTCACAGAGTTCTTCGAATGATGAAAATGTCATCCTTGCTTGCTTTTCCTTCATCTCTTGTAAACTTTCAGCAATTGCCTTTTACAAATTAAAGTTCACAATCTACTCTTGCTTTTTAACCACGCTTTCTCTGATGTTTGAAGTAGATGATAAATAAGAAGGGCAGTTAGGGAAAATAGTTGGAGCAGCATTATTTGTCAGGCGAGGGTACTTTAACGGAGCAGTCTCCTGTCTTGCTGTCAAAAGCCTCAGTAATTCTGCGTATATACTCATTTTGGAAATGTAGAATACACACCTAGGAATATATATATATACTTAAAATCAAGAAAAACAAGCTTAAGCATTCTTAAAATAGTTTTTCGATAAATTATTTTAAGAAGAGGGGAAATAAATTATATATACAAAATAAATTATACCGTTTCCATTAAGATGACACATTTTAAATATAAATGAGATAACTAAGTCAAAATGTAGAAATAAATATATTCGCATACACATTTTAGCTAAATATCCAAGTCCGGTACGGATTCTGGTTTGTTTTTGGAATTGTTTACATAAAATCGCGCCAAATTATGGCAACTATAAGCAGTTCATTTGACATTAAAAAAATTGAAATTTTTTGGCGAAAATCACATTGGCGCAAAATTCGTACCGGACTTGGAATTTCAAACCATATTTTAATTTTTTTTACTACGGAATTTTCGGTCAACAATTAAAAAAAAAAAGGTTAATTGAGTTACAAAAAAATAGTAGAAATGCACTACAGGGACTTTGCTATTTTTAGTTACTATTTGGATCTAAAATAAACAGTTAAATACTAATTATGGTTGCTATAAAACTGTTTAGAACACATTTAGTGTTATAGTTTAATTAAATTCAAAAACATTTCTTATAAAAACTTACAAAAATTTATTATTAAAAACATTTATATAAGGTCAATACGCCCAAGATTTGTACTTACCCTTGAATATTTTGAGGGTTTTAATCCTTTTCTGGTAATGGATTGGATCCATTTCTGACGCAGTTCCGTATCTTCGGGAAACTTGAAAATGGACACTTTGCTGTCTGGGTTGCGATTTCCACTACAACTAGTTACACAACAGGCATCATAGATGGCATTCTTCTCAATAAAAACGATAAATAATAACGCTCGCAAATGGTTACTCAATTACAAGTCTGTTGAAAGCTATAAATAAAAACGCTCTCAAATATCTACAACCAAGCATCAACGCCATTGCTAAGCCTAAATACGAATGTGCTCTGCTGCTGACTCGGGACGAAGTAAAGAAACTAGATCTAGCTGGTTCAGTATAACTTCTTGTGATGACGTCACGGCAACCAGAAGTGAGAGTGATAGGGCCTTGTACTTTAGGTGGTGTTGCAATTACCCGGCATTCAATCAACAGGCATTTTTTGAAAATCAAATTTGGCGAGAAAATTAACCCTATTCCGCCAAAAGTTTTTTTTTAATATCATATGAGATTTTAAAGTTGAGTGGGTGGTTTTGTTCGTTAATTTGATAGTTTTCAATTCGATAGCTGAATTTGCACTGATTAGAAATGAATATAGGTTCAGATTTACTGCACAATGTCTCTCAGCGACTTTTTGAAAGTTGGCGATTTAGCGCTGAATGCAACCCGGCGACCTCCGGAACATATTCAGCAGATAACTTTTCCGAAAAGTCTGGTTTATCCGAAATTCTAATCCAAAAGAAATGTACACACCTTGGATCCATTTATTCTTACATCATCGTAACTATTAAATCAATACGTTTTAAATAGGCAATAATTTCTATCTGTAGACTGTAATTAGAAAAACAAAATATAGCGAATCCAAGTTGTTGCTGTTGCCAGTTGTATTAGTCAAATTTCAAAAGATATATTGTGATTGGCTGGATTGCTGAATTTGGAAATTCGTGCATAAAGTACATTTAGAAGATCTGCCATTCTGCTCACAGAAATACAGCCGAATTTGGACGTTACGCAAGAGAATTATATATACAGATTAGAATGAGATGTTTCTGTTTTTAAATCAGGATCACGTAAAATTTGCGGAGAAAAAGAAAAAAAAAAAACTTTTTACAACACTTGTAACTAGTTTTGGGGAAAAAACTTTTAAATTAACATCTAAATAGCATAAAGTTTTACTAAAAAATCATTTTAAAATAAATTTATTTTGAAAGCAAACCATATATATTTATCTGAGTATACATTTTCCCAAATATTAAAAATTTCTGAGAAAAATTAATAATTAAGAAATAAAAAAAAAATCATTTTTAAAACTGACAAAGTTGTTTCTTACTTAACGTCTTTTCAAATGGTAGTTAGAAGTTGAAAATAAGTACTCGTTGCATAAGGCTAATTTCTTGAAGCTAAATATCTCATTACATAGTCTCTCTAAAAATTTGAGATTATACTTCATTACTATAGTAATAGCAACTCAAGGTCATTCAATACTTCGATTGTATCTACTGAAACTCATGTTCAATGCGAGATGAGACATGTAATCTCAAATTCAATTATAATTTAGGAATGCTTATGCGCGGTCTCAAAATGTTACCATTTTGCTGTAAAATGGTCATATCAGTCTGAACAGCATACTTAAAGAATAGTTAATTAAACTTGTTTTTCAAGCTGTTGTCTTGGTTACTGTGTTTTGCGGAAAGGGAAAAGTTGACCTTGAGCCGCCACTACTGCTGTAACTTAGGGGGAATTCGAATAAATATTTTCTTCTATCTCAACAATGGACAATTCCCAATTTTAATTTTTTTTTATTCAATTCTAAATGTTTCGAAAAGGCCATAAATACAAAAATTTCTCCTTGATGTGCTTTTTCTATTTTTTTAATTTGCGATCAAAATTACCTTGTTCGACGTTGGCGATAAAACGATTCATTCGGCTGGCATTGAATGTGACGTCACGGTTTCGTAAACATCATGGCTTGAAATGCAGCAGCGGAAACCAGATTTCCAAGTTTCTCGCAAATCACGCCAACCTGTACGGAATGAGGCAATGGTCTACCAACGCCAACTATTTGGCAGAAACCTCATGAAAACCATAGAAACGATAGGGGCTCTTTACGTCACGAATTTTGTTGACTGTTTTGATCGGACAGGTTTTGGCTCGATTTTGGGGCATTTTCTTTTCTTAATATTTTAATAACTATTTTTTTAAAGAACTTTTGTTTAAATATTTGGAATCAGAAAGAAATTCTACATAAATATATACTAATTTCACTCATTTTTAAAAAATGAGGGAATTGTCCATTGGAAAACATCTGCATGCAGCTGAAAGCTTATCGGGCCCATGAAATATCAAACTCGATTTTAGCATGTGTATACTGATGCATATTTCTGGTAATTTCAACTTCTACCCAATCATTAAAGTTGGTGCTCTCATTTCAGATAATTAGTAAAGTGAGGGTAGGTAATTTCAGAGTACTTGTTACAAAACATTACATAAATCAATACGTCGCGTCGTTCTCATTTAGATAATCAATCAAAATGATATTAGGAAATGTCCGTTTCTATAATTGCATTTCACATTCGTGGACATGAACTAGAAAATAATATTCACCTAATCTGGAACAGTGTGTAGTTATATTTAAGGCCAGTCTTTGTCAAGTCTGTACTTGGTTCTCTAAGTGGGTTTCACAAGTCTATAATTTTGGAACTGTTCTTCTTTATACCTACCACCTGTTTAGGTATTCTATTTGTTGAACTCGGCAGTTAGCAAACATTTGGATACCGACAAGAACCATATCCGTAATTCTTATGTATACATTGTCACTTCATGTGGTGAAGTTGGTCATACTATGGATACATAGGACGAGACTCAAAAGTATATAAACACTTTCGCTCTTTTTCTGATATTATTATATAATCAATCAAATCAACACTAAAACTGACAGATAAACATACCATCTCGATTACATTTCAGATCAAGCAGAACACAATATGAAAGCGATTAGTGCCAGTCAACAAATGCAAACAATCTTCATTCGAGAATTCCTCTCTTATCTCTCCATTTCCAATAACTTTCCCGCTAATCCTTGGCTAGTCTGGATTTGGTCTTCTTTGTGGGCTTTCGCAATCTGTAGGTGTTCGGCAGCTCTTCCTCCTTGTACCACCTGTCCGAGAAGTATATCCTTCTTAGGCGGCAGTTGGCGAACATCTGGATGTTAAGGAACTCCAAGAAGTCGGAGCCGTACGCCTGTCTGGTGAGGGCTGACAGGTCAAGCTGTATCTTATTCCAGCCTTCATCCATGGCCAATGGCATGTGACAAAGTAGCGGACTCACCGTTGTTCTAGACTGGCAATTGCTGGCACGGAAGCGCCTTCTGGCCAGTCTGTCATCCAGTACCTGAGAGAGCAATATGTTAAAATCTTGACATTGATTAGGAAAAAACCACCGAAAAGAAATGGGAAGAAAATAATTGTTGTCCAATTGCATAAATCTGCAAAAGTACATCTGCACATAAAAAAATGAACATAATTTTCTTTTTTGTCTGGAAACCCATCACTCTTTAATTTCATTTTAGAAGGTTGCAGACGATTTGTCTTTCCTGAAGCCAAGATCATTCATCTTTTAAAAGTCTGCCAAGTTGGCAATAACGGTACAGCTGGGCGAAACTGGGATTTTGCGTAGAAATCTAATCCGAAAGTGGCGAAGTGAGCTTTGAAATCGCCCGCGGAATTCGTGAGAAATTAAGTCTCAACGGATGTGCTTTCCAAACATCAGACAACAAGACTAACACTCACACACCAGCAGGGGTTGTATGTAACAAACTAGAGTAAAAAATAGGTCAAAAACGACACACAGAGAAATATGTAACGAAGCTGTGAAAGTGAAAAATCTTCGTTACAATATTCATATATATATAAGTACTTTTCTTTAATTTAAACTTTACTCGTAATAAAAAAAAGCATTATAATATTTACTCTATACATTTCTAAAATTTGGCGGCACACAAAAGTGCCGCGGCACAGTGGCTGAGAATCACTGATGTATTGCATCGATATTCTCGAATTAATTTGTTAATTTTTGGCTGAAATATAAGTACTGAGCAAATTAGGCTGTATTTTCAATTCCGTTCTGCGCCAAGGTGATTTTTCATATCCACTAAGCTTAGAAGATTTTTGCTAATATATGGTAGCACCCGCTATTTTTATTATCAAATGAAATGCCTATGGTTTCCATAATTTACTTCTGTTTAATGGAAACAACTCTTGGCTCAAAATCCACAGAGGAGAGTAACCATCAATTAGGTACAGCTGAAGTAAAGGACATTTCTTTGGCGAGATTTTATTTGGCGTTTTTTCCCAGATAAATACGGTTTCTGGTAACGGGTTTTAATTTATGTTATATTTCAGTTTAATTTATTTTTATAATTTATACTTTAAATGAATTTTATTTTAATTTTAACTTAATTTTATAATTATTTATGTTTTAAAACTTAAGTTCAAATTTCAAGTACGGTACAGATTTTGCGCCAAGGTGATTTTCGCCAGAAAATAGCAGTCATTTTATTTTAATAACAAATGAACTGCCTGTGGTTGCCATAATTTGGTGCACTGTTAGGATTTATTGCAAGCCCCCCCCCCCCTCCCCCTTATTGGCGACTTTTTTAAAAAAAATCGGTACTCTTCCGTTATCCGGGCGCAAATGTCGCCAACCAAACGAGAGGCGTTGCCAAGCGAAGCGAATGACCAAGCAGTCAACAGAGTAAAAGTCGCAAGCGTTCAATTATAAACAAATATAAAAATATTATTTAATATTAAGCAAAACAAGTTTTATTATAAGCAGATATTAATGAATTGTAAACAAAACAGTTTTACCCAAAAAGAATGCTTATAATAATTGGTTTTTCCTGAATACGGTGATGTCCTTGAGAATTTGTTCGAATGGATCGTTTACTTTTCGTCTCCACATAAATTCCGCGAGGTATGACTCCAAATGATGGCGAGAAGTTCCCCGATGTTTTTTGTTTCTTCATTTTTTAAAGCAAAAATTAAGATGGAAAAAAGGAAGGAAAACGTGCTTTGTTTTGAAAATGAATAGAAAGAATAGAGCAGCTGGACCAAACGAACTTTCCCCTTATGGTTGTAAGAAGAAATTTGACAAAATTCTACATTATTTGGCGATTTATCGCTTGCGCCCGGAAAACGGAAGAGTACCAAAAAATCGCCAAACTGAAAATGACGTCAAAAGGCTGTGTCGCCAAATCCAATATGGCATCAAAACACGCCTTGCCACATCCAAACGTTCACTAGGGTTATCAGAAAGCATTGGCAACGGGTTACCACATTCGGCGCCGAATTAACAACTTTCAAAAAGTCGCCAAGTGAGACAGTACAGTAAATCTTAACCTGGTCGGGGCCATCGTGAAACCTCTCTTTTCCCTCTTTAGTTGATCGGGCCAGACCATAGCTTTCGTGACGTCACAACTTCAACTCTCGCTAATACCATTTCAGAAAGGGGAGAATAGAGAGGGATGGGACTTTTTTTACAAAAATATTTCCTGTAAACTATTTTCCACCGTTACAACATTGAAACATTAAGAATAACATATTCAAACATTTTTACACACTTGAAAAATACTAATATGATGGTAATTAATAATATATTATTTTTATAGGTAAATTAAAATAGCAAGAAAAATATCATATCCCTTATGCGAGGGACGAATTGGACATGTTTTATAAAGCTAAAATTCACACATAATTTTTACAAATATGAAAAAGTTAATGTTTCACTTTTGTTCCTAAAATTTATTATGTATTATAACATTTACTTAACCTAACATTAGAGAAATCTTAATAAAAAAATAGGTAGTGCAGTTACAAACTTTTGTGGATGCAACATGACACATTTTTTCCCCCTTACTTACTTGGCTTGAATACTTTGTTCTATTTCTTATACAATTCAATTACCTGCCAATCAAATTGCTAATTCATAAAAATCTGCACAATCAAACTGCTAATTCATAAAAATTATTTATTGGGTCTACAAAATATTATTGTACGAGCAATCTTAAAATATAATAAAAATAAAGAGCACAAAGTCTGACCTTAAACAGCCAAAAAACAGATATTAAAATATGAATCTTAAAAATATTCGAAATCCCGACTGAGTTTTTTCGTCAGGGTGCTTGAATCCAACCGGGATTTCAAACGATGCGTTTCACAAATGCGATTGATATAATATATAATATATCCAAATATAATATATCAATCGCATTCAAGACCCTACTCATCCAGCCGGATAGACAAGAAGTCAAAAATATTCACAAATACTAAAACGAAACGTACCTTGTAAACCAAACTTAACAAAATAGCTGTCTTCTTAAGTTTAATGTCCACGTTGATTAGAGATTAACTCAGTCCAGCACCAAGAGTTTAAGTATTGAAAAACATAATTCCCAAAATTGCCCCGCATAAATTATTTAAAACTTCACTGCCATCTATGTTCCCCGGAAAAATGAAAAAAATTTATAATAAAATATTTAAATCAGTTAGGGCTATTTAACTGGATTTCAATATCGCCCGAAGAATGGAATTAGAAAAAAAAAAAAAAAATTCTAAAAGACGAAAATTCAAAAATATTTAGTAAATCCATTTTTTTCTCAAATTGTCCCTAAAAATTCCAAAAGCCAAATTAAAGTCCGTAGCATTATTGCAAATACTCTTAATTTTATTTAGTTATGTATAATAAATATTTCTAAAAATCTTAAAAATTTAAATTGCTATTAAAATTAGAAAGGCAAATAACTTGAAATTTAAAATCCCGTCTTTTGTCATAAACACCAATATTTACTGAATTATCTTTAAATTTAAATCGAGATACTGAGCGCTCTTGTAATTATTATTATTTTTTTTTTAATCAAATCCTTCAAGTAAATCTCTATAATTTTGTCCAAATCATTGAAATTAAAAGTAATTAAGTAATCAACATATCTAAAAGCTTCAATATTATTATATTCAAGAAATCTCCTTTCGAGTAAATAATAATCGGCAAAGTCGCTAGAAAAGCTATTTCCCCTTAGGAATTCCTTTAGTTTGTCTATAAAAATTGTTTCCATTAAATAAATTATTTTCAAAACTATTAAATTAGCAAAACTCTAACAATTATATCTTATTTAAATCAGAGTCTTTAAGAAAATTATCAAAAATATCAGAATAAATTCTCGAAATCAAATGTATGAACCAACTCAATTTTGTTGTTATTAATAAAGTCCAAAATCTCATTATTTTTAATCAAGAAATGATTTTCAAATATCCTTAACTTGTCCAAAACAAGTTAAAAAAAATAAAAAAATCTTAGATAATTATTGTACAGTACCCCCCCCCCCCCAAAAAAAAAAAACAAAACAGAACGATGGCTAGATATTTTGTTCTAATTGTTGAAATAACAAACAAAAGGTACCGTTGTAAATCGTGAAAGGTTTTTAATAATTGTATGTAGTTTTCTTTTATCATGAGGGGTCATCTACACATTAAAACAGAACCAAACTTTAAAAAGTTCAATAGCAACCTCATAATATTATTCCATATTTGGATTTAGCATTAAAAAAGAATGCGAAATACAAAAATTCGTAATTTTCTAATGAATGGTTTGTAATTTAAATGATAAAAAGAAAATGATAAATTAATGTTAAATAAAAAAGTTGATTTTTTGGCCATAAATACTTAAATAATTAATATATGTCAGTAATTTTTTTTTCAAAAGGTAGTTTGTAAATGGCCAAACATAAATAGCAATCAGCTTTTAAATCAATTTCTTTTTTAATAATTAATTATTAATTAATAAAGCAATTAAATTTGTTTTTTAATATAAACATATATTTTTTTGCTTTCATTAGATTTAACATGGTCTAAAACCCCCCCATAATTTTTTTCTTTCCATTTTGACTGTTAGTTCTCGATTTTGATAAAGCCAAAATCCTGTAATCCAATTACTTTTTGGTCGAATGAACTTTAACATAAGTATCATTTCCTTTATAATCATTAAACATTAAATTTCTAAGAAAACTCTTGTAAATAATACAAAAATGTTTAGTAGTTTTATCCACCAGTGTAATAATTCAAATTGGATTATTACAGTGGTGGATAAAGCTGCTAATAATTTTTATATTATGTGCAAGAGTTTTTATGCAATGATTTTTGGTGGCGAAAAGTCCTTGAAGGAAGAATCAAGCCTGGTGGAGTTGAAAGTGTGACGTCATCTTCGAAAACTATTGCTGTGGTCTGGCCCAATCAACTAAAGAGGGAAGGAGCGGTTTCACGATGGCCCCGACCTGGTGCAGTTTTATATAAATAATTTTGGCGCAGAAGCCTTACCGTACTTGGAAGTTTTACCGGTTAAAATTCCAAGTCCGGTACGGATTCTGTGCAAAGAATTGTTTACATAAAACCGCGCCAAATTATAGCAACCATTGGCAGTTCGCATGTCATTAAAAAAATGGCGGGGCTACCATTTTTTGGCGAAAATAACTTTGGCACAGAATCCATACCGGACTTGGAATTTTAACCGTTTAACTTAATTTTATAATATTTGGTTACATTCTAATTTTAGTTCTCATTTTACACTTATTTTATTAACTGTGTTTTTAATTTTGGCGATTTTCTGATTGCTAAATGTCCTCTACAACATCTCTTCTACCAATTATTTGAAAAAGACATCCTAAAAAATTTGGCTAAAAAACTTTTATATTTTTGAAAATGTTTACCCTGGTTTAAATTTTCTTTAAAGTTAATTTTAAAATCTTACCTTTAGTCTTCCCAGCATAATAATTTATATTTTATTGATCACTGAAAATACAACATTAAGTCATAAGTAAACTTCATACCTGAAATTCAAAACAGAAGGGCATCTTGAGGTTCTTAATAATAATTGTGAGATAAGGAAGCCTGATGCCAATGACATTTTTATGGCTTTGAGGTAGGGATATGTAAGTGGTACAAAACTGGATAGCAGTTAATTCGTAGACCAAAGTCTGTACATCCTCGTCTATGACACGTCTGACGCATCCTCGACTGTGAACTTTCCAAGGATCCAAAGGGTTAAGTCCACTACCACACAATATTGTGATGAGACCAGTCTGCAGTTGGTTCCGGAACATGGCGGAACAAAACTTATTTTTCTAAGAACACCTCATCTGGAAGTTCCAATTTCAAGTTTTGTTTTTCGTATTGGTTCCCTTGATATTTAAACGCTAGCCTGTTGAAAAAAGTGGCTTAAGTATTAAGATAATTGAATATTAAATATGTAATAATTCACTTTGATGTTGTCGGGATTCTAAAATTTTGTTTTGATTATTGTTTTGTAGATTATTGTAGATTAGCTGTTTCCAGTTTTATAAAAGAAAAATACGATTCGGATTTCAAATTATAATATTTTTTACGTGACGTCACAGCTTTGAAAAGTGTGTAGATGAGTTGATTACTATGAAGAAATATGAAAAAAAAATAATTTTAAAGCACATTTATATGTGGATAGTTAGTGATTGATAAACCACATAGTTTTTATATTGTCCTTAGGTTTTAGACTGAAGGTCCGTTTGGTTGGTTGGCTGGTTTGTACACTAAAAAAACTAATTTTTTGCACAATATTTGCCGGGATTTACCCACCTCATATATCTTAAATGGTATAATTTTTTTTTGTCTGTGTGTACGTGGTCAGCATAACTCCCAAACAAAGTGTTCAAAATTGGTGTACCGAATTAGAAAAAAAAAAAGAAAAAAAAAAAAATTTAGAATGAAAAAAAAAAAAAATCTGACAGACCATGGGACATGTCAGAAAGGTTTTCGTCAAAATTACGCATGCGCAGAAGGTAAAATTATGTTTTTCAGTCAATGCCAAAAATGATTCTTACGATTTTGTTTAAAATAGCTGTGGTTATGCCTTTTAAGGAGCTCCTAGAACCCCACTTACGAAATTTTTGTAGGAATGAGATAAAGGTGTAAACAATTTAAAATAGAATGTCTTTCACACAGAGCATTCCCTGGAGCATAGCTCATCAACGAATGTTCTTTCTCTATTTCACTTACAAGAAAGAAAAATACCTGTGGCTTTTATCGAAAAAAATATAGCCAATAAAGTCATTTTGGTGGTGTTTATTTTCGCACATGTAATAATCATAGCCAAAAATAGCGCCAATCTGGATATTTTTTAAATCAATGAAAATGAAAAACGTAAATTACACTCATCCATGGCAAAATTTAAATGCAACCAGTAATAAGTGTAATTGAAAGTTGTGCGATTTGCCACACCTCTTGCTTTTAATATTTTCGCCGTTTTTGCAATGGCATTCTTTTGTCCCTTCTTGACAGAGTTCATGTTTGTACCCTAGAAAGACAGAAATACGATTTTCTTACTTTACGGGATACATGGATAAAGTTAAGAATGGTGGTAAACAAACTATCAATTGTATTAATACTATTTTAAAATGAATATCTTTTTAAATCCTTTGTATGAGAAAGTGTTATGCATCTTTTTGAATAATGCTAGAAACACTGTTATAGTATTTTAAATTTAAAAAAGTGAAAATACACTTATAGTAAAAGAAAAATAGATAACTACTCGGGTAAAAAAAATTAAAAGATATTTAAGTTTTTCTTAATAACTTCTCAGTGGAGGAGTATAGACACATGAAATTCACATCAAAGACATTTCATTATCTAACACATGTAAGTATAACAACTCAGTTGCAACTTGAAATGCAAAGTGTACAAGTGAAGTGAGGGCATATGCAGAATGTAGTACCATTAGTGTGCAGTTGTACAGATGTATTTACATTAGAAACACTGTTAATATATATATATATATATATATTAGGGCGTATCGAAACAAACTTTTTTTGGAAATTCAAAATTTCAAGTGGATAAAAAGTTGTCACTATGCTAACATGCTTACCAAAAAAATTTTTAGTTCAATCGAAAAATATTTAGGTATCCCGGAATGGACCTGAAGTTTGATGTTTTTTGACAAAAACAAAGATTTTTAATTTTTTTTTTAAACATAAATATAAAGCAAATTTTATTTTCAAGAATAAAAATGTTGAGTTTATAATACTAATTAACAGTAATAAAAAAATTATATCTGCCATTTAATAATTAGGTATCCCTGAATCTACATGAAAAACTTAACTTTTTTACAAAATACGGATATTTTTCAATTTTCAACCCCTTCTTTTGGTTAGTTTCTATTATTTTATTAGTAGTCTAGGTATAGTAGTACAGCATTTTGAAATATCGGGAATATCATTTTATGAAATGGCCTTTACTAAACTCAAGTATTAATTCATACTAGGGGGCTTCGCCCCCTGCTCGCTAACGCTCGCCAACCCCCAAATGTCTCGCTGCGCTCGGATTGAGCGGCTTTGCTGCTCGAATTTGTGGTTAAAACATCTTGCTGCGCTCGAATAGGTTTGCCAGCCATAAAAAATGTAACCAAATTTTTATAAATTTAATGTAAGGCCTAAAAGAGAAAACACCCAAATTGCAAGTTTCATAATAGAAAGTTAAATATACTATCCGCCAACATTCTGACTTAAAACTTCATTAGTTATGCCCTTACATTGAAGTCCCAATATCTTTTATTTATTCTGATAAGTCGCCCCGTTAGAGAACGACGTCCAACGCGAGGCATTTTCTGGATAGAAATACTTCAAAATAATAATTACTCTAATACAAAAATGCTTCAGAAAAACAGAAAAAATCAACTTTGAAACGAAGAGTTTAAAAAGAGCTTTAAAATTAGCAACGGGTTTGTTGTTTACATACGTAAGGATAGCTTTAAAATTAGCAACGGTTGGTTGGTTGGTTGGTTGAACCCCCGAGCAGCGGGTTTGTTTACTTAAGGATGTTGCCATTCTTATATTCAAAATCATTGAGGCTTTGTAGTAGCTTAATGATAAAAAATATTGAAATTTAACTAATTAATAAAGTGTTAATAAATTATTTTGGCACGTTTTGGCAAATCTACAGCTTATTTCCTTTAAAATGACACCTTGATCATTGAAATTGGTTGAGCAGTTTAGGTGGACGGACTAACCCCAAAAAACGTATTGCCTATTAAATATATAGATCATTTCTGCACGACTCCACGTTGGTTGGAGTCTCCAACCAACAAAGACTCTAGGTTTGAGACCTGAAGGTAACGTTATCGAAAATGAATTCAATGTCACAGGGTTCGAATGATGATGTGTACATGATAATAAAATGCTTCTACCATGGGAATTATTATAAAGTTGAATTATTTCAGTGAAATAAGAACTGTCAGAAAATCTATTCTCTTTTTCTAGAGATTGTGACCGTAGAGCCCATCTCAATTAGAGTAGAAGCTTATTCAGCAAGTGCTCTTTCGTGGAATTTAAATGTTGTAAAACAAGAAAACCAAACCAGGCAGTGGTAATAGATAAATTGAATGTTTTTCTTGAAACGGTGAAATATCATCAAGATATTAGATCAACTATTTTTCACTCTATTTATTTAATCGAAATGATGAAGCAATAAGTATAAAAATTGGAAGTTGTAAATGTGGTCGCATAAATAAACGATAAGAACATGTATCTTTGGTATAAAAACTATATTCAACATATTTTGGACAAGCAACTCCAGACAGTGGCTCTGTACGAAACATAATATCATTACATGACGTTATATTTTAACCCATAAGGGAATATAAATTTCCATTACAAACTCAGCTATTTTTTTCAACTTTGAAATTGAATCAAGTGATACAATACATATTCATGAAATTCGATTTGCCCTTTTTAATTATCTTGAATGTGAGATGTTTTCAGGGTTTCTGCTTGCTAAATCCTGGGGGCATTTGCTTACTAGTACAGCCTGACATATTTTCCAATATTTCTGGTCGGTTTTCAACTTTATAAAATCAAAGTTTGGAAGAACCCTATCAATGTTATTCTATTCAACAACTGGTAAATCTCGACAATTTGTTAGACGTTTTCTTAATGGACAGTAAAAAAACTACGTTAATAAATTGGAACATCGAGAATCATCATAACTTTCCTAAGAGGCAATTCGTTTAAATGAAATAAACAAACAACTGCTTGTACTGGTTATTTTAAAGTATTTACGAAGAATGAAATTGATCTATTAGAGACTTCAGTATTTCATTCATCACCATCATAAGCAAGACCTTGAATAGTTTTCGTATCAATGCAGCTTTATTTCGTAAGTTGTAATGATGACACTGCGTTTTACCCAGAGCAACTGACTGCAGTTGAGTGTCCAAAATATGCTGAATATAGTTCTTATACCAAAAATACGTGTTCTTCTCGTTTATTTATGCGACCACATTTACAACTTACAATTTTTATACTTATTGCTTCATCCTTTCAATTATATAAACAGTGAAAAATGAAAATAAGAGTGAAAAATATTTGAACTAATGCCTTAATGATATTTTACCCACTCACGAAAAACTCGATTTATCTATTACCACTGCCTGGTTTTCTAGTGTTACAACATTTAAATCCCACAAAAGAGCACTTGCTAATAGAGCTTCTACTCTAATAGAGATTGGCTTTCCGGTCACAATCTCTAGAAAAAGAGTAGATTTTCTGGCAGTTTTTATTTCACTGAAATAATTCAACTTTATAATAATTCCCATGGTAGAAGCATTTTACTATCATGTACACTTTCATCATTCGAACCCTGTGACATTGAATTCATTTTCGATAACGTTACCTTCAGGTCTCAAACTTAGAGTCTTTGTTGGTTGGAGACTCCAACCAACGTGGAGTCGTGCAGAAATGATATGAATTAATACTTGAGTTTAGTAAACGCCATTGCATAAAATGATATTCCCGATATTTCAAAATGCTGTACTACTATACCTAGACTACTAATAAAATAATAGAAACTAACCAAAAGAAGGGGTTGAAAATTGAAAAATATCCGTATTTTGTAAAAAAGTTAAGTTTTTCATGTAGATTCAGGGATACCTAATTATTAAATGGCAGATATATTTTTTTTATTACTGTTAATTAGTATTATAAACTCAACATTTTAATTCTTGAAAATAAAAATTTGCTTTATATTTATGTTTAAAAAAAAATTAAAAATCTTTGTTTTTGTCAAAAAACATCAAACTTCAGGTCCATTCCGAGAGACCTAAATATTTTTCGATTGAAATAAAGAAATTTTTGGTAAACATGTGAGCATAGTGACAACTTTTTATCCACTTGAAATTTTGAATTTCCAAAAAAAGTTTGTTTCGATACGCCCTAATATATATATATATATATATATATATATATATATATACTCTAAAATTGTCTCTCTAAATTTGATATTCGTACCATGTCGAACATTTATCACGTGGAATGCTAATTTTATACAGAAATAATTTAGAAATTAACTTTCAATCTATATATATATATATATATATATATATATATATATATATATATATATATATATATATATATATATATATATATATATATATATATATATATATATATATATATATATATATATTATTTTCCCGTCATTTGCAAACAGTTCAAAAGGTGGGACGAGCACTTTTACCAATAGAATTCATCAAGAAACTCATGTTAAGTATGAAAATACAGTGCCAAGTAAACACTAATGACGGGGGAGATCATATCTCATATATATATATATATATATATATATTGAAAGTTAATTTCTAAATTATTTCTGTATAAAATTAGCATTCCACGTAATAAATGTTCGACATGGTACGAATATCAAATTTAGAGAGACAATTTTAGAGTTTACAAGCGGTAAGGATGAGTGACCGTTGCCCTTTGACGAAAACGGAGTGGGATGCATATAAAGGATAATTACACTGGTCAGGAAAATTAAAGGATATATTTCAGGTTTTCCATAATAACTTCTCACTGGAGCAGCATAGACACATGAAATTGATATCAAAGACATATCTTTGTGTACCATATCTATGAGTAAAGCAACTCAGTCGCAACTTGAAATACAAAGTGTACAATTGGGGGCATATGTATAATAGAGTACCATTAGTGTGCAGACGTCTTTAAGTGCAACATGTTGAATTGGTTTAATAAGCTCTGTTAAACCAATTCAACATATTGCACCCAAAGACAGCTGCAAAAAGCCCAAAAGATAATTAAATTCGATTTTTTCACCGTAATTACGTAAACTTGATATAGATAAGTTTTTAATGGTGAAATATTGGTTTCCAAATAGTGTTTAGATTCTTAAGGTAAATTTTATTCCCCTTTCACTTTGGATAAACGATTAAAAATATGAATATCGTTCCTAATAAGTAAGCCATATCACTCCTCTAATCCACATTTCATCAAGCACATCTACGATATGCATTGAGTAAAGATTTTATTGAGAAAGAAGAGATTTTGAGATTTTTAAAAGAAAGAATGAAGAAGGTATTGAGATTTTTCCGTCATTTGCAAACAGTTCAAAAGGTGGGACGAGCACTTTAGCCAATATAATTCATCAAGAAACTCATGTTAAGTATGAAAATACAGTGCCAAGTAAACACCAATGACAGGGGAGATCATATTTCACACTTAAAGTCAACTCCATGAGTTGGGTGGTTTTTAATGTAAATCCATCTGTAAAACTGCACACCAATGGTACTCCATTCTTTTGCATATGCCCCACTGTACTCTTTGCATTTAATTTGCGACTGAGTTGTTTTGCTTCTAGATATGTTATATAAAGATGTCTCTTTGATGTGAATTTTTTGTGTCTATGTTGCTCCACTGATAAGTTATTAGGAAAAAAATATTGCTCAAATTATTAGTTCAAATATTGCTTAATTTTGCAGACCCGTGTATAAATAGGATACAAATGTTCTGAGTAGAAAATGACAAAAGTAAGAATGTAATGAGTTTCTTCTTTAAACGTTTCGAATTTTATATTTAAAGTATAAAATGGTTTAAATATCTTTAGTACAATTTCGTCATACTAATTGTAATATCGGCAATAATTATTATACTAATTAATATTGAGTAAACTACCCAATATTGAGTTACTAAGGTACACTAATTGAGAACTAATGAAATCTTAAGACGACTTCGATTTCGTTGCATAGCACGAATTTGAGCTTCCCATTCTATTTCAAGTTTCGTTAAACATCTCAGATAACAAATTTCATGAAAAAGTAATTCTTGTACTAAAAGCAGTTTTGATGTCCAGACATCGGATCTTAGTGATGTCTCAATTATCTCATAAGAGCTGATAACAAACACATATGCAGTTATTTTTTGTAATCATCAGGAGCTCAGAATTCCGAAGTCAGCTAAAACATAAGGTTGCTTATTAATACGTTGTCCAATCGACTTGGTATTCGTACATTTTTCAAAGTTAAAAGATATCAAACAATTAGACTTTTCCTAAACCCTGATTGGCAGCTCCGTTCTATTAGGCTTATTATTATTATAAATTTTTTTAAATTGGTGATTGATCAATTAACTATTAAAATCTTATCCAATACAAGTGTATCCCACACGCTTTCGAACTTAAAAGATGATCAACTGGTTAGTTACTGTGTCTTGCCTCGCTGCTCTGATCTACGGTGCGACCTGTGAAAGAGGTTGTCCACCATCCGAAGACATTACGCCATGCACTTGCTTCAACGATGGTACATACGTTGACTTGAAATGCAGGAATATCACAGACACGGAGGATATCGTGAATGTTTTCGAGAAAGCGGAGAGATACCACTTCAATAAATTTACCCTGGCTGACTCGTCACTCCAATATCTCCCCTACACCATATTCGAAGAAGTTGAAGTGGTGTATATGAACTTCGACGCTTTGGCATTAGTGAACTTCTTCAATAAGGTTCCGAAGGATCCAGGTCTGAAAGAGATATTTCTTAGAAGGGTAATTACTCTTTTTTTCTCTTTCTGATATTACTTATCTACTTATACTTCGCCAAAATGTGATACTAAGTCAGTAGAGAACAGGGCTAGCTTTCAATAACATTAGTGTGATTGATCTTATTATCGTAGGTGTAGAGAAATTTATTTCATAGACAAGAAATAGTTTTGTTAAAGCAACGCTGTTCCTAAACTACTCAAATGATTTTTTATGATTAGCTGTATAAATTGAAAAGTAACTTGATTTTGAGTTGTAGATGTACTAAAACTACCCTAAATGTAAGATAAATTAAAACGGTGTGACAAAATGTGGAGACCAAGCAAAATATCACCAAAGGGAGAAATGTAATATAAACTAATTAATGAAAGCTTTAAAATACAATTATTTTACTATATCTTGAACTAAATTTTTCAAAACTTTTTGCCACCTCCCATTTTTACAAATTTAATATTTTCGAATTCTATTGTATTGAGTGGACCGATTTAGCTCATAATGTGAAAAACATATAAGTTGAAAAATCGACGTATCATACAACATATAGGCTAACCTTAAAGTTTTGACTATGCAACTTCACATTCATAAGTGAAATAAATAAATATAAAACATTAAAAAATTGTTTAGAAAGGATTGTTAATACAGTTGCACAATTATATTAATTTCTATGAGAATTCACAAATAAGTACAAATAGTTTGTGAATGGCATGGAATCAGTTTATTCAAACTAGTGATCTGGGCTTCTGAAGTTGGTCTTTTGTCCAATTTCTCGTCCAGTTAGTTAACTTCATGACGGTTCGGCAGTTAGTTGGGTATTATTGATGAATTTGCGTGGCTTCCACCTTATTTTAAGAAAGAGCTTAGGGAATGAACTCAGTTTAAATGAATTTCCCAGTATATTTAATGTATTCGTATACTAAGTTATTTTAATTACATAAAAATCGGCGATGGTTGCTGGGAATGGTGCAGTGTTTAGAATGGCAGATGAGTTGGGCTCCCAAACTTAACCCATAGTTAGAAAACTTATATTCGAATATAAAGATACTTTTAACTAAAATAATTTTAACTTAAGTAATTTTTTTTCGAAAAATGATCAATGTCAAAATATAGGAACTTGTCGCACTTGAAAACAAAACTAGCAAATTAAATCTGTTTAGAAGATTTCCGGTTCAAAACCAGGTGTTTGACCTATTGATATTTTAAACACGAGTATTGTGTTTATTCGAAATTGAATAAAATCTTTTCGAAGCTGTGATAAATTACTAATTTATTTGAAGAAAATGGATGTATTCTACTTTTTTCTATAAGTACCCCATTTCTGTAATATTGAAAGATGTTCATTATCTGAAGATAGTTACACGGATTGATAGAAAGTTGGTAATTCCTATGATATAAGTATTTTTTATCCTGTTAGGCCAAATTGGTTATAAACATGGGAAACTTTCAGTTAACTGAGTCTATGTTAACAGTAGTCCCTTGAGTAACTTTCATATTTACAAATCTATCTCCAGTTGCTCAGGGATTTGCATTGGATCTGTATATTAATGGAAGCACTTAAATGCAATCTTGTGTAGCTTGTAACACATCAGAATTTTCACAAACTTAGTTTTTCTTAAGATGCTTGATTAAACTTTTTTTCTTTAGCTGATTTGCAAAAGCAGAGCGTAAATGAAAACTGTATCCACTGTAACATCATATTGGATGTCATGATTAATGATGCTAGCTTCTCTGCCTGATAATTGCATTTTGAAGTACACGGGTTACATCTGAAGAGGATTCGGTGATAAGGGTTGTGTTGTAGACCAACTCGAGTTGATCAAAGTTATAATTTTAGAAGGAGGGGAAGGGATGGGAGATTCTGTAAAGTTAACACGCTTCCTCTTATGATGGTTAATAAATACTCTTCTTCAAAGATTACCTCTACCATCAACGTGAAGAAAGTTCAACTCCGTAGCAGCACTAGTAAGAGCCGCAGTGAAAACAAATTTCACTCATGCATCGGAAGGGAAAAATCATACTTTAGAGCAAATCATCGGTCTGGATTGCTAGGACATGCGTGTTTTAAGTTACATGTATGTAATAACAATATAATTTAGTACCGACATTAATTTAATTTATCCTTTCAAAGCGCGTATTCTTATTTTTTAATCCCTTCAGAGATCTTCACTTTTTTTCTCATCGACCCATTCATTTGAGTTCCATAATTAATATTCAGTATTTCTTATCTTAGCATGAGACTATTTTCTTTCATAGTCGCATTTTTCTGCAGACCCCAATACAATTCCCACTGTCAGTTTCCAGTGCGTTTCACGAAAGAATTAATTATCTTTCATTCAGTCGCCATCTTTCGTTCCATCAACATGTTTGTGTCACACTCTCTCACTCTCCTTTCCTAAGTAACTTAATAAATATCTAACTGCAACTTCAAAGACTGTTTTCCGACTCGTCACACTGCCAAAATGTACCAAACTATGTGAACATTACATGTAGCCCTCGGACTACAACATCACAGTAGACTACAACGTCAGTCTTCGGAGATGTTTCCTCATCTGTTCCAGGTGCTTGTCGCATCTTCCAAAGGTATTGGTGTAGAGCGATAGTTAATTCATTTTTAAAACACGTATTGAATTTTTTTTTAAAGGTTCGTCTACTGGGAGGCTGGGATTGGAAAAAACTGTCCGCTTTCACGAAGTTGGAGCGCCTCATAATGTTAGACATTCCTTTGGGACGCCTTTCCAACGATTTCCGGGTCAACATCTCAAAGAAGCTGAAGCAAATCAGCTTCGACTGGTGTCAGATAAAGAAACTAAAGGATGATGAGTTTGCTGACTTTCTTGATCTCGAGGCAATCGAAGTGTCGCACGATGAGGTTAATACAGTCAAAAGGAGTATGTTCCCCAGACAGAGTAAACTGACTAAAATCGCTTTAGAGTAAGTTAATACTCGGTAAACATACTGTTAAAGTTGGTAGCATGTAATTCTGCATTACATTATGCAGACTATGTAAACTGTTCTGTGTAATGTTTAATGTAATTTTCTGTATCAAGTTTGAATTACGATAAATTTAATTGATAGTTTAAATACACAGCCACAAGGCTGCTTGGGCAGTTTGGAATTTATAGAAATACTAGTATTTTATGAATATACTTGTATTTCAGGTAAGAAAATGTCAGAGAGTATTGAAAAAACGACCACCTTAAAGTTTTGAGTTATATGTCAATAGCCAAGTATGTCATAACTTGTGAAATAAGGAAGTCCGATTTTGTCTGGCAAACACAACACTTGTAATTTTCTGTTTCGTGGGCATTTCAGTTAAAAAAAAAAAAAAAAAAAAAAAAAAAAAAAAAAACTCATAGAAGATCGAACGGAAGATGTCCCCTTCTTTTCCTGGCTATTTCCTCAACACTTCGTCATTCACGAACTTTTGAGATCAAGCCACCTTCCACCCGAGCAGATATCTCATCTCAAAGAAAATAAACATAAACATCTATGTATTTTTTGCGTGATAGCCAAATACGTCATAACTCACAGAATAATAAGCATCCACTTATATATCGCAAACACAATTCTTAAATTTTCAATGAGGACCGAAAGAGAGAATTTTCCACTCGCACTAAATAAATGCTACTTTTGCAAACTGGACTTA
This sequence comes from Linyphia triangularis, assembly GCA_963978545.1. Lineage (NCBI taxonomy): Eukaryota > Metazoa > Arthropoda > Arachnida > Araneae > Linyphiidae > Linyphia > Linyphia triangularis. The sequence continues at coordinate 87,876,086 of OZ021724.1, forward strand.
CAAAATTTTCAAGAATACAACATTAAGGACTTAATATCCCCGGGTTGTGTGGTATATATTCTTAGTATGATGCAAGTCGTATCTCTTAAACTTTTATTCTTCAAAATAACCTTAGATTGTATTTAATAAAATGCACAAAACATACGAATACTGGTTTTATTTTGAAATTAGAAAGTACTTAAAAATAATGATATCCACTACAGCAATCAAATACAGTTTTACCCTTTTAACTTCAAATTTAATATCAAATTCGTTAATTAAGGAGAATGTGTAATCTCGAGTAGCAGCCAAAGCAGTTTCAATAAAAATTAATGGCAAGTTTCGATTTTTTTTTTGGTTACTGAACTTCTTAAGTAGTTTTTTATTAACTTTAATATGGAATTCTCCCCCCCTCCCCACTTACTACAGAGGCAGGGTAAATTTTTTTCAATTCTTTAGCTGATTGGTTTTACCAATTTTTACATTCCTTAACAAAAACGCTTTTTCTGTTGCCAGCGTGTGCTTGTTTTTAATATTTAAAATTAAATGCAAACACCATCTCTATCAGAAAAATATGAGGTAAACTACTTTTCAAAGTTTATTCATTAAAAAAGTATGTGAATTTATGCATTCACATCCAAATGTCTTTTATTTATTCTGGTTAAAACAGTTTTATTATTTATTTTTTTAAACAATTTTGGCAACAGGAAAGAGTTTCTTCAACGATCGGTTCAATACCTTTTCGGCGCAATTGGATGACGGCAAGTTGGTTTATTCGTATTCCACAAAAGCAATCTTATAGGGACAGTGGCAGCCCCTAGAATGCATTGTCATCGACATCGAATTTATCGTCCAAGATTCAGTCCGATTGGATAACGGCAAGAGGGTAAATAAAGCCTCCTCAAATTTGCCCGCCATCGAAAAACATACACACAAATATGCATATACACAAAATTAAATATAAAAAGGATATATTAAAATTAGACGAATCCGAATTATTCTGACGATATAATGCAACTTTTCAAAGCCTTTCAAAGGGGTCTGGAACTCAAATTTTTTAAAATTATCAAAAGAACAATTGATTATTGTAAAACACACAATACAAATGTTTTTGAATAAAATGTCATACAATTTTGTTTCTATCATTAGTAGAATTTTAAATATTTAACTTTTATTTCCATGACAACTGTATCTCAGATATGCTATCTTGAAACTTTGAAGCTGTTTTTCTGGGTGATGGAGTTTTTTTTTTTTTTTTTTTTTTAGTTTAAATTGATATAACTTAAAAACTACTTGTTATAAATTTAAAAAACTTTCCACAATTAATTTTCATATATGTTTCTTTTATTTGTCTTTAGGAATTATGTCTTTTTTTTTTTTTTTTTTTATAGTTTAAGTTTTTTTAAAAGTTTTTGGAGTTTAATAATATACTATGGATTTTATACAGTTTTTGCCAAAAAAAAAATTAGTAATTACTTTATTGAAAACTTATAAAGGGGATTTTTGATATGAATTATAAGAAGGAATTTTATGCAAAAATGAAGTGTTTTCTTTAAAAAGTTTTTTAGATATATCAAATTTAGAAAATATCAAAATTTTAAAGTTTTTTTAATTTTTAAAATAAGTATTTTTATATTGGAAAAATTAAAACAGTTAACAGTTTTTTAAGTTTCTAAGCATCGTGCATTACTGCATAAAAATGTTTAGAAAAATATTTCTAAAAGTAAAGATTTTAGAATTTTGAGTTCAAGACCCCCCTTAAAATTACGATTTTGTGACTATTTCGCTTAGCAGGTTGCGTGAATAATATTAAAAAAGAAAAGTTCTGATTTTCCCGGAACTGTTGTCTTAGTAGAGTCTTTTTTTTTCCTGCAAGAAATAGCTACATGGTGGCTAAACTTTGGTATATGACCAGTTGAAGTGCATAGACTAAATATTAACCTTGCATGTTTATTATACAGAGTTGGACAATCCCACACCCATATACATATGTATATTTAATTTAATACAATTTCAACAAATTAATGAAATGAAAAAGTAGTTTTCAGCTGTCTCGATTAAAAAAAAAAAAAAATTCTCTCATAAATGGCGCTGACTATAATGTCTCGTCTTGCTCTTTTTTCTGTCATATTTGAATATTATTTTGTTTTCAAATGTGAGGGTTATGTTATGTGTTATCTATGTCGGTGAGTGTATATCGGCGCTAATATTTAACAATGACGCAACTGCAAATTTGTCAAAACAGAGTTAAGGTCTCTATTATGTCAAGAAATACCTAAAGCATCAAGGAGAACCAAATCTTATTGTATTAATATAACGGTAATTAAGTTTATAGTGAAATCAATTGTTTTTCTTGCTTTTCCTGAAAATTCCAATTTTTGCAGTTATGTCATTGTTCCACCTTAGGGTCAATATTGTCTAACTCGACATTGAGTTTCAATTAAAAAAATAAGTTCAATGTTTTATCTATTTCAAAACGCCGTTTCATTTCAGGTACAATCGCATTTCCAGCATCCCTGATGATTTGTTTACAAACATGCCTCAGCTCACTTATGTTGCTTTTAAAGGAAATCTTCTTTCAGTTCTGCCGGAAGAAACTTTTAGACCCTTAATGAGCTATCTCAGATATCTCGACGTTCGAAGTATGTGAGAAGTTACTTTCTTTAAATATTTTACTCTAATCCGTTTGTACGATAAAAGTTACATGATAAGGTATATGATATAATAGTTACTAAAATTCATTGTTTAGCTTCGAAGTCAGATAGGAAGAAGCCAATTTTTTTTTACTCATGCTTGATTTGATTCTGAGGCGTCACACTTTTCAATTGAACATCAATTTGATAGTTGAAGTTTTAACTCTACTCAAGTAGTACAGCGGTATTGGCCAATGTCAGTAGCAAAAGTTCTGGGAAGATTGGCCGGTTCGCATTTAAGCATACCTCACATTGATTCAAACCACTGAAGGGAATGAGAGTACACCATTGGCTGATCCGTTGCTTTCATGGAAGCCGCTAAACACCTGACAATGTTTGCTGTGTTGACACAGAGAATTGAACGCATGTTTTAAATCTTGTGTTTAGGAATTGATTTTAAATTTATTATTGGTGACCGGGGCGGGATTAAGTTACTTACCCTCTGTAGGAGGCACCTATGATGCCGGTAGAAACCCCGCAGCATGCATTCAAATCACCGTTGCTGACCCCATGAAATATATTTGTAGGAATTTATGTTGACCAACTGGGAAAGAAGAAAGGGAGTCGGCTTTATGATAAATTTGTCCTTCCACTTTAAAAGTTGGCATGAATTGAACTGTTACGATTTCTGCGCCGAACGACATTATTTGGAAGCATGAGTTGTATTTGTTCGATGTTAGAAATTGCTTTGATTCGGCGGTATATCCGACAAGCAACATTTTTAATGACTCTGGCTGTTCTCCAAGTTGAGATAGTTGAATTTTTCCGGCGGCGCAACATATTCCTTTCGTTCCTCCATTGAATTTGAAAGACATGCATTTTAGACTCACTTCAGTCATAGTGCCGAGGAGAACATGCCGGCTCAAACTAAAATCATCAGTTGGGTTATATCGGAATGCAAGGCGGTTGTAATCGAGTGATTACTGATTAGGAGTCGTGTTAAACCGTGACCTCCGGTTAATCGCTGATCAGCTGTTTCTCTTTGACGATTTTCAGCCACTCAGCCTGCCACGTTCATTTCGTTGTGAACGAAACAGATTTGAAGCTGCAGAACGTGTCGTGCTCGCAGTCAAAACACATCTTCAAGTCTGGCTGCTCGTCTCGCTCAATGGTCCTTCCTCAGTTTGATTTTCTCGTTGCACTGTTTCCGCTCCCCGAGTACGATGACCTAGGTTTAATTTTCTACGAGGCATTATTTGGATAAACTATGGATGGATAAGGGTTGAGTTTTAATAAAACGAAACTGAAATTTTATTTTAAGAGGAAGACTTAGTAAGAATCATTCCCTACACTCTCTATGTTACAATCTTCTTTGCCCAGAGCATTTAGAAACAACTTTCTTTATAAAACCTTGAAATTTGATGAGTAGGAACGAAAAAGATCACTTTATGAAATGACATAAATTAAAAACTCGAAAGTATTGTTGCACAAATTGTCTGTATATATTGTAAATAGTGACGTATTATTTCAAAATTCTATTGTAATTTATTTTTATCTTATTTTATTTATTAATTAATAGCGATTATACAAGTTAGAAAAAGGTGGCAACACCTAAAGCATCGAGAAGTTTCGAGATATTTCTTTTCTATGAATTGGCTGGAAATTTCGAGAATGTCTCACGCGCTTGTTTATAAAAAGACTGGAGAACTGGAAAGTTTGGAGATGTACTTCGGATTTCGTTGAAAGCTGATCGCTTTGTTGACCTATTGGAGTGCGCTTGTATAATCGCTGAATTCGAAGTTATTTTTGTTGAAGCTTGTGTTGAAGCTTGAGAGTAGTTAAACTGTTGCCTGTGAATAGATTTTGTGAGTTTTCTGAAGAGAGAATAAATACTTTTAAACCGTGAAAACTGTGCCATCATTGCCTCAGTGGAAAAATTCATAACAGTGGTGTCAGAAGTGGGGTCTCGTAATTTTGAATGCCGACAACTAGAGGAATGATGGAAGACCAAATGAAGCAGTTGATGGAAATGATTGCTGGAATAAAAGCCGGACAAGAATCCACGGCCGCTGAAATGAAAGCCGAAATAAAAGCCGGACAAGAATCAACCGCCGCTACAATCGCCGCTGGTCAAGCCCGTCAAGAAACGACAAATGCCGAACTCGCCGCTACAATCGCCGCTGGTCAAACCCGCCAAGAAACGACTAACGCTGAACTCGCCGCCGCAATCACCGCCAGCCAAGAAGCGACATCATCGGATATTAAAGCTTTAGCATCCAAGCAAGAATCATCTTCTGCTTCCGTTGATAGATTTATGGAGCGCACAGAGAGTGTTCTTCAATCAATGAAGGCGGATATTTTGGATGTCAGAGAAGATCTTAAGACAGTGAGAAATGAAGTTGAAGAAAAAGTTTCCACCGTGCAAGAAAAAGTTTCCACCGTGCAAGAAAAAGTTTCCACCATGCAAGAAAAAGTTTCCACCTTAAAGGAAGAGCAAGACAAATTCATTGACGTTGTAGAAGAAAGGCTGCGAAAAATGGAAACGCGTGAAGCTCTGGCCATAGCGTCACCTAATTGGGATAACGCTTCCATCCCCTTTATGGCGCCGCGCTCTAACATCAAAGTGGCCCCTTTTGATGGGAAGTCGTCTTGGCGCGTTTATCAAACGCAATTTGAAATGATTGCTTCTGCGAATGGTTGGAACGATACTTCGAAAGCATTCCATCTCGCAGCATCTCTTCGAGGTGAAGCTGCTGACATTTTACAGACACTACCTGAAGAGAAGCGGGGAGAATTCGTGGCGCTGGCAAGTGCGTTGGAATTAAGGTTTGGGGAGCAGCATCTAAAGGATTACAACAGACTGCAATTGAAAGTGAGACAGCAGAAGGCCAATGAAACTCTTCAAGAATTGGCGTCGGATATAGAAAGACTGTCGCTCCTCGCTTTCCCAGACTGTCCCCCGGATGTACGAGACGATCTTTCTTTGCAGTATTTCATCGACGCTATTCAAGATCCCGATGTGCAGCAGGCGGTAAGGTTATCCCAAAACAAAAACCTGAAGTCGGCCCTCGTGTACGCCATGAGAGTAGAAGCCGCGCAGCTAGCTTCTGGAAAAGACCGACGATATGTGCGTGGTGCATTAGCCGAGGATTCTTCTGACTTTGTCACCAGAAAGCTTCGAGAACTGGAAAGCAAAATTGATCGAATGATGAGAAGCTATCCCGGAGCCAGGGATCGAAGGACCAGAGTCATTTGCTGGCACTGCAAACGGGAAGGGCATCTACGACGTAACTGCCTTGATTTGAAAAAGAAAAGGGATAACACTACCACGGAATCTCAACAACTGAATCTAAGAAGATGCCATCTCGCAGGGCAGGAGCTGCAATGTAGAACAGGTGAAGCCCCGACCAGTCGTTTCCACGTTTCATCCCGACAAGGAGGAAACCAGGGTTTATTCGTGAAGGGGGAGATCGACGGAACTCCATGTCGTCTAATCGTCGATTCGGGAGCGAACGTAACGACCGTAAGGACGGACGTGGCTCGTCGCCTGAACAGCCGACTCCTCTACACAGCGCCCTCTGTTTCTCTACAAACTGTGTCCGGTGGTAATATCTCTGTGCATGGGAAATTGGAAGTGGACATTGCCCTTGGATTTAGCACCTACAAGCACACCGTTTATGTTGCCGAAATCGTAGATCCGTGCATTCTCGGACTAGACTTTTTGAAGAAAAATGGAATTACGCTGAATTTTGAGAAAAGCAAGCTGCAAACATGGAGAGGCGAAGTTCCTTTGCACGATCTAGACATGAAAGAGCTGTGCGTATATCGGATTATGGCTCATGAAGACAATGTCCTGGAGAATGCTGAAGAGTCCACATCTATGAAAAGTACCTCACCAGCCTCGGACAGAGAACCGAAGAAAGTGACGCTGATGAAACCCTCCCAGGAAGTGGTTCATGTGGAAATGGACAAAGTTAGTGAAGAGGGAATCGACATCCGTACTCCTGTTACAAGCATCGAACGGAGGTCCCGGGATCTATCAGCTGCACCCGCGGATGATTCGGACGCAATCTCAAAATCATATAACCAGCAAGATGGGGATCAGAAACTTTCACCGCTTCTGTTGGCATACGGGAGTGCAACTCACGAGACCACCGGATTTTCTCCATCTCTAACGATGTTTGGAAGAGACCTTAGGCTCCCCAGCAACCTCCTCTTTGGACAACCACAGGACACTCCTTCCTCGCCTGTCCAGTATCTAGATGATCTGCAGGCACGTTTGGAAGCCGTACATCGGTTCGCCAGAGAGAGAAACAACATCATGACGGAGCGCGTGAAGATCCGGTACTATGCCAAGGCCATGGACCGTTCATTCCAGGAAGGTGACAAACGTCGGAAAAGACTCTCCCCTAAGCTCCAGACGAACTGGGAAGGGCCGTATGGGATCCTTAAGAAGATCAACGACGTCGTGGTGAGAATTCAAAGGACACCTTCCTGTAAACCTAGAGTTGTACACTACAATAGGCTAGCCCCATATTATGGTAGAAGTCATTGAATGGCTTAAGGACTTCACTGCCCGGGACGTGCAGTCTTTAAGAAGGGGGAAATGTTGCACAAATTGTCTGTATATATTGTAAATAGTGACGTATTATTTCAAAATTATATTGTAATTTATTTTTATCTTATTTTATTTATTAATTAATAGCGATTATACAAGTTAGAAAAAGGTGGCAACACCTAAAGCATCGAGAAGTTTCGAGATATTTCTTTTCTATGAATTGGCTGGAAATTTCGAGAATGTCTCACGTGCTTGTTTATAAAAAGACTGGAGAACGGGAAAGTTTGGAGATGTACTTCGGATTTCGTTGAAAGCTGATCGCTTTGTTGACCTATTGGAGTGCGCTTGTATAATCGCTGAATTCGAAGTTATTTTTGTTGAAGCTTGTGTTGAAGCTTGAGAGTAGTTAAACTGTTGCCTGTGAATAGATTTTGTGAGTTTTCTGAAGAGAGAATAAATACTTTTAAACCGTGAAAACTGTGCCATCATTGCCTCAGTGGAAAAATTCATAACAGTATTGTCTAATACATTTTATTTTATATTTGAAATTCTTACGTAAATGCATATGCAGTGGATCCACCTGGTTTTCTATCTTTCTATTTTAATTTTCAATGATAATAGATAGACATTTAATGAAAAGAATTTATGTCATTTCATTAGGTGATCTTTTTCGTACTTACTAACCCAATTTCAAGATTTTATAGAAAGTAGTTTCTATATGCACTGGGCTAGAAGATTGTTACACGGCTAGTATAAGGAATGATCCTCGTAAGGACTTCCTCTTAAAAAAATAACTATTTTATTAATAATTACGCCATTTGTTTTGTTTTGTTTTGAAACCACCTACTGTCTATTTCTGCCACTTATAAAGTGCTTAATACAGCCAAATACGTCTCGTAATTTTGAGCATCTAGAAGAATACGAGATCGAAATCTTCTATTACGCCATTTCTATCTTAAAACCTTTATATATACAACACTACTCCAAGTTGCCATCACATAAAATAAAACGTACAATAACAATTTCATAAAGCTCGTGCTATTATAATTAATAAAATACAACATTATTCGAAGAAACAGCACTATGACATTTAGTTGTGATGCTAGTAGAAATTGCATGTTTTTATATGTCACAAATGTGACATTATTATACCTCTAATAATGAAACAAGCTGTGTGTCTGTCGGTCCGTTTGTGGCTCTATAGAAACCTACTTAAAATTGGAGCAGAGCTCTAAAACTTTCAGCAAAAGTAGTTTTGGCCATCCAATTGCATGGCAAACAGAATATTAAAATTTTAATTAGTTCTTTTTTAATTATTATTATTATTTTTTTTTTTTACAAAGTGACTTCAAACAGAGATACAGTTCTGAAATTTTCAACTCAAGTAGTTTTGGCCTTCTAATTGGACTGACAAAAAGAATGTTAACGTTTTAATTTGTTTTTTATTTAATTTTTTTAATTAATTTTTTCACAAAAGCGACTTCTAATAGGCCTAGAACTCTGAAAGTTTCAAAATAATTATAGTTTTGGCCTCTAATTTTGCTTTCCACAAACATGTGTTAAAATAATCTTAAAGGGAAGTTCTATTATTGTATTAACGGAGAATTTTTTTTTTTCGACAAGGAAGAGACTTCCATTATTAAGGCTTTACGTAGCAACTAGATTTTAGTGAGTCAAACGAGCTTCTGCTTACGCAGCAATGAACCTTTCAGCGAGCGAAGCGAGCCTAAGTTTGCATATCAATGAACCTTTCAACGAGTGAAGTAGGCATGTGTTTGAGTGTCAGTGAACTTTTCAGCGAACAAAGCGAGCTCGATTTTGCGTAGCGATGAACATTCCTGTGATCGAAGTTCCAGAAACTGGGACCTTTACACGAATGACAGATTTCCGCAACGCGAGGCCTCACAGTGGCTAAAATATTGCACATGCTAAAATTTCGTAGCGAAGCACGCGTATTCGGCTAGTAGTATATTTATAAAAACACGTGCGTATTCAAATGCAACTTTGTTTAATAATTTCAAAGCAATCGGTGAAGAACTTTCGAAGATGTAAGATTTTGAACAAACGAAAATTATATTTTTATTTGTATAAAAAGATATTTCAATTTTAAAACTCGGCAGACAAGATTTTAAAAATTCCACTATATTTTACCCAACCCTGGGCAAGATTTGCCAAGATCCTTAGCAACTGTCAGTCTGTAACGGTCCTTATCGGGATTGGCCAATGTATTTGTGCTACTAGGGAAGTGGCGGGATTTTTATAATCAACTGACCAGGCTATTTCTTAGTGAATTTTAAAACTATTCTTTCAAACACAAGTTCAAACCCAAAATTGCCAAAAAAAGGGATTAAGTTCGTTTTAAATTTGAGCACATCATTTAAGAGCAAAATAGAATTAATTACCAGAATAATTTTATTACATTATCTGAGTGTAGTGTATTATTATTTTATTTTCCAGGCAACCCGCTCAAATGCGATTGCAGAATCGTTTGGCTTCTGCAATACAAACATCTAAACCTCTCCGGTAAATGCGCATCTCCTAAGGCATTGAATGGAAGAGATCTCTATTTCCTGAAGCCCGAAGATTTTAATTGTTGAAGATATGACTGAGGTCACCTCGACATATATCTGTTACTCTATAGTAAATATTTAAAAAAGAAAATGAAAACGACTGTCTTCGGCGTAACATTCGCTCAGAATCAGATGTTTAAACCTGAACTCAATTTATTTTGTTGTTTTTATCTTACAAATTATTTTAAGATGGAGTTTTTTTTTGTTTTTTTTTTTTTTGTTTTTTTTTTGTGATGATCCCTTTTCTCTTTTTAAATAAACCAAAATTGATCAATAATAAACCAAATTAAAAGCTATGACCAGCGATTCTGGCAAAAAGCTTATTTACAATTGTGTATTGGGTTATCTGTCTGAATAAGTTTGTTGAAGCAAAAAATATTTAAAAAAAAAAAAAAATAGTTAAAAAAAAATTAGGGAATTTGCGAAAGTATGTAGTAGATGGCAGCACTATAGAAAAGAGAAAACAGCGATTTAAGTACATTAAAGAAACATAAGGAATCTTAAATCTCTCTGGATTAAAATACACTGTTTTACTTTAACAAACTCTAAAAAAATATTTTCTCTAAGCAATCTAAATGTGCAGGCTGCGTACGAACCACAAGATGTTATTTAAAAGTGTAGGCTAATTCTGAAGCCAGTAAAAATTTAAATTAATTAAATGAAATAAATAATGAGAGCAACCCCCAACACACATTTAAACTTCATTAATTGGCCTAATGTACAGAGACATTTTAATTTTGGAAACAACAAAATACTTTGGGTATAAAATAATGGACAATATTGTGTAAAGCTATTGAAATGGGAAAATAAATATTTGTTTATCCCGTGTTCACTTATTTATTTAAGTTATTAAAAGCATTCTGATGACTTAACAAGTTTAGGGTAATGAAACACCGACCTTTTAAAAGGAAACTTCTTGGCAAGGTAATGATTATGTACGAAATAGAGTGTATATATATTTTGAACAGCATGCCTAAAATTTACTATATCAAAAGAATTCGATTTGAAGTTATAAAATGAATGGTGGAATTACTCATAGTGTTTTATTTACTAACGATAAATAGAAGGAAACTCATATGTCGGGATACTTTATTTGTTTATTAACACTTTAGTGCATAATATAGCATTCCCCCCCCCCAAAAAAAAACTAGACATTGTAAAAAAACCCCACCAAGTCAGTCCGAAAAAGTTATGAAATCTAATGTTTGCCGCCAAGCGGCCGTGTTTAGTTTTTTTGGGGTACTTTTACACAATGTACGAATGGGGTACTTGTACATAGGCAATCAGAACTTTGCAGGCTATAGTTATTTCGGATTAATATAATTTCATTTGCTTCAGCTACTTTTCACTCATTGCACTGAATTGAGATTAATTTTATAAAAATTCTAGCCTGTCAAGTATCAAAACAAAACATTAATTCTTTTTGTAGAGTTTGCTAACTTAACTGCAGTCGAGACCTGCTTCCATTGATCTTTCTCAGTAAATGACCATCCCTTAAAAATTTGCAAAGGTTTTCAGTTACTCACATATTAAGTCAAAATACTTTTTTTTCCAAACTGTTTAAGTGAATTTTATTCACACAAATTCGGTTTTAACCATCGCCAAATACGACAATATAATTTTACCACTTTGCCATCGCATAACTAATGTCTCTTAGAGTAATCTTCGCTCAATATATTCAATACGCAATAACGTCATCTATAATAATAAAACAAGCTGTGTGTCTGTCTGTCTGGGGCTCTGTGGATCTATAGAAACCTACTTAAAATTGGAGTAGAGCTCTAAAATTTTCAACATAGGAAGTTTTGGCTTTTTAATTTTATATATGTCAAACAGAATGTTAAAATTTTAAATAGTTATTTTTTAATTAATTTTTTATTTAATTTATTTTTTACAAAGTGACTTCAAATAGAGATACAGCTCTGAAATTTTCAACATAAGTAGTTCCAGCCTTCCAATTGAACTTGCTAAAATTTCAATTAGTTATTTTTTAATTAATTTTCTTAATTAGTTAACAATTTTTTTTACAAAACGACTTCTACTAAGACTACTATTCTGAAATTTTCAACATAAATAGTTTTGGCCTTCTAATTGGTCTTTTGAAAAACAAATTATTAAATTTTTCGTTAGTTCTATTTTAATTAATTTTTTTAATTAATTAATAAATATTTTACAAAATGATTTCTTATAAGGCTACAGCTCTAAAATTTTCAACCTAAGTAGTTTTAACCTTCAAATTAAACTTTTGAAAAAACGAATTTTGAAATTTTATTTGTTTTTTAATTAATTAACAAATATTTTACAAAACGATTTCTAACTGGACTACATTTTTGAAATTTTCTACACAAATAGTTTTGGCCTTCTAATTGGACTTTTGACAAAAAGAAGGTTAAAATTTTAATTTGTTTTTTTAATGAATTTTTAATTAATATTTTCACAAAAAGTGACTTTTAATAGGCCTAGAGCTTTGAAAGTTTCAGCATAAGTAGTTTTGACCTTCTAATTTTGTTTGTTACAAACATCACGTGTTAAAATACCCTTAAAGGGGTGTTGTATTATAGTTATTAACGGGGAATTTTTTTATTGTTTCTCGAAAAGGGAGGGCGAAGCGAGCTCGATTTTGCATTGCGATGAACCTTCCTGCGAGCGAAGCGCCAAAATTTGGGGTCCATACACCAATGACGGATTTCCGCTACGCGGGGCCTTACAGCTGGCTAAAATATTGCACATGGTAAAATTTCGCGGTGAAGCACGGGTATTTAGCTAGTACTTGTCCATAAAAATTTAAAGACTAGGAGTGTGGAATATTGCTAAACTTTCAATTACATTTTAATACTGATCACAGCATTTAAGTTTGACATTGATCAGTATAATTTATTATTATTGTTTTGTTATTTTCAATACTTAAAAATAATTGCTAGTTTGACGATATTTTTGGTAATAATTATTATTACATTGATTTAAAAAAAAAAAAAAAAAAAAAAAAAAAAACCTGCTGAAATTGCGAAGTTTGCAATTTTTTTTTTCGGTAATAAGCAATAGATAATTTTTATATTTTTCTAATTACACTTTTTAAATGGTTCAACTTAAAGTATTAAAGTCGCTTCTTGAAATTAAGCAAAATATGAATATCCGAATTCCATTGACATGTTTTAATCAATCATTATACGGGCTAAAATTCCCAATTTTCGGGATTATTTCTGGTAGGTACAGACCCTCTTACGCATTAATTCATACAAAAGACACTTCCTCTAATCAATCGAGAGGAATAAAAAAAAAAAGAGAATGGTCTGAATATGTTAAAACTGTAAGCCAAGCTAAAACTCCCAAGCATCGGAATCATTTCCGGGGGGTACAACAGACCCTCCTATCCATCAAAACATAGAAAAAACACTTCCTATAATCAAGCTGAGAAGAATAAATAAAAAATGGTCAAAATTGATCAAATTGTTTTGACTGTAGCCCTGGCTTAAGTTTTGGTCAGAACCTGGAGAATCAGAAGAAGAACAAATTTTCGGTGATTTTCAAAGGATTATTTTACCATGTTCCCTTGTTCAATGTCAACAATTATGTCGTTATTTTCGTCTACTCACCCGTGGCAACACGATGTCAAAAAAGTCAGGGTTCTAGCTGTTAGCTAGATGTGAATATAATTACACTGCTCTTGACTTTGCGGTAATTAGAGGTAACATAGCTATCATATATGCGTTGTAGAGAAAGAAAAGGGGCTGATGTACACAGAGTACATGGGTGGAACAGCGACACCGTGCTTCATATTGCTGCGGGAAAAGGACACGTAGAAGTAGTACAATCTTTATTAGAGGCTGGCGCTGATCCAGATTCTGAAAACCACGATTTCATAATTCCAATTGCTATGGCTGTAGAAAATAATTATCAGTCAAGCGTTGATGTATTACAAAAATATCAATATCCGACTGGTTGGTTGTTTTCAGATTACCTGGCGCCGTCAGCAACGCGAGGGCTATAATGCGCCGAGACATTCGTCCTTTGACAAGCCAACATACATTTACAAACACCCATGCCTTACACGGGCCTGCTCAAAACTTAGCACCAAATTAATCACCGATTCCTAACAAAATCAAGTCTCCTTTGAGTGACAAAATGCGCGGTTTACTGTTTTCGTTCTATTTGTATTTATGAACGTCAATTCTTTTTCATATAGTTTCATATCACTTTCCGATTGATGACATGAATGCCATTTTCAAACGTTAATTTCTATTAAAACAACAGCTTTCAGGGGTGCCAATAATTGAATCATTAAAATGATCAGTTTCCCCAATTATTGACATAAAAAGTTAAAAATTTTTTTTTAAAAAATGGTTTATAAAATTTGTGTTTATATGTTTACTATAGTTATTTTTTCATTTGTAACAGAATGATTCTTTTGCTTTTTAAAAATAACAAAACGATCCAATTGTTGACCGAAATGTCAATGACAGGTTCGCGGAGGTGTCAATAATTTGATTGTTATTGACAGCTTGAATATCTCGCTGTTGACTATTGACATCTCTCCAAAAGGCGACTACGACGGCCTACTCGCATCTTTTAAAAGTGAGCCAAGTTGGCAATAAATATTACGCTCCTGATGACGAGTTTTTATACATTGTTGGTAGCATAGATATTGATAAATGTTTACTTGTAAAGGCCGTTGAAAAATATACCCTCGTATAATTCTAATTTATTTTCATAGTTGAATACATGAACGAGAATAATTTTAAAATTTACTTTCATATTAGTATCAATAAATTTGATTTCTTATTCCCTCCCGAAATAAGTCCTTGTTTGGGGAGGAAGTTGCTAATATAGATCTCAGTGGCGGTTGTTAACACGTTCATTGCTGATCAGGTGCCAACGCTCAATGTTGGGTTGTTCCCCACTATCGTGTCCTGACCAGACTGCACCCGATCGGAATTGCCGTTCTTTGCTGGAATCACCTGAAACTGTGTTTTATAAACACAAGCAACCAGCTAACCTTATAGAGGAAGACAAGATGTATCTGATATATATGTCACATGTCAAATATCATTTTTTTTACTTCAGTTAATTCCAGCATGAACGGAAACTCCGATCGGGTGCAGTCTGATCAGGAAAGGCTACTGGGGAATAGCCTGACACTCCGCCCTGACGCGTGATCGGCAGTGAACGTATTAGATTTCTTCGTCTTCAACTCAACAACCAGGCATGCACTATCCAAAAGTTGCAGTTAAATATCAGTAGGTCAACCATTGCTCACGGAATACAGTACTGTGGGTATTAGCTATTCAAATCTGAAATCTATTCAAATGTCAAACAAGAAAGTTCAATTGACCATCATCATGGTTAGTTGGTTTGTTGAAGTTTAATGGCGCAAGGACTACTCATGGGCCATACTGCGCCAACCCTCATCATGAATGACATCCTAAAAAATTATAATTGAAGAATATTAAAAACCAGAGTCAGAAATTAAGGACAAAGTATGAAATATAAATATGGAATATTAAATATGAAATCTTGACTGTGTTTCTTCGTCAGGGGGTTTGAGCCCAGTGAGGATTTCAATTTTGACAGATTTTTTTCAATCGCCCTCAAGCCCAAACGCATCTAGCAAAATAGACGGGAAGTTAAATGTATTCAGAAACGATATAATAAGATATAATACCAACTAAACGATTTTTCCGACCTGGAATGTAAGGATTCAAATAAACCAACGACCAGATCATAGACTCTAATCGTAATATAGTGATTTTATTGGTTGGTTGTTTTCAGATTATCTGGCACCGTCAGCAACATGAGGGCTATAATGCGCCGAAACATTCGTCATTAGACCAGCCAACATACATTTACAAACACCCATGCCTAACACGGGACTCGAACCCGCAACTTCGCGGTCTAGAAGCTAACCACGCTAACCACTATACCGTTTGATCGACGTGATTTTATTGATATTGATTCTGGAGATTGACTACAAGTTTCGTATTCCACTATAAAGAACTCTGACAATTCAAACAACCAATCTAGCTTACAAGGTCATTGAATATTGCCAGTTGTGTACTTAATAGTAGCAGAAAAGGGTTCTGAACAATCCCGAAAATTTTAAAGTTAACCCTTTGCACTCGAAGCCATTTTTTGCGCCGAGGTACCAGCAACTTGAGACGTTTCGCGAGATTTTTGGTTCGTTCTGAGGTTATGGATTCGCTTCATAGAAACTAAACACAGTCATTGGCCTTGCATCGAATTTTCGCATCAAACCTAGTGGACCTCTCGAGTTGCGGCATCCAATCATGTGGCGCCTGAGAGGCGCAGCTCGAGTGCAAAAGATTAAAATTACGCGCAAGTTTTATTCTTCATGAACGGCTACCATAGAAGGATCAGTTGGCATGGGTACAAAAGCCCATGGTTTTAGTATTTTGTTTAAACCAATCGTCTATATTCTTATCAGTTCCATCTTGCGTCTGAGTAAAAATGTAAGTAATCTTTACAATTTGTATATTATTTCCAAAATATTAAAGTGACAAACTTATTCTAGAATAGAGTCGATTAAAACATTCTGTAAAGATGGAGTAAGATTTAATTGGACTTGTATAGTCGTATATTTGAATAGGGATTCTATTTCCATATTTATTATGCACTAGCTATAAACAATGGATGCCAACAGTACCCGAATGTATAAATTGTTATTTTCTGGATTGTAATTATTTACCTTATATTTTATCAATATGCATATCATCATCTCTAGGGGACCTGGATATCCTTGTTTTGACAAAAAAATTATAAGAATATCGATTTCATATTTTTCGCTTGTATATAAAAATTAATAACTCTTCCTTATTCTGGCAAGTTTTTTAACGGATCCGATAACTAAAATTGTATAATTTTTTTTTAATTATCACTTTAATCAAAACTCTCAAACTCCAGTAAATATAAAAGTTATGACTTGAAATTTGTTTTGTGCCATTCTAAAGATGTATTTGACAAAACTAAACATGCATTTTTGAATAAAATGTAAACTTCTTTTTACGCATTATAGCCCTCGTGTTGCTGACGGCGCCAAATAATCTGAAAACAACGAATTTAATCAAAATCCGATGATTAAAAGTTTAGGGTATATTTCTAGATATATTTAAAGAAAAAAAAAATATTGAAAAAAATGAAAAAGAGGGAATTGGAAATGCTCTGTTTTTTATAAAATTTAAGTTCTGAAAATTTAGATCATTAAGTGAACTTTTTGTTTAATACAATTTAGTTATTTTCTAGTGGTACTACCAAATATATAAAACTTATAGTTTCAAAGGTTTAAATTAAAAAATAATTTTAAGGGTACCAAGTTTCCTTAAACTTGAGTTCCCCTTGGTAGTATACAGTGGGTAAAAAGTCTCCGTACGGAGGCCAAAGTGACAAATAAATTAACATAATTTCTAATCTTCTGCTTTATATCTTCAGTAACTATTGAAATATGTTTAATTTGATTCTTTAAAATAAGTTTATAATCATTGTCTGTTTTTACAATACACAGCAAGTATTTAAATTGAAATATTTAGGAGATGTTGCTAAGTGCCATGCAAAAAAAAGTTTCCGTACGCAATATGAAAATTAATTCTGACGTCTTCTACAACAGACTTGTAGTAAACTTTCAAAACAGAAATGTACGCAAGTGTCATGAAGACATGATAGCAACAATTGTTCAATTTTGGCTTGTAGCTGATTGTCTTAAAATGGAGTTCCTAAATCTATTCGTGAGTTGACGATTCAGTTATGAAATGATGGATTATCTATGAAAAAAATTTACGAAATATTTAATATATTGAAGTCAATAGTACAATATATTACTGAAAGACACCGTGAGCTTCAAACTTTTGAGGATAGAGATCGAACCGGAAAATCTTCGAAACTAAAACGCTTCTATAAAAGAAATGTTGTATAGTAAGGTTCAAGATAGTCCATGAATAAGTGCACGTTAAGTCGCACATGGCTTGAAAATTGATAAAAACGTTGAAGTGACATCTCAAACGGTGATGAATGTTATTAAAAGAACGGGTCTTAATGGAACTACAGCGCGTGAGAAGCCTTATATAAGTACATGTAACAGAAATAAGCGCATCGATTTTGCAAAGTTAATTTCAGTGATGAATTAAAATTAAATATACAAGGGTCAGATAATCGAGTAATGGTCAGGAGAACACGATATTATCAAATTTTAACTTATAATTTATGTGGAGCTGTCAAACACGGTGAAGGAGGCTTTATGGTTTGGGGGTGTATGAGATCAGCTTCTGTCGGATATTTAAGTAAAGTAGAATGAATAAGCATAGGTACTTGTATCTTGAAATTACAACGTAAAATGTCTAAACCAGTGCACATAAATTGTTAATTGGGATTTGTCTTCAATGTTTTTATCAAATCTTAAGCCATGTGCTACTTGAGGTGCACTTACTCGGGTATTATATTGAACCTTACAATAGGATATTTCTTTTATGCAAGCGTTTTAGAATGAAGCTCTTCCGGATCAAATTCTATCCTCAAAAGTTTGAAGCTGACGGTGTCTTTCAATAATATATTGTACTATAGACTTCAATATATTAAAGACTTCGGCAATTTTTTTCATAGATAATCCACCATTTCATAACTGAATCACCAACTCACAAATAGGTTTAGGAACTCTATTTGAAAACAATCGGCAACAAGCTAAAATTAAACAATTGCTGCTATCATGTCTTCATGACACTTGCGTACACTTCAATTTTGAAAATTGACTGCAACTCTGCTGTGGAAAACGCCAGAATTAATTTTCAAATGGCGTACGGAAACTTTTTTTGCATGGCACTTGGCAACATCTCCTAAATATTTCATTTTAAATACTTCTTGCGTTTTGTAAAAACAGACATTTGTTATAAACTTATTTTAAAGAATCAAATTAAACATATTTCAGTATTTACTGAAGATATGAAGCAAAAGATTAGAAATTATGCTATTTTATTTGTAACTTTGGCTTCCGTACGGAGACTTTTTTTTTTACCCACTGTATATGCTGTATAAATGACACACTTTTAAGTTCCCAGTAAATTGGGGCCGACCAAACGGTATAGTGGTTAGCGTGCTAGCTTCTAGACCGCGAGGTTGCGGTTTCGAGTCCCGTGTAAGGCATGGGTGTTTGTAAATGTATGTTGACTTGTCTAATGACGAATGTTTCGGCGCATTATAGCCCTCGTGTTGCTGACGGCGCCAGATAATCTGAAAACAACCAACCCAGTAAATTGGGATACTTTATATTATCAGCAACATTTACTACTCCTGTTTTCCGAAAATGGCTCTCAAATGATTTCTATCTTTCAAAATTCACATGACATTCTTGCAGTAAATATGTAAACCTTTAGAACACTGATTTGCTTCCGCTGTGTTGAGAAAATTAAACAAATAATCCCAGAATCATCTCGCTTCAATGCATAAACAATTCCCCCCTTTTTTTTCAGTTTTCTTTTTTTTTCTATTGATTTGTAAATGGTTTCGAAAAGGCCATAAACACAACAATTTCTGCTCACTGCACTTTTTCTTAATTTCCAACTTAAATTCGCTGGTTTATTTTGGCGGGAAAAACGACTAGTTCGTCTTGAAGCTAATGCGACGTCATTTGTTCCAAACTTGGCTTGAAACGCAGCAGCGGAAACCAGTTTTGCAAGTTTCTTGCGCCAACCGGCACGAGATATGGCTAGAATGACTATAGATATGGCAATTGTCTAAAAAAACTCTCACCATTTTTTGACAGAAACCTCACAATAACCATAGAAACGGAAGGAAGTATTGACGTCACATATATAAAGCAGCGTTTTGATCGGACTGCAATCGGACGAAGTTTTCGGGCATTTTCTTTTCTTAAATTTAAATAATTTTTTTAAAACTTTTGTTTCAATATTTGGAATCTGAAAGAAATTCTTTATAAAAATAAACTGGTTTCACTCGTTTTTAAAAAATGCGGGAATTGTCCATTGATAGACTAAACCTAAATGAATAAATCTTTCATACTTGCCAATAAAAACTCGAATAATGTGTTATTTGGAGCATTAGAAATTGAATGAGAGCTAGGCACTTTCTCAGAAACACAAAACATAGGTCTAACTGAGAAAGTTAAGAATAATTAATAGTTTAAAAAACTAAAAAATACGCTTTAATAGAAAAGTGAACTAAAAAGTAGAAAATAATTTTAAATAAGTTTGAAATAAGAATAGAGTGATTAACAAGAAATATATATTTTATCGTAAAAAAGCGTGGGGTGCTTGATGTCAATTGTTGAAAATATTTAATGACAGATATTGGTAAAAGTAGAGCCATTATGGAAATATCTTAAAAGGCACCCCACGCTTTTTTACGATAAAATATATATTTCTTGTTAATCACTAAAACAATCAACCAAAACGAGTAGAAATGTAAAAAGATCAAAGCTTTTTTTTTTTTTTTATCGAATGCAATACTTTTATTATCCTATATTAGATAGAGAGTAATTGAAAGTAAATATCGGAAAACTTCCATTTCGAAATTTGTGATTCTATTATAGTGGTCAATTATTTTGTAAAGAGTTTTGCAATCTAATAATGTACCACTAATATTTAGTGTTATGTTAACACTAAGCAACGAAGCCGATGTTACAACTTTGTTTAGGTTAGGTGTCTATTGGGACATATTTACTTTACTCTTATGACTAAAATTATTTGAACTTAGTTTATGACATTTGGATTGAACCTGTGTGTTGCGTTAAGCGCCAGAATGAACCATCCCACAATTTGAGTTTTGCTGTTTCTCACCCGATTTTCCAAAGCCATTCATCTCTTAATGGACCAAATGTGGTTTACCTAATGCCTTAATAAGTTGGCCATTAGTTAAACTACAATTTGCCAATTCTGACATGAATGGTTTTGAAAAAACGTGGTAGACACAGCAATACTTAAATTATGGGATGGTCCGTTCCGACGCTTATCGCCTCATATGTGCTTGTTGAGCAAAGTATTAGTAAAAAATGGTAGTCTTTATGGAGTGCAAAATATTTGGCTATTTTAGTGGAGTAAGTTTTTTCTAGTAGATTTTGAAAGGATAGGTACATTTAATTTGTTTTCAACTAGTGGGAAAATTATTAAATCCAAAAGATTGTTGAGTTTTGAAATATTTTTTAAATGCTGCACGTAACGTTAACTAAGGGTGTGGAACATCGTACAACTTTCAATCGCAATATAATACTGATGTCAATTTGCGTCATTTACCGTTTTTATATTTTCACCATTCATTTAGAAAAAATGGCCAGTATGGCGATATTTTTTGCTTTAAAAAAAATAAACACAAAAAAAATCTGCCAAAATGGTGATTTTGGCGATATACTTTTCGATAATCCTTATATTATTCTTTATTATAAGTGAAACTGAGGGAAGGAGAAAAAAACGATCGTTGATAAGGTATGCTCAAGGAAAGAGAACTGTGTTGAAGGCATTCGTTTTTCAACTTTTTACGCCATAAAATCATTTTTACGAGAATTTCGGAAGTGGGGTTGTTTAGAACATCTTAAGAGGCATTAGCACAGCGATTTTTATTAAAACCATTAGAGCCGTTTTTTAGCAATCATTGAAAAACATGATGTTTTTCAATGGCAGCTATCTTATGCGCAAGCGCGATTTTGACGAAAACCTTAATGGTAGGTCCCATGGCCAGAAGCAACCCGCATACAAAATTTTAACATCGTAGACCAATTTGTTCGGGAGTTATGCTAACCAGACACTCACACGCAGAAACAATTTTTCTAGGTTACTTTTTTGAAATCGGGATGTTACAAAACGTGGAGAAATGCTAAAAAATCATTTTTTTTTTTTTTTTACCAAAGGCTATACTTTTATTACCCTATGTATGCATATGGGTAATTGAAAGTAAAAAAGGACGATGTTGCAGAGCGTAAAATAACCAATTTACTTACGTGTTCTTTACTGTACATAAGAATGTTTTTAGCATACTCGTTCCACTAAATTCTATTTTTTTAGCCTACTCGTACTTATCCCAACAAATTATATTTCTTTCAGGTCGGCAGAAACAACGTTCAACTCAGTACTGATAATCTCGAATATCCGAACCTGCTTTGCAACACACTTGACCGACACTTGGCCGATATTCTGGTTGCTCGCAGCCCTTTTTAAGACTTACTACAACAGCACAACACTAACCAGAAAGTCTCTTCCCAAGGGCTTTGTGGTTCCTATGTTCTGTATACTGTACTTAACTCACTTAAGCTACGTGACCATCAACCAAGTGGATTTATGTTCCCGCCGAATGGAGCTAAACTTCATGGTGTCATACCTGGTGGTGTTTACCGTTCTATTAAATTTAAAGGATGT
Organism: Linyphia triangularis; assembly: GCA_963978545.1. Classification (NCBI taxonomy): domain Eukaryota; kingdom Metazoa; phylum Arthropoda; class Arachnida; order Araneae; family Linyphiidae; genus Linyphia; species Linyphia triangularis. The sequence goes on from OZ021724.1 coordinate 87,898,188, forward strand.
GGAATTGGAGCATGTTCTCATGGTGATTCTTGGCAACTTCCTTAAACCTTTGAGGTTTATATGGGATGTTTATTTTATTGTTTCAGTGATCACAGAATTCTGTTTGGAGGTTTGCAAAGCCCTTAATTACGAGCTGTTTCGTCCTTGGACATTTGTTTTGACTCCCATCTATTTGATGTGTCTGTTTTTTGGAAAGCCCGGGGATGGGTATGATAACGACTTAGTAGCAATATACTGGGCTGCTTTGATTCTATTCATAATAATACTTATGGAACTCGTTTTACTCTTTTGTCATTCGAGAAATACCGTATTTCACTTGTTATTTGTGTTTGTAGTTCTTTTGAGCTGCTTTATGTATACGCACAAAGATAAGTAAGTGAAGTGATTTTAACCCGAAACTAGTATTACCTTTTTATTTGAATGATTTTTAATAAAGATTTTTTAGCGAATTTGTGAAATTTTTTAACATTGTTTTCCCCGATTTTCAAACCGCCCACCTGATGATTGTGGTAGTGCTCTGGTCTTGCATACAATGTGACGGGAACGAATTCTGGGTTAGGCATGGATCTACGTATTGCAAACTATATTGCTACGTATCTGCAAAAAAAACAAAAAACAGGACGGTTATAAATGTTGTACAAGTTATGAAAGCAGTGATAACGAACTTTAATATATTAAAGCAAATAACGAGGAAAAATTGTTTCTCGACAAGGCTGGGAGTTCTAATAAGGGTTTACGTAGCAATTAATCTTTTAGCGACTGAATCGAGAGTATGTTTGCGCAGCAATGAATATTTCAGCGAGCAAAGCGAGCCTGTTCTCGAAGCACCAAACCCTGGGACCTATCTACTAAAGACGGGTATCCGCAACTCATGGCAATGCAACTAGTCAATCTATATATATCGTGACCTTAAATAAATTATTTGATAGTAACTTTTTTAAAACTGCTGTTACTGCATTGGCAAAAATATGTGCCTTTTACATCTGAAAACCATTTTCTTTTTACAAATCCTTTATACAGACACTTCAATTTAGTACGCCTGTGGGAGACAAATTAACCCTCTTGCTGTCATCCATTCGAGCTAGAACTTAGCAGATAGCCTTGCTGTCAATGAAAATGAATTCTATAACCAGCCGTGGGGTTCTAAGCCCTTCCGGATGAGCTTCATGGTTTGGCTAGCTCAAAGCATTCTGTCACTGAAAGGCCGCTTGCATGTTTCTGTTGCAATTTTGGGGGTTAATTAATCCATTTTCTGTTATTCATAGGAGCTGAAATTTGGGTGATAGAATTCGTTTTCATTGACAAGGAGTCTATTGAGTTTTGGGGCAAACAAAAAAAGTTAGCTAATGCCAAGGAATCAATGGTTTTCTTCAAGGTGGTTAAATACTACGATATCACTGAGCTTAAAATCGCTCAAACGAATTGCACTTAAAAGTTGTCTTGAAAATAATTTGTATTAAAAATTTCGTTTTTATTTAGGTTAATTTTTTACCAATATCTAAATCACGCTCCAAGTTATCAGTTCTAAGTCTTGCATTTCGCCTCTCATTTTAAATACATTCGAATCTTGCACATTTTGCTGTTTCTACCAACCATTAATATAAGACTTTGTTAATTGTTTAATCACTTATGTTTTACCAATTTTATTTGTGATTAGGTTGATGTAAAAAAAAAAAAACTATCGCCATCTCACCAATGATAAGGATTTCTTCCATTCGGTAACCTATACTTAGGCAACTTTTATTTGTCCCATTGATCTCTGCCCACCAAACGGTATAGTGGTTAGCCTGATAGCTTCTAGACCACGAGGTTGCGGGTTAGAGTCCCGTGTTAGGCATGGGTGCTTGTAAATTTATATTGGCTTGTCTAATGACGAATGTTTCGGCGCATTATAGCCCTCGTGTTGCTGACGGCGCCAGATAATCTGAATACAACCAACCAACCCATTGATCTCTAATTGTAATTTCGAGGTTGCGGGTTCGAGTCCCGTGTTTGGCATGGGTGTTTGTAAATGTATGTTGGTTTGTTAAATGACGAAATGTTTCGGCGCATTATAGCCCTCGTGTTGCTGACGGCGCCAGATAATCTGAATACAACCAACCAACTAATTGTAATTTCTAGATAGTATATGCTCGGTCATTGACTTGAAACCGAAAAAGTTTCAACAATCACCATCGAGATCTACATTGCTACACCCTTCCTCCCTTAAAGTCGGTTACGTGTCGGGTCAGTTTATCTATCAAACGAGACTCCACTGTATAGTATAGTTGAGGACACTATGACAATTAAATTGACTTAATCTGTTTGCACACAAAAAACTGCTTATTAATTTTCTGGAATAAGTTATAGTAACGTATTAGTGTTTAGTACATTGAATGGCATCTTTGTTGATTGACTAATAGCAAGTTGCGTATTTCTATCAACCAATTGCAAAGGGATGCCTTTGCAGGGTACAATATGAAGAGCTCTCTAAAGACTGATTTACACGTTACCAGTTGATATCGCCAGTTTGAGACATCTCTAGATTACTGGCTGCAGTAGATCAGACATTCTATTTACTGGCGCCGGCGATTCTAATCATCCAATCACCTGCGCTCTCTTATGACCATCAACGGGCAGTGTAGAGGTCATTCCGCTGGCCTCACGTGACTGGAGAACTCGACTGTTACCCTGTCAACGAGCCTTATAGTGAATTTACGCGTTAATAGTAAGTGTACCAGTTGAAATCGCTAGTCATGTGACATCACCGTGTAAACGTATCATTCCAGTTGCAGGAGATGCCAGTTTGTCATTTGGTTGTCTCTGGCTGGAGACGCCAGCAGATCAAACATTTTCTATTTACTAGCGCGTCAACTCCCATCATCCAATCACATGTGATCTCCCGTGGCTGTTGATAGGCGGCGTATTGTTCTTCAATGGCTGGATTGTTCAAGTTTCTGTTATGTTTCTGTATTGTCACAGTGTAAGCGCAAACATGGAGTTTCTATGAATGAGTAAGAATGACCTTCCAATCAACTTATAGCGGCTAACATTCTAGGTACTGGCTGTGTATAAATGAGCTACAACTGTTATCTTCTTTCTAGCCAATAAGGATCACATATTCAAAAGGGGCTTTGATGATAGATGGTAATGAGTTGGCAATCTAGAGAACTTAGCAAAAGTGGTCATAAACATGACAGTTAGCTATTATTTAGAAAGAACTCATTGTGAACTAGTAACTCATACTTTTTCTAACTACATAATGTTTTGGTCATACTTTTGCCAACTACATAATATTTTGGTAGCATGTTTAAATGTGCTAGGTAAGATGTATTTTTGGAAACTGATTTTTTACATTTTAAGTTCACACGTCCACTTTTTAATATAAATAACACAAAACTTGAAGCTTGAATGTAATATGAAAGATCATGAATGCGTAGTTTTAAAGATTATAAAGGTAAGATTAAGTTAATTTGTGAAAAGGAACTGAACACTAAGGATCTACAAATTAAGGGACCTAAAACTTTCGAAAAAGAGAGCTGATATAATTCTATTTTGACGAAAGTTTCACAATAGTTTGTTGTTATGAAAGATGATGAGATATTTCATTTTGATAATGAAATATATTGTTGCGTGGATGGGTTTGAAAGATTTGAAGCCAAAGCAGATCAAAACTTGCAGAAATTTATTCCTATATAACTCTTCGCAGATTATCTTACAACTCCAGAACTTCTCGTTCTAGTAGACTCAATACAGCTCTTTACACAACAATAGAGCACAAAACAGCAGTTAAAAACTTGACAACACAACTGCTAAAAATCTTTGCTAAAGACAATGCAATACAGTTCACTTTCGGAACACTCTGAATGCTCGCTGAGAGACAGCTAACTCAATAACTCCAGTCAACTAACTCAACTCATGGCCGGGCTTATATAGGAAAGTCAATCCTTCGTGAATCTTCTAGAGATAGAAATTTGGAGGATTTTTCAGATCGTAGTCGAAAAGCCCTTTACACGTACATGAGGACTGAAAATAACGCCAAATGGTCAAAAAATTTGGCAACAAAAATTAGTCGCCCAAACCGTCGCCAACTTGGCGCTTTCTCGCCAATTTGGCGAGATTGCCATTACCATAATGTTAAATGGCCTGCTCCTTGTAAAACTCGTTTCCCAGCATGATCTCTGTAAAACTCGTTTTCAAGCATTAGCCGACCAAACGGTATAGTGGTTAGCGCGCTAGCTTCTAGACCGCGAGGTTTCAGGTTCGAGTAACGTGTTGGTTGGTTGGTTGTTTTCAGATTATCTGGCGCCGTCAGCAACACGAGGGCTATAATGCGCCGAAACATTCGTCATTAGACCAGCCAACATATATTTACAAACATAATAGTCTAGAAGCTAGCACGCTAACCACTATACCGTTTGGTCGTCGTGATTTTATTGATATTGATTCTGGAGATTGACTACAAGTTTCGTATTCCACTGTAAAGAACTCTGACAATTCAAACAACCAACCTATGAACTCTAGCTTACAAGGTCATTGAATATTGCCCGTTGTGTACTTTATAGTGGCAGAAAAGGGTTCTGAACAATCCCAAAATTTTTAAAGTTAACCCTTTGCACTAGTGGCCTTTTTTGCGCGGAGGTACCAGCAACTTGAGACGTTTCGCGGGATTTTTGGTTCGTTCCGCGGTTATGGATTCGCTTCATAGAAACTAAACACAGTTATTGGCCTTGCATTGAATTTCCGCATCAAACCTAGTGGACCTCTCGAGTTGCGGCATCCAATCATGTGGCGCCTGAGAGGCGCATCTTGAGTGCAAAGGGTTAAAATTACGCGCAAGTTTTATTCTTCATGAACGGCTACCATAGAAGGATCAGTTGGTATGGGTATAAAAGCCCATGTTTTTAGTATTTTGTTTAAACCAATCGTCTATATTCTTATCAGTTCCATCTTGCGTCTGAGTAAAAATGTAAGTAATCTTTACAATTTGTATACTATTTCCAAAATATTAAAGTGGCAAACTTATTCTAGAATAGAGTCGATTAAAACATTCTGTAAAGATGGAGTAAGATTTAATTGGACTTATATAGTCGTATATTTGAATAGGGATTCTATTTCCATATTTATTATGCACTAGCTATAAACAATGGATGCCAACAGTACCCGAATGTATAAATTGTTATTTTCTGGATTGTAATTATTTACCTTATATTTTATCAATATGCATATCATCATCTCTAGGGGACCTGGATATCCTTGTTTTGACAAAAAAATTATAAGAATATCGATTTCATATTTTTCGCTTGTATATAAAAATTAATAACTCTTCCTTATTCTGGCAAGTTTTTTAACGGATCCGATAACTAAAATTGTATAATTTTTTTTTAATTATCACTTTAATCAAAACTCTCAAACTCCAGTAAATATAAAAGTTATGACTTGAAATTTGTTTTGTGCCATTCTAAAGATGTATTTGACAAAACTAAACATGCATTTTTGAATAAAATGTAAACTTCTTTTTACGCATTATAGCCCTCGTGTTGCTGACGGCGCCAAATAATCTGAAAACAACGAATTTAATCAAAATCCGATGATTAAAAGTTTAGGGTATATTTCTAGATATATTATATATATATATATATATATATATATATATATATATATATATATATATATATATATATATATATATATATTGAAAAAATGAAAAAGAGGGAATTGGAAATGTTCTGTTTTTTATAAAATTTAAGTTCTGAAAATTTAGAGCATTAAGTGAACTTTTTATTTAATACAATTTAGTTATTTTCTAGTGATACTACCAAATATATAAAACTTATAGTTTCAAAGGTTTAAATTAAAAAATAATTTTAAGGGTACCAAGTTTCCTTAAACTTGAGTTCCCCTTGGTAGTATACAGTGGGTAAAAAAAGTCTCCGTACGGAGGCCAAAGTGACAAGTAAATTAGCATAATTTCTAATCTTTTGCTTTATATCTTCAGTAACTATTGAAATATGTTTAATTTGATTCTTTAAAATAAGTTTATAATCAATGTCTGTTTTTACAATACACAGCAAGTATTTAAATTGAAATATTTAGGAGATGTTGCTAAGTGCCATGCAAAAAAAAAGTTTCCGTACGCAATATGAAAATTAATTCTGACGTCTTCTACAACAGACTTGTAGTAAATTTTCAAAACAGAAATGTACGCAAGTGTCATGAAGACATGATAGCAACAATTGTTCAATTTTGGCTTGTAGCTGATTGTCTTAAAATGGAGTTCCTAAATCTATTCGTGAGTTGACGATTCAGTTATGAAATGATGGATTATCTATGAAAAAAATTTACGAAATATTTAATATATTGAAGTCAATAGTACAATATATTATTGAAAGACACCGTGAGCTTCAAACTTTTGAGAATAGAGATCGAACCGGAAAATCTTCGAAACTAAAACGCTTCTATAAAAGAAATGTTGTATAGTAAGGTTCAAGATAGTCCATGAATAAGTGCACCTTAAGTCGCACATGGCTTGAAAATTGATAAAAATGTTGAAGTGACATCTCAAACGGTGATGAATGTTATTAAAAAAAACGGGTCTTAATGGAACTACAGCGCGTGAGAAGCCTTATATAAGTACATGTAACAGAAATAAGAGCATCGATTTTGCAAAGTTAATTTCAGTGATGAATTAAAATTAAATATACAAGGGTCAGATAATCGAGTAATGGTCAGGAGAACACGATATTGTCAAATTTTAACTTATAATTTATGTTGAGCTGTCAAACACGGTGAAGGAGGCTTTATGGTTTGGGGGTGTATGAGATCAGCTGATGTCGGATATTTAAGTAAAGTAGAATGAATAAGCATAGGTACTTGTATCTTGAAATTACAACGTAAAATGTCTAAACCAGTGCACATAAATTGTTAATTGGGATTTGTCTTCAATGTTTTTATCAAATCTTAAGCCATGTGCGACTTGAGGTGCACTTATTCGGGGATTATATTGAACCTTACAATAGGATATTTCTTTTATGCAAGCGTTTTAGAATGAAGCTCTTCCGGATCAAATTCTATCCTCAAAAGTTTGACGGTGTCTTTCAATAATATATTGTACTATAGACTTCAATATATTAAAGAGTTCGGTAATTTTTTTCATAGATAATCCACCATTTCATAACTGAATCACCAACTCACAAATAAGTTTATTAACTCTATTTGAAAACAAGCTAAAATTAAACAATTGCTGCTATCATGTCTTCATGACACTTGCGTACACTTCAATTTTGAAAATTGACTGCAACTCTGCTGTGGAAAACGCCAGAATTAATTTTCATATGGCGTACGGAAACTTTTTTTGCATGGCACTTGGCAACATCTCCTAAATATTTCATTTTAAATACTTCTTGCGTTTTGTAAAAACAGACATTTGTTATAAACTTATTTTAAAGAATCAAATTAAACATATTTCAGTATTTACTGAAGATATGAAGCAAAAGATTAGAAATTATGCTATTTTATTTGTAACTTTGGCTTCCGTACGGAGACTTTTTTTTACCCACTGTATATGCTGTATAAATGACACACTTTTAAGTTCCCAGTAAATTGGGGCCGACCAAACGGTATAGTGGTTAGCGTGCTAGCTTCTAGACCGCGAGGTTGCGGTTTCGAGTCCCGTGTTAGGCATGGGTGTTTGTAAATGTATGTTGACTTGTCTAATGACGAATGTTTCGGCGCATTATAGCCCTCGTGTTGCTGACGGCGCCAGATAATCTGAAAACAACCAACCCAGTAAATTGGGATACTTTATATTATCAGCAACATTTACTACTCCTGTTTTCCGAAAATGGCTCTCAAATGATTTCTATCTTTCAAAATTCACATGACATTCTTGCAGTAAATATGTAAACCTTTAGAACACTGATTTGCTTCCGCTGTGTTGAGAAAATTAAACAATTAACCCCAGATTCATCTCGCTTCAGTGCATAAACAAATCCCCCCTTTTTTTTTCAATTTTTTTTCCTTTTTTTTTTTTCTATTCATTTGTAAATGTTTCGAAAAGGCCATAAACACAAAAATTTCTGCTCACTGCACTTTTTCTTAATTTCCAACTTAAATTCGCTGGTTTATTTTGGCGGGAAAAACGACTAGTTCGTCTTGAAGCTAATGCGACGTCATTTGTTCCAAACTTGGCTTGAAACGCAGCAGCGGAAACCAGTTTTGCAAGTTTCTTGTGCCAACCGGCACGAGATATGGCTAGAATGACTATAGATATGGCAATTGTCTAAAAAACTCTCACCATTTTTTGGCAGAAACCTCACAATAACCATAGAAACGGAAGGAAGTATTGACGTCACATATATAAAGCAGCGTTTTGATCGGACTGCAATCGGACGAAGTTTTCGGGCATTTTCTTTTCTTAAATTTAAATAAATAATTTTTTTAAAGAACTTTTGTTTCAATATTTGGAATCTGAATGAAATTCTTTATAAAAATAAACTGGTTTCACTCGTTTTTAAAAAATGCGGGAATTGTCCATTGATAGACTAAACCTAAATGAATAAATCTTTCATACTTGCCAATAAAAACTCGAATAATGTGTTATTTGGAGCATTAGAAATTGAATGAGAGCTAGGCACTTCTTTCTCAGAAACACAAAACATAGGTCTAACTGAGAAAGTTAAGAATAATTAATAGTTTAAAAAACTAAAAAATACGCTTTAATAGAAAAGTGAACTAAAAAGTAGAAAATAATTTTAAATAAGTTTGAAATAAGAATAGAGTGATTAACAAGAAATATATATTTTATCGTAAAAAAGCGTGGGGTGCTTGATGTCAATTGTTGAAAATATTTAATGACAGATATTGGTAAAAGTAGAGCCATTATGAAAATATCTTAAAAAGCACCCCACGCTTTTTTACGATAAAATAAATATCTCTTGTTAATCACTCTATTCTTATTTCAAACTTATTTAAAATTATTTTCTACTTTTTAGTTCACTTTTCTATTAAAGCGTATTTTTTAGTTTTTTAAACTGTAAATTACTTTCTACTTTTTAGTTTGGTTTTCTATTAAAGCGTGTTTTTTTAGTTTTTAAACTATTTTTCTGTAAACTATAATTTTTTTTTAGTGTACAAAACTCTCCAGTTGTTTCTGCCAATAGTCACATGCTTGTCTCAAATTTAAGTCATGTGTATGCCTTAGTACACGCCGTATTACTAGGCACAAAACACTACCTTGTCTCTGAATATGAAAAATCACTAATCCTGAAGATCCTGGTAAGAATAATGCGACTAAAAAAAACACGCTTTGTGTAACCGTTGTTCAAATGAGAAATCTTTCAAACGGCACACCACGGTTCGATTCCGGAGAAGGTTGGTTGGTTGGAATTTAACGCCGCAAGGGCAACACGAGCTAATCCTTGTAATAAAGCGACAAATTTATTGAATTGTCATCGGTCCTTAATAAGTATGCCAAATTTCGAGTTAATCCGACGTTTTGAAGGGGGTCAAAATCATGTTCAAAGATTCCGTTACATACTAACATACATACATACGTCTGAAGCTAATAAAAGCGTATTAAAAAGGAAGTCCAATTAGAAAACTAAGTATGTTGAAAATCTCAAATAATTTTTACTACACTATAAAACAGGTCACTGCATTTACATTTGACATGGATTGGTGTGATTTGTTTTTCCTTTCACATTTTCATTAAAGAAAATGGCTGTTTAGTGATTTTCGGGGATCATTATTCACTTTGGAAACAGGATAGCATTATGTTGGGCATTACTATAAAGCAGTTCATTTTTCAAATTTTTACACGCCGACCAAACGGTATAGTGGTTAGCGTGCTGGCTTCTAGACCGCGAGGTTGCGGGTTCGAGTCCCGCTTAGGCATGGGTGTTTGTAAATGTATGTTGGCTTGTCTAATGACGAAAGTTTCGGCGCATTATAGCCCTCGTGTTGCTGACGGCGCCAGATAATCTGAATACAACCAACCAACCAAATTTTTACACCTTAATCGAATTTTCAATAGAAGCTTAGGTGAGCGGTTGTTTAAGAACACCTCAATAGCGTTACCACATCGATTTTGGTCGAAATCGTTAGCGCTGGAGTTTGTTTTGGAAATTAAAAAAAACATAAATATTTCAATGGCAACTACCTTACGACAAACATTTTACTAGACCACTTTTATGAACGTTCCAAAACGTGTAGATGGCGTAGTATAGCCCTTGTGTAACTCTTGTGCCAGAAGACCCCAATCAACCAAAACGAGTAGAAATGTAAAAAGATCAAAGCTTTTTTTTTTTTTTTATCGAATGCAATACTTTTATTATCCTATATTAGATAGAGAGTAATTGAAAGTAAATATCGGAAAACTTCCATTTCGAAATTTGTGATTCTATTATAGTGGTCAATTATTTTGTAAAGAGTTTTGCAATCTAATAATGTACCACTAATATTTAGTGTTATGTTAACACTAAGCAACGAAGCCGATGTTACAACTTTGTTTAGGTTAGGTGTCTATTGGGACATATTTACTTTACTCTTATGACTAAAATTATTTGAACTTAGTTTATGACATTTGGATTGAACCTGTGTGTTGCGTTAAGCGCCAGAATGAACCATCCCACAATTTGAGTTTTGCTGTTTCTCACCCGATTTTCCAAAGCCATTCATCTCTTAATGGACCAAATGTGGTTTACCTAATGCCTTAATAAGTTGGCCATTAGTTAAACTACAATTTGCCAATTCTGACATGAATGGTTTTGAAAAAACGTGGTAGACACAGCAATACTTAAATTATGGGATGGTCCGTTCCGACGCTTATCGCCTCATATGTGCTTGTTGAGCAAAGTATTAGTAAAAAATGGTAGTCTTTATGGAGTGCAAAATATTTGGCTATTTTAGTGGAGTAAGTTTTTTCTAGTAGATTTTGAAAGGATAGGTACATTTAATTTGTTTTCAACTAGTGGGAAAATTATTAAATCCAAAAGATTGTTGAGTTTTGAAATATTTTTTAAATGCTGCACGTAACGTTAACTAAGGGTGTGGAACATCGTACAACTTTCAATCGCAATATAATACTGATGTCAATTTGCGTCATTTACCGTTTTTATATTTTCACCATTCATTTAGAAAAAATGGCCAGTATGGCGATATTTTTTGCTTTAAAAAAAATAAACACAAAAAAAATCTGCCAAAATGGTGATTTTGGCGATATACTTTTCGATAATCCTTATATTATTCTTTATTATAAGTGAAACTGAGGGAAGGAGAAAAAAACGATCGTTGATAAGGTATGCTCAAGGAAAGAGAACTGTGTTGAAGGCATTCGTTTTTCAACTTTTTACGCCATAAAATCATTTTTACGAGAATTTCGGAAGTGGGGTTGTTTAGAACATCTTAAGAGGCATTAGCACAGCGATTTTTATTAAAACCATTAGAGCCGTTTTTTAGCAATCATTGAAAAACATGATGTTTTTCAATGGCAGCTATCTTATGCGCAAGCGCGATTTTGACGAAAACCTTAATGGTAGGTCCCATGGCCAGAAGCAACCCGCATACAAAATTTTAACATCGTAGACCAATTTGTTCGGGAGTTATGCTAACCAGACACTCACACGCAGAAACAATTTTTCTAGGTTACTTTTTTGAAATCGGGATGTTACAAAACGTGGAGAAATGCTAAAAAATCATTTTTTTTTTTTTTTTACCAAAGGCTATACTTTTATTACCCTATGTATGCATATGGGTAATTGAAAGTAAAAAAGGACGATGTTGCAGAGCGTAAAATAACCAATTTACTTACGTGTTCTTTACTGTACATAAGAATGTTTTTAGCATACTCGTTCCACTAAATTTTATTTTTTTAGCCTACTCGTACTCATCCCAACAAATTATATTTCTTTCAGGTCGGCAGAAACAACGTTCAACTCGGCACTGATAATCTCGAATATCCGAACCTGCTTTGCAACACACTTCCCCGACACTTGGCCGATATTCTGGTTGCTCGCAGCCCTTTTTAAGACTTACTACAACAGCACAAGACTAACCAGAAATTCTCTTCCCAAGGACTTTGTGGTTCCTATGTTCTGTATACTGTACTTAACTCACTTAAGCTACGTGACCATCAACCAAGTGGATTTATGTTCCCGCCAAATGGAACTAAACTTCATGGTGTCATACCTGGTGGTGTTTACCGTTCTATTAAATTCAAAGGATGTGGAATTGGTGCATGTTCTCATGGTGATTCTTGGCAACTTCCTTAAACCTTTGAGGTTTATATGGGATGTTTATTTTATTGTTTCAGTGATCACAGAATTCTGTGCGGAGGTTTGCAAAGCCCGTAATTCCGAGCTGTTTCGTTCTTGGACATTTGTTTTGACTCCCATCTATTTGATGTGTCTGTTTTTTGGAAAGCCCGGGGATGGGTATGATAACGACTTAGTAGCAATATACTGGGCTGCTTTGATTCTATTCATAATAATACTTATGGAACTCGTTTCACTCTTTTGTCATTCGAGAAATACCGTATTTCACTTGTTATTTGTGTTTGTAGTTCTTTTGAGCTGCTTTATGTATACGCACAAAGATAAGTAAGTGAAGTGATTTTAACCCGAAACTAGTATTACCTTTTTATTTGAATGATTTTTAATAAAGATTTTTTAGCGAATTTGTGAAATTTTTTAACATTGTTTTCCCCGATTTTCAAACCGCCCACCTGATGATTGTGGTAGTGCTCTGGTCTTGCATACAATGTGACGGGAACGAATTCTGGGTTAGGCATGGATCTACGTATTGCAAACTATATTGCTACGTATCTGCAAAAAAAACAAAAACAGGATGGTTATAAATGTTGTACATGTTATGAAAGCAGTGATAACGAACTTTAATATATTAAAGCAAATAACGAGGAAAAATTGTTTCTCGACAAGGCTGGGAGTTCTAATAAGGGTTTACGTAGCAATTAATCTTTTAGCGACTGAATCGAGAGTATGTTTGCGCAGCAATGAATATTTCAGCGAGCAAAGCGAGCCTGTTCTCGAAGCACCAAACCCTGGGACCTATCTACTAATGACGGGTATCCGCAACTCATGGCAATGCAACTAGTCAATCTATATATATCGTGACCTTAAATAAATTATTTGATAGTAACTTTTTTAAAACTGCTGTTACTGCATTGGCAAAAATATGTGCCTTTTACATCTGAAAACCATTTTCTTTTTACAAATCCTTTATACAGACACTTCAATTTAGTACGCCTGTGGGAGACAAATTAACCCTCTTGCTGTCATCCATTCGAGCTAGAACTTGGCAGATAGCCTTGCTGTCAATGAAAATGAATTCTATAACCAGCCGTGGGGTTCTAAGCTCTAAGCCCTTCCGGATGAGCTTCATGGTTTGGCTGGCTCAAAGCATTCTGTCACTGAAAGGCCGCTTGCATGTTTCGGTTGCAATTTTGGGGGTTAATTAATCCATTTTCTGTTATTCATAGGAGCTGAAATTTGGGTGATAGAATTCGTTTTCATTGACAAGGAGTCTATTGAGTTTTGGGGCAAACAAAAAAAGTTAGCTAATGCCAAGGAATCAATGGTTTTCTTCAAGGTGGTTAAATACTACGATATCACTGAGCTTAAAATCGCTCAAACGAATTGCACTTAAAAGTTGTCTTGAAAATAATTTGTATTAAAAATTTCGTTTTTATTTAGGTTAATTTTTTACCAATATCTAAATCACGCTCCAAGTTATCAGTTCTAAGTCTTGCATTTCGCCTCTCATTTTAAATACATTCGAATCTTGCACATTTTGCTGTTTCTACCAACCATTAATATAAGACTTTGTTAATTGTTTAATCACTTATGTTTTACCAATTTTATTTGTGATTAGGTTGATGTAAAAAAAAAAAACTATCGCCATCTCACCAATGATAAGGATTTCTTCCATTCGGTAACCTATACTTAGGCAACTTTTATTTGTCCCATTGATCTCTGCCCACCAAACGGTATAGTGGTTAGCCTGATAGCTTCTAGACCACGAGGTTGCGGGTTAGAGTCCCGTGTTAGGCATGGGTGCTTGTAAATTTATATTGGCTTGTCTAATGACGAATGTTTCGGCGCATTATAGCCCTCGTGTTGCTGACGGCGCCAGATAATCTGAATACAACCAACCAACCCATTGATCTCTAATTGTAATTTCGAGGTTGCGGGTTCGAGTCCCGTGTTTGGCATGGGTGTTTGTAAATGTATGTTGGTTTGTTAAATGACGAAATGTTTCGGCGCATTATAGCCCTCGTGTTGCTGACGGCGCCAGATAATCTGAATACAACCAACCAATTGTAATTTCTAGATAGTATATGCTCGGTCATTGACTTGAAACCGAAAAAGTTTCAACAATCACCATCGAGATCTACATTGCTACACCCTTCCTCCCTTAAAGTCGGTTACGTGTCGGGTCAGTTTATCTATCAAACGAGACTCCACTGTATAGTATAGTTGAGGACACTATGACAATTAAATTGACTTAATCTGTTTGCACACAAAAAACTGCTTATTAATTTTCTGGAATAAGTTATAGTAACGTATTAGTGTTTAGTACATTGAATGGCATCTTTGTTGATTGACTAATAGCAAGTTGCGTATTTCTATCAACCAATTGCAAAGGGATGCCTTTGCAGGGTACAATATGAAGAGTTCTCTAAAGACTGATTTACACGTTACCAGTTGATATCGCCAGTTTGAGACATCTCTAGATTACTGGCTGCAGTAGATCAGACATTCTATTTACTGGGGCCGGCGATTCTAATCATCCAATCACCTGCGCTCTCTTATGACCATCAACGGGCAGTGTAGAGGTCATTCCGCTGGCCTCACGTGACTGGCGATCTCGACTGTTACCCTGTCAACGAGCCTTATAGTGAATTTACGCGTTAATAGTAAGTGTACCAGTTGAAATCGCTAGTCATGTGACATCACCGTGTAAACGTATCATTCCAGTTGCAGGAGATGCCAGTTTGTCATTTGGTTCTCTCTGGCTGGAGACGCCAGCAGATCAAACATTTTCTATTTACTAGCGCGTCAACTCCCATCATCCAATCACATGTGATCTCCCGTGGCTGTTGATAGGCGGCGTATTGTTCTTCAATGGCTGGATTGTTCAAGTTTCTGTTATGTTTCTGTATTGTCACAGTGTAAGCGCAAACATGGAGTTTCTATGAATGAGTAAGAATGACCTTCCAATCAACTTATAGCGGCTAACATTCTAGGTACTGGCTGTGTATAAATGAGCTACAACTGTTATCTTCTTTCTAGCCAATAAGGATCACATATTCAAAAGGGGCTTTGATGATAGATGGTAATGAGTTGGCAATCTAGAGAACTTAGCAAAAGTGGTCATAAACATGACAGTTAGCTATTATTTAGAAAGAACTCATTGTGAACTAGTAACTCATACTTTTTCTAACTACATAATGTTTTGGTCATACTTTTGCCAACTACATAATATTTTGGTAGCATGTTTAAATGTACTAGGTAAGATGTATTTTTGGAAACTGATTTTTTACATTTTAAGTTCACACGTCCACTTTTTAATATAAATAACACAAAACTTGAAGCTTGAATGTAATATGAAAGATCATGAATGCGTAGTTTTAAAGATTATAAAGGTAAGATTAAGTTAATTTGTGAAAAGGAACTGAACACTAAGGATCTACAAATTAAGGGACCTAAAACTTTCGAAAAAGAGAGCTGATATAATTCTATTTTGACGAAAGTTTCACAATAGTTTGTTGTTATGAAAGATGATGAGATATTTCATTTTGATAATGAAATATATTGTTGCGTGGATGGGTTTGAAAGATTTGAAGCCAAATCAGATTAAAACTTGCAGAAATTTATTCCTATATAACTCTTCGCAGATTATCTTACAACTCCAGAACTTCTCGTTCTAGTAGACTCAATACAGCTCTTTACACAACAATAGAGCACAAAACAGCAGTTAAAAACTTGACAACACAACTGCTAAAAATCGTTGCAAAAGACAATGCAATACAGTTCACTTTCGGAACACTCTGAATGCTCGCTGAGAGACAGCTAACTCAATAACTCCAGTCAACTAACTCAACTCATGGCCGGGCTTATATAGGAAAGTCAATCCTTCGTGAATCTTCTAGAGATAGAAATTTGGAGGATTTTTCAGATCGTAGTCGAAAAGCCCTTTACACGTACATGAGGACTGAAAATAACGCCAAATGGTCAAAAAATTTGGCAACAAAAATTAGTCGCCCAAACCGTCGCCAACTTGGCGCTTTCTCGCCAATTTGGTGAGATTGCCATTACCATAATGTTAAATGGCCTGCTCCTTGTAAAACTCGTTTCCCAGCATGATCTCTGTAAAACTCGTTTTCAAGCATTAGCCGACCAAACGGTATAGTGGTTAGCGCGCTAGCTTCTAGACCGCGAGGTTTCATGTTCGAGTCCCGTGTTGGTTGGTTGTTTTCAGATTATCTGGCGCCGTCAGCAACACGAGGGCTATAATGCGCCGAAACATTCGTCATTAGACAAGCCAACATACATTTACAAACACCCATGTCAAACACGGGACTCGAACCCGCAACCTAGCAGCGAGGAAGCTAGCACGCTAACCACAATACCGTTTGGTCGGCCGAGTCCCGTGTTAGGCATGGGTGTTTGTAAATGTATGTTGGCTTGACGAATGTTTCTTCGCATTATAGCCCTCGTGTTGCTGACGGAGCCAGATAATCTGAATACAACCAACCAAACATTAGCAGACACGTTGCAGGAAAGCGAACTCATGCACTGCCTTATGCGAAATGTACATAAATTTTCCTATTTACATAATCAATACTACGAAATATTTACAGAAATTCGTAACAATATAATAAAGAATTATAATAAGAGTTTTAAACATGCTAAGCTTTTTGAAATCATTGGTTACCGAGTTTTGTATGCAGACTTTTGAAATTAGTTCAAATAATTCATCAATGTTGTCGCACTTACCAAGGAATATCTTTAAAGCTGACGAGATTAACATTTGCAAATTTGAATACTTCAATATTTTCTTTTATATTAAATTCCCAAAGAAGTGGAAACTATATAATGATTATATTATTTAATTTGAGTTAGGAAATGTTTTATAGATTTACAAGCGACTACGGAAATATTTGATATGCATTTTTTAGAATTTTCTTGATTTCTACCTACATTCTTGGCCTCTCATGCCAAATGTGCCGGGTTCCAATCATGGGTTAGACATGGAGGTTCTCTGTGGTTAAGAATCCAGAAAACTGTAGGTCCTGGCTTAAATTGCCTCTATTTGGCAAAAAATGAGACATTGAACGCACAAACTAGCCAATGTATCTACAATACACCAGCTAGTTGCCATTTTGTAAACCTTACATTAAAAACTGGTAGACATGACGACTGAGAAAGAGACTTGCGTCGATTGTCAGGATGATTGGTGTTAGTTTTTCAAGTTTGTTTCAAATGCAGTTACGGGAAAAGAACGAAAATCCATACTAATTAGTAGTTGTGGTGTAATAGTAAAAATTTTACTAGATAGTATATTCCATGTGAATCCACCTACAAAATCTAAGAAACAACAGAGGCTGCAAGTGGTGACGTCATACTCGTCCATTGAGTTAAGAGTCCTTTTTTCGCAGCATGGCCCTAGCGAAGCCCTTGCGCCATAAAACCTCAATCAACAAGAGTCCGTTTTAATGCCTGGTTCCGTTTTATGCATTTGAGCCTTTTAAACTTCGTCAACATATAAATATCTTTAGCTGGGAAGCTCAACAGAATTTTGTATCTTTTGTAACATTTACAAATCGCCGGAAAACATAGACGAGTAAATATACATATTGCTCATAGTCGAGCTGTAGCATTTGTTGTTTTTAAGAAGAAAAAAAAAAGAAAAAAAAAATACCATACATATACTTAAATTTTATTTAAAATAGAGCAAAATCTAAATCAAGCTAAAAACTAGCAAAGATTGAAATTTTTTAAATTGATTGAATTTAAATGCTCCAGTTCAATATAAAATGTTTTTAAAGACAACCCAAAATATTAAAAAAAAAAAAAAAAAAACATGAATTCAAAGCACCATAAAAGCGAGATTGCATAAAATTATGTTCAAAATACATCCACTACAAAATGTGATTTGCTACTTGTATGCTTACAAGATTTGGCTCAGATTTACTGTACGAGACGCTTTGGCGTGGTTTTTCTCAGTTGGCGATAACAGTTCTAAATTGGCAATACTGCAGCAAAGCCACTTTTCGGCAACCCTATTGGAGGACAAGATCTGAAGGCAATTTTGACGACATTTTGGATTTGGCGATATAGCCAAGTGACGCCATTTTCAATTTGGCGATTTTTAAAAAGTCGCCAAGGGGTCACGTATAGTAAATCTTAACCCAAGATTTTAAAATCTCAAATATTGCAGAATTAAATTACATATCTAACTACACTCGTTGAGGGTGACTCTAACACAACATTAAACCTGGCACAGTAAGGGATTTTTTGGTCCCAATCGGCAACTGTGACGTCACATTTTCAACCTCAATTCACTTTTATAAAACCTATGTACCTACAAACTACACACAACGAAATAGGGTTAAAAGCAAATATACATTAAATCCCATTTATTTTTTACAGGATGACCGATGTCCATGATCTGTGTGCTTTCTTAGAAAAAAATCTTTACAAACAGATATTAGCTTTGAAGTGTTTTGTGTACCTAGGATTGGTACTATCAAGTCCCAAAAATCAATGGCATCAATTGATACCTGTCCTTCTGCTAACGGGCTACACTTTACTTCCTGTGGGATACTGCGTCGATTTAACATTGATACCGTCATTCGCATTTGGTCTGGGACAGATTATGTTGCGTTTGAATTTCAGCTGCTCTAAGATTTTCACGTTCTTCTTTTTCACTTGCTTGTCGGTACAAGGATTCGAACTATTCTTGGATATCTACTTGAAGTTGTGGTGCTTGTACCAAGTAATCATCTTTGAGGCAAAGTATTCGAAATCTGTATACATTGGCGGATTTGTGTGGTGGTTTTTTGGAGGAAAAGTATTGATTGTGGCGTATGTATACCATGTGTGGGTATTTGTAAAGGATCTTGAGATGAAGCGTTTGAAAGTGGTTTATTTGTTCTACGTTTCACTAATTTTGATAAATGATTACGTTTTTGATTGTGAAAGTGCTTATGAATATTTAAGTTTATTTATATAATTTTGATACCATGAGTATCGTGATATGATGTATACCATGATAAGTATGATATCACGAGTCTCATAAATGTAAACGTTATATTAATAAAATGTTACATTTCACGAGTTGTTTTTTTGTATAAGCGAGTGTACTTACTATCCCTTCGACCGTTGGATAACTTTTGTTAGCGAATTGTTTGGTCTAGTCGGAAGTCTTTGGCTCTAACCAGCTTCCCATGGCATGCCCCAGCAGCGCGGTGACCTGGCATTTATCTTAACTAATCATTTTGACGGATTGAGGTTATCCTTTTGGCGAACTTCATCGACTGTTGGTGAGATTGACTAATGCTTAAGAAAACCAAGGAAGTTTTACTTTTAACAGATTTCTGCTTTTGTAAACTTGGTAATTCCTTGATTTAAAAAAAAAAAAAAAAAAAAAAAAAAATCAGAATTTTAAAATCAATCATGTGGTCTACCCACAGAAATGTATTTAGTTGAAAAGTGAGGATGTAGTGTACGTTAAAAGTTTTATGTAACTGGATATAATCTGAACTGAATAAATTGAATATAATATTTCCGGACTGTAATAAAGTCGATGATTAAAACGCATCCTCTCGTTCTTGAACAGATTGTTATATAGTACCACGACGCAACGTTCGTTGGGAGTGTACTGTTATGAATTTTTCCTCTGAGGCAATGATGGCACAGTTTTTAAGATAAAAACCACTATTTATTCACTCTTCAAAGGCACAAAATTTATTCAAAGACAACAGTTTAATCACCCTCAAGCTTCAACACAAGCTTCAGTAAGAACAACTTCGAATACAGCAATTATACAAGTTCACTCTAGTAGGTAAACAAAGCGATCAGCTCACATCGAAGAACAAAGTCAATCTGAAAACTTTGCCGATCTCCAGTCTTATTTATACTTGGCGCGAGAGAACATTCGCGAAATTTCCAGCCAATTCGTCGGAACAGAAACATCTCGAAATTTCTCGATTGCTTTAGGTGTTGCCACCTTTTTCTAACCTGTATAATCGCTGTTAATAAATAAAATAAGATAAAAATAAATTACAATAGAATTTTAAAATAATACGTCACTATTTACACTATATACAGACAATTTGTTGAACAATACTAATTTTTCTCCCATTTGAAACACATGTTGAACAGTTACTCAGACGACGTTCCGGAGTAAAATAGCCCTAGCGTAACCACTGTTGCCAGATATAGTATTTTTAATTCCAAGTTATTGTTTTTCCCAAGTTTTCCCATAGTGCCTTTATCAATACTTTTTGAAGGCCAGGAAGTCATGATTTTTAAAATACTATTGATATTTCAATAGGTAAAAATTTTATTAAATACGCTATGTTGAAAACGCATTGTGAAAAATTGCCTACCTAAGAATTTAAATCCAAGATCTAGTAATGCTGAGTGTAGCTCTTTCACAATGTTAGAAAGGTTAAGGCTGACTATTTCTGCCACTATCAAGTGCTTAACACAGACAAATACGTCTCAATTTAGTGCTCTGGTCTCGTTTGCCAAAGGTGCTGGATTCGAATACCGGGTTAATCATGGCTGCTGGTAATCCACGTTAGTTGTAGATCCTGGCCTGATTTGCCGCCATAAGTCGTTGAGCGTGTAAACCAAGCAACCTTACCACACTAACGAGAACACATTGCCCCTTGTACAAAAAAAAAATCAAAAATCCGTACAACAAGTCACCTACTCATAAACCTAATCAGGCTCTCTAAAAGTATTCAAAGCACTTTTCTTTTAGTCTGAAAGGAAGTTGGGTTTCTTTTATAAGCCGATAGAGATAGCTTATCAGTATTGTGGAGGCAGTTCGGTGTCCTTTTCCGTTGATTGGCGCTGAGCCAATACGGAAAGCCAGAGCGAGCAACGGGTTCGGATAATTAAATGTCTTTCACTGTTAACCACAAAATGAAATTCAGAATTGAATAGCCCATATTTTTCAATAAAGGATCTTATCCAATGTATTCAGCACAAATGCTTTTCAAGACAAGATTTATCTAGAAAGATTGACGCTGGGGAAAAAAACTGAGAATTTGAGTAAGTTGATGTTATCTTCTGATATCTGATTTTTTTAAAGATAAAAAGTTTGTAAGTAAAGACCACTCGATTTCTGATATTGCAGGCATTTATCTGAACATAAAACACTCGCGTTGTGAGGGCTTGTAATAATTTTTAGCTTGGTATTTGATGTAATCAAATTTCGTACATTAGCATTTGTGGTTATTTGGCCGAAATTGTCCGAGAAATCGTACCGAAAGGAAAATTCGATTTATCAGGCAAAATGTTCCATCTCTCCTTATTTTGAAAAGATTGTAACGTTGCTTGTGATGTTTAAGTGGTAAAGTGATACATGGAATTCCTCAAACACTTTATTATTAGAATGGCGACTAATTGAAGAAAGTCAAAAAAAAAAAAAAACATTTAGTAATATGACCAGATTTTTCTATCTATAGAAATTTCATCAGTTACATACTCTGTTAATTTTCAAGTTCTGAAGACATTTTTGTTTTGTTTAGGACTTTGGCGCGACTCTCTAACGGAAAAGCTGGACAATTAGGCGGGACATTCAGTCAGCGGGACAACCACGCCAAATTCGGCACGTCTTGTCATATATTTATAAACACTTTTTAAAAGTATACGTCTAAAAAGTATTTTCAGTCTTGATACAAGAAATGCATATCATATGACACTCTTCCAGATTGGCCCATGTGTTGCCCTTGGGCCATTAAACCCCAACCATATCACACTCTTACAATAAAAGTGACACTTCCTAAAATTCCTTCTTAGCTAAACATTTACAGACTGCATGTACTTGAAACTGGTTTAAAGGCACATTGCTTACAAGGCGAAACTACCTTGCGTCATTTTTCTAGCTTCAAGCTTGTAGCCTGTGATTTTTGAGAATATTAGCTAATTAGTTATAGAAAACAAGTTTTTCTTTAATATTTGAAAATTTTAGGCCTTATAAGAGAACTCAAAATATAGCATCGGAATATATTTAAAAAATATTTTCTGTTATCAGTCATCTCAATTGAAGTAGTTTTTTTTATGACATTAGAATTTGAAAACAATCTGTAAAATTTGAATTTTAACCCATTAATGATAGTTGGTAAGAAAACTTGCCAATCCAAATTTTTAAATTTTTGTTCATTGCTAATAAATAACAATTGTTCCACATAGTGTTTTTAAAAATCATAAAAATAATTTTTCAAGAAATCTGAAAAAAAATCGAAAGATATCATAAATGATGTAAATAAGCAAGTTGGAAGTTAAAAACAATGACTGTTTATCCATTTCAAAGTCGGCGCAGCATGGCCCATGTGTTTGCCTTTGCGCCGTTAAACTTCACTCAACCAACCATTTCAAAGTCGTTTTTAATTGGTTAAGATACTTATTGCTGTTTTTTTGTAATTTTCCGTGCTTTAAGACTATTGAGAGAACTTACTGCAATAATATCCTTTTAATTAATTAAATCGGATAAATTTACGGTTTCAATTCTATCATGTCTCAAAAAAATTACAACACATTTTATGTACTTTTTTTCTTTTTCAGAATGCATATCGGAGAAGACTTAATTTTGAATGTCAACCCAGAGGACAACGCCTTCTATTGGCAGATAATGGCTTTCAAGTGCTACCTCTGTACCATCTACCTCGAAATCGAAACCACGCCTCGCAATCGTACGAACTATTTCAAATTGTTGCTACTCTTTCTATCCGTCTTGCAAGCTAAGCCCAACTTGATCGCGAGTTCCGTATGCCTGGTGGCTTTTGTTTTTGGACAAATGCTGTTGTACAATGGTCTGTGTAGCAGGCTCGTTTACTTGATATTGTTCGTGTGTTGTGTCATTTTAAGAGGATTCGAGGACATACTTGATCTATACGTGATCGAGAGTTTTGTTGAACAATTGTATATAAGAAGTAGGAACTTCCGAAGATGTTTAGCTTATTTTGTGGTCATTATATTCGTGCGGATAATATTCACCACAAGATTTCTATTTTTCGCCCTCGTTCTTTATTTTATTAGATATTTTTTTAATGACCCTTCAATTTTGCAGTTGAAGTCTTGGCACGTATGTCTTAGCTTTTTAATTTTACTTAAAAACGCTATTCTGTAACTCCGATGTGATATATGGAGTTCCGTATGTGTAAAGTTTGATAATCTTATTCTGCGACTGAATTGTAATTTTTAGATGTACAGACTTTTAATTAATGTGTGACTTTTACTATTGTACTTTTTTTATAAATAAAAGCAGATTATTTCATAAGGAATTGTTATACTAAGCACTTTATTTTGTTTGGTCCAGAATGTATACAGTTCGAAAAAAATCAAATCCGAACAGTGGCTATATCTTCGGTTTTAATTATCGTAAGATCTCGCGGTTTGCACCAAAATATTTTGTTAAAGATTTTCTATAAATCTGGTACACATTCTTTTCTTAGAGGGCTATTTAGTAAGTAAATTTAACACTAAAATTTTCAATACAAACCTCTATTTTCATTTGATTTAGAATGCTTCGTTTACCCTACATAACAAATTTCAGTTGATTATGTAAAGAAACACTTCACTTATATAAGTGAAAATTGTTTATCCGATCTTCAAAGCGAATCTAGACTTCTACTTTAAGGCAAGGAAGAATAGAACGTTTACGTTCTTCAAGCTGTAAACTATTATACGGTCCCTTAAAGTGAGCTATTTTTCCGGAGGGGTTTCCGATCATGATAAATTGAATGAAAAAAAGGCTTCCATTTAAAAAAAATTTAAACTTGTTTTATGAATTAATAATTATTAAAAATAGTTAATTACTTTTAGCATTTAATAAACCATCGTTTGAAAAAAAAATTACTAAACTATATTAATTTTTTAAAAATTTATAGCCAAACAAGCGAATTTTTCATTTAACATTAATTTATCAATTCTTGAAATTTAAATTTCTAGCCACTCATTGGAAAAATTATGAAATTTGTATTTCAATGTTTTTTGGATGCTAAATTAAATATTGTATATTATGGGGTAGCCATTGAGCTTTTTAAAGTTTGGTTCAATTTAAATAGGTAGATAACCTCTTATGGTAATATATATATGTATATAATTTCAAATCCTTCCGTGATTCACAAAGGTACTTGACTTTTTATTTCATCAATTAGAATACATATATATAGCCATCGTTTGGATTTTTTTTTTACTGTAAAATATATGATGTTGAACTTGCATAGTTAAATAACGGTTTTGAGATAAAAACTAAGTAGCAATGTATGTATTTTTCAAAACCAACCGTTTTTCTTGTACCAACGCAGCAAACGATACATTCCTATCTACAATCGTATTTTATTTATTAAGGTTAAAATATTCATAAGGGACCAGTAATTTATTCGATACCCTATATGTAAGATGAAGGAATTTTGTTTTTTTCGCAATTGTTTCAAAACTGTCGATTACAGTTTATTACACGTATGCGATGAATAAAAAATGATCTTCAATTCGAAATTGGCATAGTATAAGAGTTCATAATTCAACAGTTTTTGAGTAGGTTATCCGTACAAAACTGAACTTAAATTTTGCCAAAATTTGACATTCATACAGACCTGGATTCTTTACTGTGTTTTCTTTATAGTAAATAATTTTCTAATCTTATATTTCTGGACGTTTTTATGACTATCCCTTTTTCTCCCTTTATGCGAAACCAAACTGGATGAATAACATGCTATTTTAAAGCCTATGACCATTCTGTCGAGAATAGTTTATAATTGCTCACTGTCAGGGGCGTAGCCAGGATTTTTTTTCCGGGGGGGCTGAGAAATTATAAATGTCAACTTCGGAAACAATGATTATCATTCAATAATTTACAAATCAAAATTAATCAAACTAAAAAACACTTTTTGGGATTGTAATACTTTTAGCACATATAGCATAATTAGTTACTGGAATTTTAAAACTATATGGTAATTAATTTAGGTAAACATATTTCAATAAAAATATATTAATTATTAAAATATTATAATTAAATCAATTTATTATTGGAGTTATAATGTTATTGCCAACAATAACCATTAACATTTGATTAACAAAGTCCCAATCTAACGCTTTAACGTCCCAATCCGCATGCCCAGCGAAATAGGTCAATAGTTTTAAAAAAAAGCTTTATGATCGTAACCATTTATATAAAATAATTTATTTGAATAGTGAAAAATTGCACTTACCTTGAATGGGGTAGAAATAAGAAATTTCTTATATAGAGAATTCTGAAGTGTTTAACAAAGTGGGATCCGAGCAATGTTGAATATGTATACAATGCTACTCTTGGAGGTTGGAGATGTCTGCTAAGAAAGAGCCGGTTTGTGGCTTTCTGGAACCCCTTGTCACCTATTGTACTAGTGAACCAGAGTCCCTGGGGGGGGGGATCATGGACTAGACAAGTACAAGATCCCCCCCCCCTCCCATCCCCAGGACTCTGAAAGCCTTTTGTCGGACGAAAGTCCGCACCAACGAGACTAGACATCGCGTATCACGTCGACTAGTCATCACACCTGAAGTCTGGAGTGCTACATTCAGGGCAGATTCAACTTAATTCGATTCGTTAATAATTCCAGTGCTTTGTCTGTCCAATTTCAAAAAATTAGAAAATAACGAAAACTTGTGTTAATTTCAAATTTTAACTATCCAAGCATAAATAGATCTATTTCTGACTTTCGAGGTTTGAAAATTTCGGAGGGGGCTGCAGCCCCATCACCCACCCCCTGGCTACGCGCCTGCTCACTGTGTTTGAAATTCGAAGTTTAAAAAAAATCCGAAATTATCCACACACAAAAATTCTGGTTGTAATTATCTACAGTAGATGGCAGCACTATGAGAAAAGAGAAAATTTAACACGTTAAAGAAACCTAAAGAATCTTATATCTCTCAGCATTAGAACGCAATATACAACTGATGAACTTTCAAAAAAGTAATTCCTTTTATCTATCTTAATGTGCGTAGTCTGCGTACGGTTTACTAGTTATGCTAATTGCGCGTGTAATTATATTTTCAGTTCTGAATACTTTTTAGAATTAGACAAAAAATACAAATTAAAACATGACAGGTGATCTTACATAGCACCACGAACTAAATAAACTAGGGGTGTGGAACATCGCACATCTTTCAATTACACTATATTACTGATGTGGATTTGTATAGTTACCGTTTTTATATTTTCATTATTCATTGAGGAAAAATGGTCAGTTTGGTGATATTTTTCATTCTTATATGCGTCTTAAAAGAAAAAAAGAAAAAAAAAAAAAAAAAAAAAACTACGCCAAATAAGTGATTTCGGCGATATACTTTTCAATAATTCTTATATTATCCTTTATTATAAGTGGAACTGAGGAGAGAAGAAAAAACGATCGTTGATGAGGTATGGTCATCAAAGGAGAACTCTGTATTGAAGGCATTCGTTTTTTAACTTTTTACTCCATTAAAGCATTTTTACGGGAATTTCGGAGGTGGGGATATTTAGAACACCTTAAGATACATTACCACAGCATTTTTAATTAAAATCGTTAAAGCCGTTTTTTAGCAATCATTGAAAAACATGATTTTTTCAAGGGAGCTACCTTATGCGCATGCGCGATATTGACAAAAACCTTAATGGTAGGTCCTTGTGCCCTCACCAACTCATACACCAAATTTGAACATCGTAGGTCAATTTGTTCAGGAGTTATGCTGACCACGTACACACAGATATTTTTTCTAGATAACTTTTTTTGAGATCAGAATGTTCCAAAAATAGAGAAACGCATTTTTTTTTTTTTATTACCGAATACTGTACTTTCATTACCCTATGTATTTGCATATGGGTAATTAAAAGTAAAATTAATAACTTCAAAAACGATATAAAAAAAAAGTAGAATTGTGCCAATTACTGTCACTAAATTGTCGTTTCTACACACTATTTAATCGTAGTAGAGATCATAATATTTTGGATTTACACACAATTTGCAGATAGAATGCATGTCTAGCATGTAACATCTATCGGGACCCAGCCTCGCCAGAGATCTGCGGTCTCTATTTTCAAAGTGACGATCGATCATAGCAGCTTCAGTTGTCGGGTTGCATAGAAGGCGTTTTCTCTCATTCGAGAAACAAATGCTGGACAGCTTTCCCTTGAAAGTCCACCCAGAAGGCATTTTATTCTTCAAATGTATGTTGGCGTAATAATATACCTGTGCACTATTACCTTCATGCAGTAATAAACATCTTGCTGTAATAGATTCTCTCCAATTACTATCAACCAACCATAACTTCTTAATAGTTGGTTGGGTAGGTTTATGGCTCAAAAGATGCAAAGGAATTGCAAAGAGCAACTAATTTTAATTTAATTTAAGCCTCAAGTATGTAAAGTTTAAAAACTCTACCAAGTCATTTTTCAAATTAAGCTCTACATTACAAGAAATAAACATGCATTTTACGAATGTTTTTAATGTATTACATTTCTACTGATTTTATGATATACCGATTGGATTTTGTTGTTAACTGCAAATTTCTTAATGATTTATCCTGGGAATGAGACGACAGAATATCCCAGAGCTACGACAAAAACCTTGTGATAACATTTGGCTACTAAAACCTCGTCATTTAGAATTTTTTTTTTTAAATAAACAATGCTTTAAGTTGGTGATTTCGGCAACAATGTAGAGGATCTTTTTTAGATGATCTATCTATTTTAAGTCCTTATTCAATATCTTAATTTGGATCTAATAAGTGAACTTCCATTGAGTTAACTACTTGTAGATTATAATTTAATTTGTAGAAAAGAAATTACTAAATTTTTTTAAATTCTATCTAAACCATAATATCTGATTGATAATTTGTGAATTAGCTTTTTATTTAATTTCTATTATTATTTTAAAACTTTTAATTATTTTTAAATTTATAATTAAACATTTTTAACATATTTGGTGATTCAATTCTAACAATATAGTGAAAAAAAAAAAAAATTGAACTTTTTATTTTTAAAAACGAAAGACAATGTTCTAAATTTCATTAAACTCTGCACAGTTTATTTATTTTCACATATTAATAAAAATTACAATTAATAAGTCATGGCATTGAATTAGGAAGGCATGTTCTAGCCAAGGGCAATTTTTGATCCGATATTTTATCCTTTTAGTGCTGCTAACAACGTCCAATGCTAATTGACTTAGGCCTCGGGTATTGCCGCTAGCCCCAGACATAAATTTTCTCTCACCGCTCAGAGTCTTTACATTTACGTAAAAGCTCTCGTCCAATAAAAATGGAGCCGACCAAACGGTATAGTGGTTAGCGTGCTGGCTTCTAGACCGCGAGGTTGCGGGTTCGAGTCCCGTGTAGGGCATGGGTGTTTGTAAATGTATGTTGGTTTGTTAAATGACGAAATGTTTCGGCGCATTATAGCCCTCGTGTTGCTGACGGCGCCAGATAATCTGAATACAACCAACCAATAAAAATGTCAGATAAAAAAAACAAAAAAACATTACCAGATCTCATGTGCGAGGCTTTGATTTCGGAAACTCAGTGCAGGCCATGTTTGTGGAATGACAAACATGATGATTTTAAAAATATTGTTTCGATTTTACATTAATTCAAAAATGTTTCATTTTGGAAATATAATTTAAAATGTTATTTTATTATTTTTTTCAAAAATTTATTATTATGTGATGTTTTGTGATAATCTCGCAACCATAAAATAATATTAGTTTTAGATACTTCATTTTGTAGGTGATAATCACACAAAACGAAGCGCTTAGCTAGTTCACTGGATAACGTCATATTAGGAATTCATGGAAAATACTGCTTTCACTCTCATCGTAGCTAGTGCCACTTACCGTTCTATCGCTCATGACATTCTACCGCAGGTCGCTTACCGCTCGTCTCGAGTACAAGCGGCAAGCGGTGAGTCACTTGCGGCAGAGCTACATGAGAGATAGAGTGGCGAATAACATTGGCTATGATGATTTCGAAGGCAGTATTTTCTATCAGTTTCTAGTATATGACGTCATCTTGTGAACTAAGTACCTCATTTTGAGTGATTATCTCCTACAAGATCGAATATCTGAAACCGAGATAGTTTTATGGTTTGCGAGAATATCACAAAACATCACATAAGTTTTTGAAAAAATAATAAAATAACATTTAAAATTATGTTTTCAAATAAATTTTTTTTGCATTAATGTAAAACCAAAACACTATTTTTAAAATTATTATATTTGTCATCCCACAAACATAAGCTGAATTGAACTTCCGAAATCAAAGCTTCGCACTTGAGATCTGGTAACTTTCTGTTGTCTGCCAATTTTATTGGACGATAACTTTTACGCAACTGTAAGGACTCTTGGCGGTAAAGGAAAATAAATGTCTGGAGATAACGGTAAGGGGAAGCGGTAGCAAGCTTCGCATAGACGTTGGTGTTTATGATAGCTGCCGACCCCGTACTTCCGGTGTAATTATTGTAAACATATGGGCAAACGGCGCTGCTATATCAAATTGTTGCTCTTCGCTTGTATCGTACCCTAGGACTTAGGCCTGGGATACGATACGAGCGATGCGCGACTGGCGCCAGACCAAGATATCAATAGATCGGTGGGGAGTTGTTCTTCATGTAATTAAAAAAAGTTTTATTTGGATATATAATTTTACATTTTATTTTATTATTTTTTCAAAAACGTATGTTCATGTGATGTTTTGTGATAATCCAATCACTATAAAACCATTTTGATTTTAGATACTTCATCTTGTAAATGACAATCACTCAAAATTTTTGTTTTATTAATTTATATTTTCTTGAAGACCTAAGCCATGCAAGTTTTTAACCCGTGTATTATTGTTTTTAATTTAAAAATTTAATTTACTGTCACAGCTCAGACAAACATGCCATATCTTCTTATGTGCATGTACTCTACTTTATAGTACGAGCATCTGCTTAGCCTCCCCTTACTTGTTCTTTGCTCTGGCAAGTTCTCAATGCCTTATTCTCTTTTTCTTTTTTTATTCCTCACTAGGAACTACCTGAGATGAAGTAGTAATGGCCAACCCCTCAGGCAAGCACTACATACTACATACTTTATTTATTAATAAGAATCACTCAACATGCAGCGCTTAGCTAGCTCACTAGATGATCCCATGTTAAGGCGCGCTTACACCAAAGTCTTCCACTAAGTTTTTCACAAGTTGCGGCAATTTGTTGCTTTTTCTACAAAATACAGCAACTTTTTCTGTCTTCCACTTGTGAAGAGACAAATCTTCCACTAAATTTTGGTTTCCCGCAGAGTGTCGTTAAAGATAAAAGAAAGTTGACAGCTAAAAGTGGAAGATTTGTTGCTGCGCGCTTTGCGCTAGCAACTTGTAGGAAACAAGTGGAGAACTGTTCCCCCTCCACGCGCCCCGGATGTGACAATTTAGTTTAATATTGTAGTTTAAACAAATAACCGAGACTTGTGTACTAATCACCAGTAGCCAAAAAGCGTAATGTAACTGTTAGCTTTTTTGGACAGGTACTGATTTACTATAGTTTGTGTCACGTTTCTTGATTTTATGTCCGATCATTGAAATCAAATACTCAAAGTCACTACTAGTCATTCTCAGAAAGTTATTGACACTCCCGTTGCACCTCAGCTCACCACACAACGGATCGACGTCATCTTCTCGGAGATCAGCTATCATGTCACATACACTGTATAAATATCTAGCCTTCAACGAAGATCTCAACCAATATCTTCGGGACCTCTTGTACAGTGGCTGGCTATGATGACACAGGCAGCCGCGGCAATAATTGCGTCTTCTTCGTGCGACATCCTTGACACTACCACCTTTCGCGCCAATTCTTTGGCAACAAGTTTTCCACTTGTTGCTCTAAATTTGAGAAGAGCAACTTTTAGTTTTCTACAAACAATGTTTTGTCAATATTTAGTTGTCAACTTTGGTGTAAACGCGCCTTTAGAGGTACGGGTGTCTACCAGGGTTGTAGTGTTAAAAAAAAAAATCCCCTTGTATAAGCTTCCAGATCGTAGTAGTAACCCCAACTGAAGCTTGGGATTTTTTTAATCCACAATATTTTGCATAACTTATATAAAAAAGCCAAATACTCTTAATTTGCCTACATATTTTCTCATTAATTTATATCACAATACAGTCATAAAGATTTATGAGTTATTATTAATTAGTTATTGGTAAAAATTCACAAAAAAATAAAATAAAAAAAATACCTTTACGTCACACCGGCCTCACTTCACCATTACCCACTCAACATAGAATTATATGGAGTGATTGAATTCGCCCTTGTTTCTCAAATTACATCGCGTTATTCAGGACTATCAGTTTTTCTTTAAACCGCATTTAAGGCTAATTTACACGTTAACAGTAGGCATGCCAGTTGGGGTCACCAGACACTAGATGACAGCTACTAGCTTCGTTTAATTACTCCTATCCAGTCACCGACAGTAGCTGCAAGCTCCAGTAGAACAAAATTTTCCATTTGTAGGTGCATCAATTCTCATCGCTAGTTCTCTCACGTAAAGTCTGATTTACTCACTTTTCCAGTAACTAGAATGCCAGCCGGTAAGTTGATTATTAGATCATGGTCACGTGCTGATCAAAATGGCCAGCTTTGTGTTCTCACTTTGTCAGAATGGAACAGTCCAGTCATTAAACGAGCATTAAGCTGTCTATTGGTGATTGCGAGAGGGCGCAGGTGATTGGATAATGAGATTTAACGCGCCAGCAAATAAATTTTTTCTATCTACTGAAGCTGCCAACTACAGACGATCATTTAGCAAACTGGCTTTTCCTTTGATTAGATTGAAGCAATGACACAGTGCTAGCCTTTAACTGCTGTGGTTGGGTGGTTTGAGGTTTTTGGCGCAAGAGCAACACATGGTCCATACTGAGCCACACAAATTTGTGAACATCAATTTAAAGTTTAAGAAACATAGTATCAGAAAAATTAATATAAAAGTCAAAGATGAGATATTTTAGGGGGTGGAAGCATTCCACAAAAAATGACTCGCGGTCTGTCAGACCGCTTACAGCATTTAAAAGTTAACACTAATGACTGGCACTGACTAGACGTGTAATTCAATCTTGACAACCGACTGGCCGCGTAATGATCGCTCAGTACCTGGATTGTTCCAACTGCTGGTAATGTGTACACAGAAAGTTAGCATTCCAATCAACGCATAACCTTCCAATCAATTACCAACTGGCATGCCAAGGGGTAACGTGTAGATCTACCTCTACTAAAGAAGAGTTAAGCCGTAAAGAAAGATGTCCTGTGGAATTAGACTAAAGAGGAGCAGTTTGGTGCATAAAAATGTTTTTGGAAAATTTAGTTTGCTCCTTGTTTCACAGAAAACATTATTTGAAACCCAAAGTGTCTCATCGAAAGATGGCGATTGTTGAAATGTTTTGGCTTATTACCCACGAGTGCTTTCTTATGATTCAAAACCATAACTAAGATATCTGCGAATTATTTTCAGATGCCTGATTTAAAGATCTGCATTTCTTTTAGAATTAAAAACTTAATGAGCAATTATGATATTGGAAACAGGATAATAATCGTGACTACACACAAATAGGTAGAGCTGTTCCTGGAGAACAAGATTCAGATTTTGAATGAAAACAAATAACAAATAGTTCTGGCATCGGTCTGTTATAAAGTAAGATACCAAAGTTTCGCAAGTTATACTTGGTGCTTGTTCTTCAAATAAAAGCTAAAAGTAAGCTTATTTATTCTATTTTAATTAGATATATTCTCTTATATAATTGCATACGTATAACATAATGATATATTTTTAAATAAGTCATTCTAAACAAATCGCTTTTATTACTTTCTAACTCTTTTTCTGCCATGTCTTATGAAAATATATGTGAATTTATGGATAAGTCTTCAATTTGCCAAAACAATTCATGAAATGCATTGTTCTAACTTAATAAACTGCAGTAACGTTTTAAATTAATTTTTCTCGGCCTACTTTTACCGTTGCATTAGGTACAGAAGTTTATCATTTTTATTTTGTCCTTTTCAGTTAAGTAAGTATATAGTACATCCTATACTATTTATATTGGTTAGTTCGGCATCCATGTTAGTTTTCACAACCCGGCTTGTTCATCTATTATGAAGTTTAAAAAAGTATAAAAAAAAATTCGTAACGTCTAATTTAGTGTTCTAATAACAGGTAAATAGGCAACTAATTTTAATTTAAGCCTCAAATATATAAAGTGTAAAAATTCTTTCGTGTTATTTTTCAACTTGAGTTCTACATTAGAAGAATTGAACGTGAATTTAAATAATATTTTTAATGTGCTACATTTTTCTTTAATTGGGATCATTTAACCTTTTCTTTTTAACTGATTCTAGACGATGCTTGCCATAAGATGCATATTTTCGCAAGAATCTTAACATGTTGTACAATTATCTGTAAATGGGAACTGAACGGGAGCAAGTCATACAGAGATGCCAACTTTCTGTGGATTTTCCGTAGCTTTAACGTATTTCCCTTGATTTTTACTTCCGTGGTCTTTACGGATAGACGTTCTTTGAAACCTGTGGGAAACACATGCATGAAATATCGTTTTTCAATCTTTTGAAATCCAACAATACTTTCACTCTTGCCGAGATTTGTGTTTTAACCGAGTGTTAGGGTATTTACACAGTGGAACCGGGATGGGTGCTTACTCGAACAGGCCGAGGTAAAATTAAACCATGCTTCGGGGACGAACACCCTGGAGACTGGCTGGTTTAATGGTTAATTTTATCTCTCACTAGGCGAGTAAGCACCTATCACTGTAAGTACCCTTAGGCCTCGTGCACAATGCGAGCGGTTTGCGAATGGCGACAGACCGAGAGAACAATAGATCAGTGGAAGTTATTATTTACATTAGTTAAAGTATTTACATTAGTTCTTAACATGTCATCAAGTGAACTCGCCAAGCACTTTATTTTGAGTGATTATCACTTACAAGATGCATCTAAAACCAAAATCGTTTTCATAGTGGTGAAATTATCACAAAACATCACATGAACATGTGTTTTTGAAAAAAAAAAAAAATCTATATTTATAAATAAAACTTTCTTGAATTATTTGAAGAACAACCTCCCCAGTTCTATCGGTCTGCCGCTAGTCGCTCGCCGCTCGTATAGTACACGAGGCCTTACGCTGATGTAACATTTGCAGTAGAATCTTGTATTCATTCATCGTAATGTAAAAATACTGGCCATGGATAAACAGTAAAATTGCGAAGAAAAGTTGACCTCTGCATATAGCCCAAAACCAAACGAGCGAAGGGAACTTAATAGGAGTGTAAAAGAAAAACTGAATTATATTTCCATTGAAACGTATACGAGAGGTTTTAAGCCAGAGTTGTCTTTAATTGAAATTATGTGCTCAAATTGAAGACTATTTGTTTTCAATTTTTGAGCTACAAAAATAATTCTTGCCCACTTATTTTTTATTGTAATTTAAACTAAGCTATTGAAGTAGTGACTTAGTTTACTTTTTCTTTCAACAATTTAGCCTATTTAGATTGTATTTCTGGACTTAAGTAAGAATTGTTGAAAATGTAACTTGCACCATTCTGACTTTGACCTCCCCCCCTCATTTGACCACCCATTATAATTTTGCTTAAATGGTTTGGATTTTTGTAGAGACCAACAATTTAAATGTTCGGCAGAAAGCGAACTTGAGACACAATCTGCAATAAAACAAAAACGCCAAATCTGGATTTGTTCTCATTTGGCTCTGTTTGAGATGCAGATTTGAGTAACTTTATTCTAAACCACATTTAAAAGTGCACTTTGTTCAGAATATTTCATAAGTTGCTTTTGTTTAAACTAAATGGTACACCAATGCAATCTCAATCACTGCCGAATAATATTAACAAATATTACTGCAATAAGTGATTTAACTTGTTTAGGTGCAATTAGCATTAGATTACGAACATCAGGTGTTGAATGCAATTCATTCAGCGGCACATAGTCGTAGAACATTGTAACAGTATATTTTTTCCATATTTGTTTTCTTGAAAAAAGGATAAATTGTGTTTTTGTAGAGTGGAAAAGCAGTAACCAGTTTCATTTAACCTTTTATTGCTGTGATTGGTTTAATTTTTCTGGTGTAAGGGTAGAATGTCAGCCATACTATACAAAACAAATTGGGTGTAAAATTTTAAAAACTCAATATCGGATAATTAATATAAAAACCAAAGATGAAGTATTTTAAAGGTAGAAGCATTCTACGAAAAATGATACGGCAGCTAAAGGTTAACTAAAACTTACTTATTAATAGTTTTTAACACATTTTCTTACAGGATGGACTTCGCGTACAACAAAACCCTCGAACTTATGGATTTGCCCATCATCAAATTCTATAACCAATCCGAGTCCATCCATCGCATGATGGTCTTCCTCAAGTGCTACATGGTCGCCGTCATGGAGAACAAAGACGTCGACATGATCTTGGTTCAGAGACTCCAGTCCTATCTCGTCGTCTGTTACTGGGCCCTTTCCTTCATCATGATATGTTGGTCGGCAGAACTGATCTGGAAGGCAGTCCCAATCATGATGTTTTGCTACGCGTCCCAAGTGCTCAAGTTCTACGCCTTGGAATCCGACACTCGTAGATGCGTCAGTTATATCCTGTTTGTCTTTTGCTGCCTCGAATTCACAGGTTTCGAGTTCGTTTACGACACGTACATCATACTCTGCTTCTTGTACAAGATCCTGTATGCCTTGAGTCAGGAGGTAGATCATGAGCAAAGGCCGCGCAGTGAGTTGGCGCGTATTAGCATGCTGTTGATTTTCGTAACGGAGGTTGGAGCGATATACAACTCGCACTACATCGATTACAGGGCTATTATGACCGTAAATGCATTTTTGACAATTTACGATAGTGCGACTGATATGAGGACATTGAAAATTACTATTGTGTATATCTTGATGTCTAAGGTGTTACTTGTAGCTTATCTGGTTGGTTTGGATGTAGATGACGCTTTTGGTAAGATCCTCAAACTGCTGTGGAAATCTGGAGAAGAATTTGTTTTACAATTTGTACGTGGTGTTTAGGTATGTTACAGTGAATTTTTAGTTGTTTATAGCGTCTCCTCTTTATTATGAAGGGTGTTTTTTTAAATTTTGTCTTAATGTTTTAACTTAATTTCCAAATGTTTTAATATTTAACAATGGATGTTTATAAATAAATGTTTTTGTTCTTAGTAATTATAGTCACTGTTTCTTGCAAACTCGACGGCTGTGGGGTTAGCGCTTTGGCCGTACATGCCAAAGGTGCCGGCGGGTTCGAATCCTGGGTTAGGCATGGATGTTCGTTGTGGTTCGGAATACACGTTAAGTTGTAAGTCCCGGCCTTATTAACCTTCATTGTGCATAGGTCGTTGAGCGTAAAAACCAACCAAACCAACTTTCTGTTTTGTAATAAATTAGACACATACCATTTGTTTAGCAAAAGATTGTCGTTAATCGAAATGTTTACGTTAGAAACGCTTGAGTGCTTTTATGGGAGCATTGAAATAATTTTTACCCAGAATGTGACGTAAAATTATGGTAAATGGAGTTTGAAAATTGAAATAGTGCAATATAATGTAAAGTTACAAT
The DNA here is from genome assembly GCA_963978545.1 of Linyphia triangularis. Classification (NCBI taxonomy): domain Eukaryota; kingdom Metazoa; phylum Arthropoda; class Arachnida; order Araneae; family Linyphiidae; genus Linyphia; species Linyphia triangularis. The sequence goes on from OZ021724.1 coordinate 87,935,049, forward strand.
ATTTAATATCTTATCTCATTTCTTGCAAACTGGGAATTTTCCTGTTGCGGAGGTGTTTTAGCCAAACAACTATATAAACATACTCGTATCACCAAATCCGTTGGTAGCATGACCATTGGAGTGGTTACGAAACATGTGAATATTTTTAACACGCTTTTATTAGTTTCACCTGTATGTTTGCTTGTAACCGACTCTTTTGGGCTTGATTTTGCCATACTTTGAGAGATCAGATTTGATTCAAACTTTGCACACTTGTCAAAGATCGATGACAATACAATAATTCAATAAGTTTGTCGCTTTATCACAAGGATTAGCTCGTGTTGGCCTTGCGCCGTTAAATTCCAATCAACCAACCTTCTCCGGAATCAAACCCTGGTGTGCCGTTAAACATTACAATCCCAGTAATAACAGAACCTATAACCGACAATTGATAAGGCAGATATTTGATAGATTTGTCGTGGGAACGACGGTTATACAAAGCGTTTTTTTAGTCGCATTATCCTTACCAGGATCTTCAGGATTAGTGATTTTTCATATTCAGAGACACGGTAGTGTTTTGTACCAAGTAATACGGTTTGTACTAAGGCATACACAGGACTTAAATTTGAGACAAGCATGTGACTATTGGCAGGAACAACTGGAGAGTTTTGTACACTTAACTAAAAAAAAATTATAGTTTACAGAAAAAATAATTGTTTAAAAAATTAAAAAACACGCTTTATTAGAAAAGGAAACTAAAAAGTAGAAAATAATTTTAAATAAGTTTGAAATAAAAATAGTGATTAACAAGAAATATTTGTTATCGCAAAAAAGCGTGGGGTGCATGATGTCAATTGTTGTAAATATTTAATGACAGATATTGGTAAAAGTAGAGCCATTATGAAAATATCTTAAAAAGCGCCTCACGCTTCTTTACGATAAAATAAATATTTATTGTTAATTACTCTATTCTTATTTCAAAATTATTTAAAATTATTTTCTACTTTTTAGTTCCCTTTTCTATTAAAGCGTGTTTTTTAAACTATTAATTATTTCTCATCGTTTCTTCGACGGTAACCCCTAAAAAGTTGCCAAATGGTGTAAAATGAAAATGCCTTTTTTTTGTTAAACCAATCGATTAACGTTAAGACCTATACCATCAGCCGAAAAGTTTTTAAAAACTTATTTTTCTCAAAATACTGGTGTTTTTCGGCAATAAAATTAAACCTGTTTGTCCTAGAAAAGTGTGTTATAGTTTTATAGCGAATATTTCTGGATTCGATTATTACTTCAGCACAATGCGTTTGAAAATTTTTTAGAGAGAATGTTGGATTTTTCGTGGAATGCAACCGAATTTTTTTTTTTGTTTTTTTTTTTGTACAAAAATATTCTTTAAACGGGATAAATTTAATTTTTTAGCTGAATTTTGTTGTTCATTGAATTTATTTGCGTTCAAACACATATTGAAACTATTTCTAACTTTTTTTAAATACATAATTCTTAAATATACTTGGGCACTTCTTTAGTGTATGCATGCGACATTTTGGCTTTTTGTTCTAATCGTAAGCATATTGGAATTATAAAATTCTGATAAAGCAAGTGGTTAAATTTTATTGTGCATTAGTTGGTGGTAAAGTTATATGGAAAAATATTTATTTTAATTGGGTCAAATATAAATTTAACCCCTGACGCACACAAGTCCCATCTCCGTGTCACTTGCTTTAGTAGGTTATTCATATATACTTGACCTAGTTAAAATAATTCTAATTCCTTTATAACTTCGCATCTAACAAAATATTATATGAAATCATAACTGGATTCACCATAATTTTCTAATTCTAATATACTTGAGAGAAAAAAAAAATATCACAATATTCCATGAGTAAGTCCTAGAGTTTTGCTCCTTTCTTGTTTTCCAAAGTAAAGGTCCATCTGATAGCTGTAGGGTTTGTGCCTGAACTCGTATGCTAAAGATTCCGGGTGCGAGGTTAGTTGGTATGGGGGTTAGTTGTGTTTTGGAACCCACCTTAAGATATATGGTTACATCCTGATAAGGCACCATTGTGTATAAAAAAAAAAAAATCGCTGAGCGCACAAACCAGAGAAGTGGTGCATTAAAAAAAATTAATGGTATCTGAGGAAACAAGAAACAAATAAAAAGTTATTGGCATTCAAATAAAACTCAATAGTTCTTTTACACTTGGCGCTGTCCTCCTTATTTTAGTAGTAATACTAAAAGCTCCCATTTTGATTACAAAATGGATTCAATTACTGATCCTCAACCAATATAATTTAGAGTTCAGATAAAATGTTATAAAATTGGTCTGAATGACTAACTGGTTAAATTTAAAATCACGTAAATCTCGAACATATATCTATTTTTCTTTCAGTACTTCACTATAATCACGTCATCAGAGACTATTATGAACTATAGTTATGTTTGATATTAGGTCATGTTACTCCATGGGAAAATGTCTTCAGAGTAAATTAGCTTTCATTTGGCAAATCTGCCAACCTACTTTTTTTTTTTTTTACAGTGGGGGCCCATGGTCAAAAATGTTAGTCATACGGAATCATACGACTTCCAAGCCTCTTAAGTTTCACGTGTCGAAAACAAGATTTTTTAGATGAGTTTAAAATATTCAAATTTGTTTTCTAGAACAAAATAGTACTTCAAACTAATAAAATAACTCTCTAGTCTTCAGATGATACCATAATCTTGCACAAATTTCATCTAGAGGTTATATCTATAAAAAAAAAAAAACCTCACTAAACATATTTGAAATATTTTTGCGATATTTCAAGTGTGTACATATACCTTAATGGACGAAAATTCTTTAATACTTGTAGAAAAATGAATTTATTTTTTGAGCATTTGTAATAAATGAATATAGCGAAACTTAAAATACAACTACAGCTCGTAGGTGAAAATAAAGTCTATATATTCGATCAATCATCTGATAGTGCTTATTTATTAATTGCCTTGAAGCTGTGAAAGCTTAAAAATCACAATTGGTATACCTGTTTACAACTCTTTTTTAAACTAGTTAAGATTTGCTGATAACCAAGAGCAATCTATTGCAGAACATTGGGTTGGGTACAGTATGGTGGCAATTCAATTGGCTTCATTTACTTGGAGAACAGAAACTGCTTACGAGATATCTAAAAGTTTCAGTTAGGTATGTGGTACTTCGCTGTCATGGGGAGAATTTAACTTTAAAGTGCTGCTACGGATGTCGAACTTTTTACAGTCAAACCCCGTTTACGCGAAGTTGATGGTTCCGCCGAAATTGTTCGCGTTAAACGAATTTCATGTTAAACGAATAAATTAACGTTCAGATTTAAGCACGGAGAACTGCTTTCATTTCGCGTTAAACAAAATTTCATGTTTAGTGATTTCACTTTAACGGGGTTTGACTGTATCTGACCGAGTAGAAAATTTTCAAAGCACTTACGTCGAGCATTTGAATTGGTAGAAATAATCATCCGGAAGCTAATTCATTGGATTTCCTCCCAAAATCGAATGAACTGCAAAAGCCTTTTTCTTATACACTTTTACCAAGCATTTTCTACATGTTATAATCCATTTCTAATATTTTTTAGGCTTAAGCAATTTGTGTTTAAGGTAATTTTTTTTTAACTTGTGACTTGGCTTCGGGGAATTTCATGAACACGCTACAATAAAAAATGGCATATTACATAAGGTTATAGTTAACAATGTTTAAGTAAATAATTCTGGGGATTTTACTCAAAGAAGGTAATCTCCCCCTTGACGCTTGGACTAATTAGTCGTTCACATCTGGTTTTAAATATGTAATTTCGTAATTATAGTCATCGTGTAGCTTTTGCACAAGAAAGTCTCCAATACCATCAATAAGCCAAATGTACTTAACCCTTGGTTAGGCGTACGATCTTTTGCCTCGCGGTCAGTTGCGTGGGGGACAAATGTCCCTCACGCAATTTCATATTTTCGACAATACCATTAAATTCGTGACTAAATATTAAAGTATTTTAAGTAAGGTATTTTAATTAAATAAGGTAGCAAGGTATTTTAATTAAAAACACAACGTTATTGAACATAATAAAGTAAAAATTAAAACATATTTTTAAAATAACTTGAAAAAAAGTATAACAAGACTTTGTTCATGGGTTGCCATCTGTTGAGAAATCGATTGTGGGGGACATCTGTCAAACCGCGCGACTAACCAATGGTTAACTATTCTTTTGAACACAAATGTATGAATAAATGTGTTTAAAAGTGTATAAAAAATTTAAAACTCTAATTACATTTTAAGAGTTCAGTCCTGAATGTATGATTACAATTTATTCATTGGTTTGTAAATAACAAGATTGTCTTCAACCCGGATATTTACAGTGGCTCAAACAATTGAGAATACATCTTACTTTTACTTGATAAATCCAATTTTCAATATAAATAACATAATACTTAGAAGTGCAAACACGTTTCTAATTTTACGCATAACAAATGGTTTAATTTAAAGAAAAAATAAAGAACAAGCAACAAAAAACTTCCAATACGAAAAATTTCAGAAGCATTTTGAATAAACTTTTGCAGATTTTTACCTAAAAAAAATTAAGAATACACCAGTAAATTTGTTTAATATCTCACGTACAAAGAAAGTGTCAATACTTAGGTGCACAGGCACAATACTTAGGCATTTATGATGTCTTCCAAACGTCGTGGCATCGATTTTATCAACTTTTTGGTGGTATCTGAATATATTTTATCTCATTATTCTTGAAACACTTGTTTTAAATAGGCTTTGTTTCTAATTTTGAGCTATTGGACCAATATTTCTCGTGTGGGCAACAGATTTTCTATGATAGTGATGCCGGAGGACTGTCGTGATGTGTATAACTGCTTTTTACAATGAAAAAGACACCACATTTTGATGTTGCATGCCGTGTATTTGGAGTCGTTGTGGTGCTAGAATATGGAATTTCAATATACACTATCTACCAATAAGTATTTGGACACCCATTCAAATAAGGATATCTTCTCAGGGGGGCGGCATAGACACCAGTAATTCACATCAAGAGAACATCTTTATGTAACACACCTATAAGTAAAACAACTCAGTCGCATATTGAAATGCAAAGTGTTCATTTTGAGCATATGCAAAAGAATGGAGTACCATTAGTGTGCAGTTGTACCAGATGCATTTACATTAAAAATCACTCAACTCATGGAGTTGACTTTTAGTGTGAGATATGATCTCCCCTGTCATCAGTGTTTACTTGGCAATGTATTCTTATACTCAACATGAGTTTCTTGATGAATTCTAGTGGCTAAATTTTTCTTCCAACCTTTTGAACTGTTTGCAAGTGATGGAAAGTTCCCAATACATTAAATTTTTACACAATGCATATCGTAGAAGCGTTCCACACATGCTTGATGAAATTTGGATTAGAGGAGTGATCTGGTTTACTTATAGGGGTGATATTAATATTTTGTAATCATTTGTCCAAAGCAAAAGTGGGATTAAATTTTCCATAACCTTCAATAAACACGATTTAGAAACTGATATTTCACAATTAAAGACTTGTCTAGATCAAGGTAACGCATTTACAGTGAAAAGTTGGAATTTAATTATGTTTTGCGCTGTTAGAAAGCTTATTAAGCAATTTCAACATATTGAACCTAAAGACCAAAACTCTTTCCCCACCAAATCGTTAATTTGAATTGGCATTTACCGTGAAATATCATGTTCCCATCGTTTCTACAGATCATCTGATGTCCAATATCACTTATAAGACTGAAAAAATTATTTTCTGTAAACAGTATCTGATGTTTAAAAGATTTAGTCTTTGGGTGCCATATGTTGAATTGGTTTAATAAGTTCCCCAAGAGCTCAAAATATAATTAAATTCGACTCTCACTGAAATTATATTAACTTGATCTAGACTAGTCTTTAATGGGGAAATGTCGGTTTTTAAACCATGTTTATTGATATGGTAAATTTTATTCCACTTTTGCCTTGTATAAACTATTAAAAAATATCAATATTGCGACTATAAGTAAACCAGATTACTCCTCTAATCTAAATTTCAGCAAGCATGTGTGGGACGCTTTTACGATATGCATTGTGTAAAGATTTAATGTATTGGGAACTTTCTATGACCTGCAAACTGTTCAAAACATGTTACGAACCATTTAGTCACTAGAATTTATCAAGAAATTCATGTTAAGTATGAGAATACAGTGCCAAGTAAACACTGATGGCAGGGGAGATTATATCTCACACTAAAAGTAAATCCCATGACTTGCGCGATTTTTAAAGAAAATGCATCTGTACAACTGCACACTAATAGTACTCCATTCTTTTGCATATGCCCCCATAGTACACTTTGCATTTCAATTTGCGACTGAGTTGTTTTACTTATAGATATGTTACATAAAGATGTCTTTGCTATGTGAATTTCATGCGTCTAATGCTTCTCCACTGAGAAGATAACCTCATTTGAATAGGTGTCCAAATACTTATTGGTAGACAGTGTATACCCAAATTCTTAGCACTTTCATTTAGATTATTGTGAAGTATATCCAAGTAAACCTTATGGTTCATAATAGCATGTATAAAAACTAAATTTCTTTCCCCGGTTGAAACCGTATAATCCCAAACCATGATGGAGCCACCACCACGTTTAATGATGGACGTCATATTTTTGGATCCAAAGCAGTATTGGGCATTCTCCATACGATGCGATGACCGTTACTACCGAAAATGTTGAAATTTGCATTCATAACTAAATATTACCTTCTTCCAAAAGTTATTTGTCTTCAATTGATGAGTTTTTGTAAACTCCAAAATCTTTTCCAGATTTTGCAAGCTAACGAAAGGCTTCTTCCTAACAACTCGACTTTTATATCCTGCTTGTCTAGTTTCATTTCGCACAGTTTCAGCACTTACATTTCTGCCAATGATTTGAGAAGTTTCAGCAGCAAGTTTAACTGCATTTACTTTATAATAAACCTTGATTTCTGTAAAAATTTTCCTTTTTCTGATATCCCTCATAATTTCTTTCCCTTTTCTTCTACTTTTATTTCCAATCAATCCATCATTTTATAATGTTCCTATGATATTCTGGACACACGCGTGGCTTTTACCAACAATTTTAATTATTTCAGTAAGATTTTCTTTTAAAAAAAAATAATTTTAGTATGAATTTCCTTACATCAATACTGGTTTCTCTTCGACGAGGTATTTTCTATTTAAAAGTTTGGATTTAAGTTCGTCTAACAAATTTCATCAGAAAAAAAAAATATCGCTGAAAAGGTTAAGGATAAGATTACGCAAAATTACATTAAAATAACAGCCAAGTAGAAAATATTTAAGGGTAGTTAAACATAATTTTTATGAGTGTATTCTCAATTTTTTGACTGCAAAATTTGTCTAATACAGTTTTAAAGCTGCATGAATGATATAATTTTTAATAAATTATTATATTTTTTGTGCATATACAAAGTAAAATGTCCATAGTTTAATGCCTCTACAAAAAGTTTTATTATAATCACATTTTTTGCCCATTACTCACCGTACAAAGTGCTAAATTGCTCAAAAAACGAAGTGTAATCTTAGTTGTTTGTGTCCCTGTATATCTTTGGCCCAAACCACAAACTATTAAAAGCAGGTTTCATCCTCTAAATATTTGACTTTGAAGACTCTCCGATAATAGTAATCATATAGGTCTTCGTGTGGACAATGACCATGCATTTATAAATGAGAAACTCTTTCAGTGTGTGTGATCTTGTGACAGTTGAGTCATGCAAGGTGGAATGTTGTTTTAAAAGTCGCAAGTTCGCGTTGCACTGTCCACTGACTTAAAAGTTATAGTGAATGTAACAAAGACATTCTTTTGGCATTAGATAACTTTCCAATCTGGTTTCAAGAAGATTTTATTTTTTACTTTCATTGAGCATAATCAGGACTAAAATTCACTTCAATCCAACGTTAACAGGATAAGTCTGATCCAGATTAAATTTTTTTTCTAACGTTTTCTAAATTTTAAAGATTTCACTGTATCGAATTTTGGCAACACATTTATTTGAAAATATTTAATCAGCATTAAATTATTCTTTTTATAACAACGTGCCAAAAATTAAACTTTATTTGATAATTTTTAATCAGAATCAGTGGCGAAAGTAGCCCTGTACCGTTAGGAGTGCAAGAAAGTAACTTTCTATCACTAGTATGAAAAAGTACTTTCTCGCACGCAACATTTATATAGTTATGGTATAGAAATCACATTTTTAGAAGAGATTCATTGCGTTGTTAAAATTAGTTTATATATGCATTAAAAATATTTGTTTCAAGTGATTATGAAAAATATTGTATGCAACACATGGGAAAATACTTTTTCAAGCTCGCTTAATTATTTGACTCGTGCTAACGTACTCGTCAAATAAGCACCTAGTTTGAAAAAGTATAACTTTTTCAACTATTCGTCTGTTATTTGTATTTTTATAATAACGTTAATTTTTTTTTTATTGAAATCGAAAGAAAGACGTTATTGCGAGGATTGTGGTAAAGGTTAAGTGATACGCAATGTGTGAAATACCTATTCATGAATTTTTTAAATAAGTGTAATCGTGTTTTAAAAATATGAATGTATATAAAAATATAAAGTAAGCAGTATATTGACGGTTTATACGGAAGAGTTGTTAATTTCATTTTGGTTTCAAAACGCCTTTTGGTATATTTAGGTTGGTTGGTTGTTTTCAGATTATCTTCCGCAGTCAGCAACACGAGGGCTATAATGCACCGAAACATTCGTCATTAGACAAGCCAACATACATTTACAAACACCCATGCCTAACACGGGACTCGAACCCGCAACCTCGCGGTCTAGAAACCAGCACGCTAACCACTATACCGTTGGTATATTTAGGAACCGGAATGGAAAACGCATTGATTAGTAAAAGCTGAAATTTGAAAAAAATTTGTGGAAAATGATACACAAAGTGCTAAGCTCTTGTTGAAGCAGTAATTTAATTTTTTTTTTTTTTTTTTTTTTAATCTCTCTCTATCGAGAAAATTCTGATGAATTGGTTAGCACCTTCATTCTAAGGGGGCGATATTTTACAAGTTTTGCGTGTTTATATTTATACGAATACCTATAAGTTATTTATTCAAAGTAACGTTAAAATGTTTCAATTGTCGTGAAACTATTGCGTTTCGATGTGCATTAAAACAAATTTTAATCACTGTTTTATTGCAACAATGCAATATGTTCAACGTATTTGCATATCCAATGTTTTCGATATTTCATTCTTACGTTTGGATTTAATGGTTGAAAGCAATCCAAGAATATTTCAAAATGATCGCTTACTTTTAAATATAACAAGGTCAAAGTTTTCGGGCAATTACTAATCGCAAAACTCAAAAGAAGCATGCGACACATTCAAAGGTTCCTATTAACAGGTTTTGTACTTGGCTCTAACCGAATGAACTGGTGATAAAACCAGTTTTTAAATCTAACAATTTGATTTCAGCGAGTTAGTCACAAAAGTAAGACGCTTCAAACATTTTGCAGAGGAAATACTTATTTTAATTATGAGGACATCCAATAACTGAAATGCATTAGAATTTTCGTGGTGCAAAACCTGACCAAACATGGTGTCCTGCTCCAAAATATCGTAACGGCGTTTAAACTTATATTAAAGGTTTATATACAAGTTTAATAAAAGAATCATCTATATTTCCAGCAAGACGGGTTTCAGGAGTTTTCTAAAGGAATGGGGTTTTAAATGGGAGATAATTTGGAAAATTACCACAAGGCAAAAGGGTTTCCTAAGCCCAGTAACCGAAACAAGACTGCCCACATGATGGCTGGGTGGTTAGAGTTCTGGTCTCGCATGCCAAAGGTGACGGGTTCGAATCCTGAATTAGGCATGGATGTTCGTTGTAGAGGTACCAAATATGAAAATGTTTTTTCTCCATAAAATAAAATAAAAGTTTATTAAATTCTGTTTAACAAATATATCTTGACGAATATAAGTCGTTGCATTTTTTATAGTTTTTATTAGGATAATTACATTTGTATTATTTAGTACAATTAAAAATGATGCTTATATTACTACTGAGAATATCGTGTGAGAGGAAGGGGTTTTCACCATTATTTCAGACACTCTCAAATATAATCTATTTCGATTTTTTGTACGAATTCCGAGCATTTAAATAGACATTAGTTTATAATAAACTAGGGGTGTGGAATATCGCACAACTTTCAATTACACTATATTGCTGATGTAGATTTCTGTAATTTATCATTTTTTATATTTTCATCAGTCGCTTAGAAAAAATTACCAGTTTGGCGATATTTTTTGTGATAATTCTTATATGGGTCTTTTAAGAAGAAAAGAAAGAAGAAAAAAATCGAATAAATCGAAAAAATGGGAATTTTGGTGATATGCTTATCGATAATTCTTATACTATCCTTTCTTACAATTGAAACTGAGCAGAGATAAAAAAAAAAAAAAAATAAAAAAAAAAAAAAAAAAAAAAAACGATTGTTGATGAGGTATGCTCAAGTAAAGAGAATTCTGTGTTAAAGGCATTCGTTACCACAGCGATTTTGAACAAAATTTTTAGAGTCGTTTTTTTAGCAATTACTAAAAAACTTGATTTTTTCAATGGCAGCTACCTTACGCGCATGTGCGATTTTGACGAAAACCTTAAAGGTAGGTCCCATGGCTACCACAAACTAGCACACCAAATTTGAATATCGTAGGTCAATTTGTTCGGGAGTTATGCTGACCACATACACACACACAGACATACATTTTTTCTAGATCACTTTTTTGAAATCAGGATGTTCCAAAACGTGGAGAAATGCAAAAAAATCAACTTTTTTTGACCGAATGCTATACTTTCATTACCCTATGGTACATATGGGTAATTGAAAGTAAAAATTTCAAGGCTTCGTAGTCAATGTTTTCAAAACAAAGTAAAAATAGCCAAAATATCACACGATTCACGCCATGGTGATTATAGGTGAATCACTATTTAATCACACCACAAAGAACCATTTCCTTCTGAAGAGTGACTAACGAACATGATATCGTCTATAGTTAATCTTTATTCTTAAGAATGAGTTTTAGGTGGCTAAGTATGCATGAATTCAGTTTGAGGTGATTGAGTTTCAAAATTAGTGATGAAATTGTATATTTGGATTCAGCTTAGTTAATGTCTAATTATTCAGTAATGATTTTATTCCAACACATTATTTCACAAATTATTTACTGAACGGTTCAGCTACTCTCGATAAATGTGTACCCTCTAAAAATATTTCGGTACATTTTCCCTTAATTATGATAATTATTTGAACGCTTTTAAACAAATGATATGTAAGCACACTGCTATTCTTCTGTAGCTAGTAAAATTTTATGATCTTTTTAGCTGGACTTGCAGCAGTTTTCAGCTTTAAGCATTTTTATACTGGTAGCTTTTAAGTTTCAGAGGAATGAAGATTTTTCTTGCTGGAAACTAAGTAAATGTAGATTTAAACGTAATTTTTAAAAATATATACTTATTTTGTACTTATCAATTTTATAATACCGTATATTAATTGTATGAATTTTTAGCTCAAATTAATTTTTTCAAATTATAACATTATTTCATCGATAAAATACTTAAGTATGTTCTGTTGAGTTTCCTTAGCTAAACTTTGTATGCTCAATAGTAAAAGTGAGTACGATTAAATCGTATCAGTTTTCTGATATGCATTATCTAATCTATTAAATTCTTCAACGTTAAGAAACACAAACTAACACTCCAACAATTTTTACTCGAAGAAATAAAACTTTAATTTCAGGTTTCTGTTAAATATCGTATTTTTAAGAAGCAAAGTTTAATACTGAGTTTGTTTGGGCATTGACCAATCTTCACTTTAGGAAGTTTACTTGCATAAATGTTTCCACACTTTTTATTAGACAAACTTAAAACATTCCTAAGCAAATGCTGAAACTTCAATATAAATAATTAAAAATAGTCATTATTTGCTTCCAAGTTTCTATGGATATAACCGTCATTTAGGCATAAATAATTAAAGAAACTAGGGGTGTGGAATATCGCACAACTTTCAATCACACTTTATAATATTGGTCATTACAGTAAAATATAACATGGTGTTACGCCGACCAAACGGTATAGTGGTTAGCGTGCTTAGCTTCTAGACCGCGAGGTTGCGGGTTCGAGTCCCGTGTTAGGCATGGGTGTTTGTAAATGTATGATTGCTTGTCTAATGACGAATGTTTCGGCGCATTAAGGCCTCGTGTTGCTGATGGCGCCAGATAATCTGAAAACAACCAACCAACATGGTGTTACTTATCATTTTCAAATTTTCACCCATTTAAATAAAAATGGCCACTTTGGCAATATTTTTGGTAATAATTTTTACATGAACAAAACAGAAAAAAAACCATACCAAAGTGGCAAAATTTGTGGTTTTATTCGATAGACATTACATTGTCATTGCTTTTGTGCTTGAAATGCAGAAAATCAGTCTTTGAGGAACGATGCTCAAGGGCAGAGTGATCTGTGTTAAAGGCACTCGTTTTTCAATTACTGAAGAACTTGATTTTTTCAATGGCAGCTATCTTATGCGTATGCGCGATTTTGACGAAAACCCTAATGGCAGGTCCTTGGGCCATAACCAACCAGCAGACTAAATTTGAACATCGTAGGTCAATTTGTTCGGGAGTTATGCTGACCACGTACACACATTTTTTCTAGATCACTTATTTGAAATCAGCATGTTCCAAAACGTACCTTATGTATACATATGGGTAATTGAAATTAAAAAGACAATTTGAATGAAGTATTTTCATGTGTATTCAGGTATAAATGCCCACTCACCACATTTAAACTCCAATTTTCTACGTCAAGAATCCCATGACCAGTTCATGTTCCTTTTGAAACAAGTACACCTTCAACCCCACCCTTTAAATCAGCCAATGGGCGATGAGTACGCGTTTTGAACTTAATTAGGGTCAACACACCAACGCTGATAAAATAAAAGATTTGTAGATTGTTGACTAAATTTAGCACTTCGTAGCAATACTATCAGCTCTCGCTTTTAAATACTGGGAGATTTCAACTTTTCTTAGTTCCCCACAGACCATTTAGATGTGTTGTGCTCACAATTCAACTAAACTTTGATTTCAAAAGCATAATTTACCAATTTCAATCAACCGGATTGTCTACCTGATGTTTTGAAAGAGTGGATGCATTTACTTACTAATATTTCTTATTCATCTGCTGGTTGATGTGTTTAAATCTACTTTAAGTTACAAATTTTACTAGAAAATACTGGCGTTTAGCCACTGCCATTCGAGAAAAAGCTGGCTAGTTTTAAGAACTGTAATTTTTATGGTCTGTTGAAAGTTTTGTCATTTTGTTTGAACTGGAACTACAATTTTGAAACTGTTTGATTTTGACTCGGTGACTAAACATTTAATGCGATTTTCAGCACGAACTTTCTTTTGATACTTATTCGATTATGTTATAGATTATTTTTTTGATGCCGAACTTGAATCAGTTACTCAACCATGTAAGACTGGACTTGAAGATGGATATTACACGCGAATCTAAACAAAAGAACTCCAGCAGGGAAAGATCCACTTACTTGAAAATGACTGGAGATAACTTCGAAGAAATTCCGCTTCTCGACGAGACTCCTAAAATTAATGACTTTCTAAGAGAAGCCGAAATCATCTCACCAGACTATATCTACACCAAACGGAATGCCTCTAGAAGAATGTACACAAAACTGACTGGATTCTTTATGAATCCGATTGAAAAGTGGAAACACAGGCGACGATTTCCTTGGAAATTGTGCATTCAAATACTGGTGCTTGTTCTTGGTGCGTGTCAAATGTATTCATTCGGTGATCAACGTGCAAAAAATTTACTCCAAAATGCAGATATGACTCTGACGATGAACAAGATGTTTTTAAAAGATTGGAAACCTGAAGCGTCTGTTTATCCATACATAAATAGATTTTACTTTGTGTATAGCGTTACCGAGTTCTATAGGCATGTTGATTTTGCTGTACAACAATACGCAAACTTAGAATCATTATCTGCGGGTCCTTATGGCTATGATAGCCAAAATGAAAAATTGCCTTCACTCTCTTTTTGTATTTATGGGTATGAAGGCGAAATTGACCCCGGAAAGTTTATCATCAACATAAAAAATGCGTCCAAGGAAGATTGTGTGACCATTCCGATTGCTAGTATTTCCTCGGGAAATTATTCAGTTGAAAATTTTATACATCAGTCCAATGTGAAGCTGAATTTTGGAACTCTGATAAATTTCAGAATTCAGTTCAGGTTGAGGGCAATATTCTTGAAATCGATCAACAAATCGGAATTTCCAGAATGCTACCGACTGAACATCACCATCCTGTACGACAATGCAAACCACAACGGACAGATTGCGATATCCCTGAAGACGGTTCTAACTCGAGTCAACTGCCAAGTAAGCCTAAGTATCTCTGACGGAGGAAAAGTAGACAGCCTACCTCAACAATTCACAAACTGCATCATCATAACATCCAGCATCATATCGATCATCTTGTGTCTCAGATCAACCTACAGAAGTTGCAGACTCGCTCAAGAGGCAGTGTGGTTCTTCAAGTACTACCATGGCAAAAGAATCCCGATATCTGAACGCATGGACTTTATCGACTTCTGGTACTTGATCATTCTCGTTGGTGATGTAATGGTAGTCTCTGGCTCTTTGCTGAAATTAGAAGCCGACCAGGACTACTCCACTTGTACTGAATACACGACCTGTTCTCTCCTCCTAGGCATTGGTTATCTACTCATTCTCATAGGTACTCTTCGATACTTCAGACTGTTCCCCACCTACAACATTCTGCTCATAACCCTGAAGAAAGCCATGCCTAATGTCCTGAGGTTCATGATGTCTGTCTTGCTGCTGTTTGCTGGCTACTGCTTCTGTGGATGGATGGTTCTGGCACCGTACCATGCAAAGTTCTTCACCCTGAGTAGCACTGCCGAGAGTTTGTTTGCCGACATGAATGGCGATGAGGTGTACGGAACTTTCACCATGCTGTGCACAGATCTCGATTCGATTTGGTGGTTTGCCAGGATCTATCTCTACTCGTTCTTCTTCCTATTTCTGTACCTCTCGGCGTCGCTGTTGGTGTCGGTGATAATGGATACTTTTGAGATGGTGAAGTACATGTACGTGCATGGGAAGACTCCTACCACTGTTGTGGAGATATTTCTTGCGACAGAAAACTACGAACCCATTGCTTCGACTCCTACCCTTTTACAGTTGTACAAAGAAAAGTTCGGATCCTTGCAAAAACTTTTAGTCTGGCTGAAATTAAGCCACCAGTGATTCTACAACGTACATATAATCCACGTACTTGGCAGGTAAAGCTTAGCATTTATGCATTTTTTTTAATAAGTTTATATTTGTACGAAATTATTTCTTTATTAAAACTGATAAAAAATTGCCAAATTTAAATATTGAACTTCACATTTGTTAAAGACAGAAAAGTGAATATGTAGTTGATTATTTTGAAATTTGGGTCGCAGTAATACAGGAATTACACTTAATTTTAAATATTCATTACTTAAACAATTAATATAAAAACATAATCTCTCTATATTTATTTAAAAAATAAAATGCATTTACCCTAATGATAATTGTCTAAAGAAATACTCTTATATTCTATAGAAAATAGAAACTTTCCTAAAATTTTTCTAAATAAAATTTTATTTTTCAAATGCAAGTAATACAAATTTTAAATGTCAACTAATGGTTAAAAATAATAAATTTGCTGAGTAAAAATAAATATTTAGCATGCTATCTTATGGCATTTTGAAGCTAGTAAAAATATATTAAAGAAGTACTTTTTTATAGGATCTAAGTAATTCAGACTTATTTTCCTTTTAACACCATTCACATTTAAAAATAGCCGACCAAACGGTATAGTGGTTAGCGTGCTATAGCCTCTAGACCGCGAGGTTGCCGGTTCGAGTCCCGTGTAGGGCATGGGTGTTTGTAAATGTGTGTTGGCTTGTCAAATGACGAATGTTTCGGCGCATTATAGCCCTTGTGTTTCTGACGGCGCCAGATAATCTGAAAACAACCAACCACATTTAAAATTAAACAGCATGTTTAATAGAATTATTGTAACTTATTAAATGTTAATTGAGGTTTTATGGCGCAAGGTCTGCACTAGGGCCTTGCTGTATTTAATGTTAATTATCATTATATTTGGCACGGCAGCAAAGCTAAGGCCTTCCATTGAAGATCTCTCCAGGACAGTTTATTTCGCGACCTGGTCTGCTAGTCCTTCACTCCGATTACTTTTTGATGTTAACCCTTTGCACTCGAGGTCTTTTTCGCACTCAGGAACCAGAAACTCGGGACGTTTTCAAACATTTTTGGTTCGGTTCGTATTTGCCGATCCACTTCAAAGAAATTAAACACAGTCATGGCCTTGCATCGAATTTCCGCATCAAACCTAATGGTGAGTGCGAGTCTCCTCTCGAGTGTAAATGGTTAAATTTCCTTCGTTTTTTGACAATAAATATCAGCACTAAAACCTGAAGCCTAACATAGAGCATTTGACTAATTTTAATAACATTAAGATAACAATTCCAATGTTTGGTTATGCTCCAGTATTCAGTACACAAATATTAATATTAAAGAAACAAAGTATTGAGTAAGTTTATCAATACTAATAATCTGTGGATAAAAAGTTTATATTTGCTTTAAGTGGCTTTATTCACAAAAAAAGGAGCTAAGAAACAAAACCAGACTTGTCTCTAAACTATTATCTTTTAGGAGAGGGCAATGTAAACATTGTTTTGTATATATTGTGTATGTATATTGCTTTTAGATTACGGCTATTTTGAGGATTTTAGAGCCTCTTTTGTTGAGAAATTTTGAAAACTAAACAGGTGTTTGATGAGGCCTAAATAGATTGAAGTTGTGTGGAAAGATCGATTTTTTTGCCAGCTTCACAATGGACAGTTCACGCATTTTTTTTTATTCAATATATTATAAGTTTTATATAATAATATATATATTATAAGTTTTATATAATAATATATATATTATAAGTTTTATATAATATATATTATAAGTTTTATATAATATATATATTATAAGTTTTATATAATATATATATTATAAGTTTTATATAATATATATATTATAAGTTTATATATTCAATATATTATATATTCAATATATTATAAGTTTATTTTACTGTATTGTTTAGTTTACTATAAGGCAAGTTTGAAAAAAAAATAATTAATTTTTAGATTTTTCACAGAATTAGATTTTGCTGCAAAGTGTAAAACTACCCATAGCAATGAATTTTACCTCCAACGAAATTCAAATTTACACACAGCTCAAATTTACACAGCTTTCTGAAAAAAACTTAATGCTGTACCTTGTCCTCTGTACGATAACACCCAGCCTTTATTGCCCACCTTATGGCTGTGTGGTTAGCGTTCTACCTTCGCATGCCAAAGGTGCCGGGTTTGAATCCCTGATTAGACACGGATGTTCGGTGTATTTCGGAATCCATGTTAAGCTGTAGGTTCAGGACTTAGTAGCCGTCATTGTGCATAAAAGTAGGTTTGTGTCTTCTAAGAGAATAGATCCCAACAGATACAGATTGGGGCGGGACATATTCTTGGTGATACAGTCATTGTATAACAGATGCTACAAAATCTGGTTAAAAATGGTGCAGAACTGGTGCAGAGTCATAGAAACTCGACTAGAACCCTACGTACATACTCACCTTCTTTATAGCTGCAAATATTTTCAAAAGTTGAAGAGATAAAATGGCAAATATTTTTACCCATCAATGGGATATGCACACGTTACAAAAACATTTGAGTTTTTGATACCTCCCCCTCCATGTCATTCTCATCAACACGGACTTTGATAAAACATATGATTTTTTTTTTTTTTTTTTTTTTTTTTAACTTGAATTATATGAATTTAACGTTATTACAGAACTGAAAATGGTTTCATCGTAACTTATTATCAAGAGTTTTTAAACTAATCTTCAACTGGAGGTGTGGAACAAAGCAAAGCTTTCAATTACGCTATAATAATACACTATAATACTGGAAAGTACATTTAACGTGGAATAGTGTTATTACTATTTTCATATTTTTGTTTATTTGAAAATATGGCCAGTTTGACGATATTTTTATGCCATACTTTTCGATAATTCCTACACTATCATTTCTTGTAAGGGAAATAGAGGAGAGGGGAAAAACGATCGTAGATGAGCTATGTACACAAGGTAAGAAAAGTCTGTTAAAGACGCGTTTTTCAACTTTTTGCACTTTTATAGCCTTTTTACGGGATTTTGGGAGTTTAGGTTGATTAGATCACCTTAAAAGGCATTACCATAGGGATTTTGATCAAAATTGTTGGAGCCGAATTTTTGCAATTGTTGAAAAACATGATTTTTTCATGTTTTACACATGCGCAATATTGACGAAAACCCCAATGACAAGTCCCATGGTCACCACTAAAATCGTACAACAGTTTTGAACATTCTAGGTCAATTCGTTAAGGGAGTTATATGCTGACCACGGATACACACACCCACACATTTTTTCTAGTCCACTTTTGGAACCCGGAATTTTCCAAAACGCGGAGAAATGAAGAAGAAAAAATGTAAACTTTTTTTTTAACCAAAAATACTATTTTTATTACTCTATGTTAATATAGGTGCAATTGAAAGTAAACAAACTAAAAGGAAAAGTTGAATTGTAGTTATCCTATCATAAATAAAATATTGATTGACACTTTTTTTTTTTTTTTTATGTAATTACAATTGGTATTTTTCCTGAATATATTACATTTTTGCATTTTATGCTTTTTTTTATTGCAGAATTCAAATGAAAGCCTGAATACGTCCAAGAAAAATGTCATTTTACGCACCGAAATGTGAGCGTTTTTATTGTGCACAATCATGTTTCTTATTAAAATGCGAGTTTTTATTTCGATCCTGTTATACTTTATAAAATATTAAATAATTTGAAAGAAAATGTATGGATTACTTTTTTTTTTTTCAACTTCATTTCAACATATTTACTCATTTGTTGTTAATTGTCATTTCTTCAACTAGAATTTTTTCTTTGTCAATATTTTTTTTATAGCAGTAATAATTGAAATGCCCAGCGCGTCGTTGCCTGGGTTCAAGTGGCAGCTACACGGAGTTTCCCGGTTTAAATTGGTTGAGTTGACTGTAAGTAATGATTATCCCTTTTTCACACACTATTCTAGATTTCATTTCCTTATTTAAAAAGCCGACCAAATGGTATAGTGGTTAGCGTGCTAGCTTCTAGACCGCGAGATTGCGGGTTCGAATTCCGTGCTAGGTATGGGTATTTGTAAATGTATGTTGGCTTGTCTAATGGCGAATGTTTCGGTGCATTATAGCCCTCGTGTTGCTAACGGCGCCAGACAACCTGAAAACAACCAACCTTATTTAAAAAACAACTCAGCGATTAGCTGGATTTGTCGAGTTACCTATAAGAAGAGAACTTGGCTCAAATTGTTTCAGTAGATCTCAAGATATCGTACCCTTTTAGGGGTGAGAAAAGGGAAGGGAAGTGGTTTTTCGAAATATCATGCAGAGAGTGAGTCTTAAGAGCAAGATTCTGAGAAGTTGAACCACCCCTGATTCACACCATCTCCGATTGTCCCCAAAATATTACCAGTTGCTACTACCCTTATTAAATGATAAAATCTGAAATTATTTGTTCCGTAGTTGCACCGCTCAAATTCTATGACGTGTTAAAGATCACCTTTAAAAATGAAAAAATTGGTGTTTTTGTGACACATGAATTTTTTTTTATCCGTCTAAAACTTCACAAGCAACTTGCCACCTGCATTTCTTCTGTTATGGAATGTACTAGAATAGATCTTTATAAAACATATAAAAAGTTCGTAGCAAGTCAATTGCGCAAGGTTATGAAATGTCCAGGTTTTCATGTTTTTTATCATTTTCAAGACTGAATTATATCTTGCGCGTTTGATTTGTCACTTCAAACTAGGTGTCATTGGATAGAGCTATATTAGTACTAACATTACAGGTACATAAAACATTGAGGCAAGTTGAACACGTTGGAAGTTATTTGGCGCCAAAATTGAAACATCTTGGAACTTGACACAAATTTGAGCTTGTATATCTTGCTGCGGGAACAATATATTGACACAACGCTGAGGCTATTTAAACATTCTTTTATTATACTTAATGAGAAATTAAACTTTATTGAGGCAAGTTGAAGAGAAAAAATTAAATGATTTTTTTTTTTGTTGCACCCCATCCTTACATATTGATGCATTACTGTTTTCATTCATGTTTTTAAAAATTACTCTATTTTCAATTCACTCTTCCTCATGTTTATAACAATTGTTTGTAGTATGTCTTTTAAGCTAGGAACTTTGACTGGATCGGCTCCAGAAAGTTGCAAAGTACTAAAGAAAACTGAGTTTCGAATCACGCAATGGCCACTTAAACTCATCAGCTCCTCTCTGATGAAGAAATTTCATTTTAAACACGTCATCCCCACAATCTTCTAGTAGTTTACTAATGTAAATCCGTTTATTGTATATAGGACAGCGTAAAAAGAATGGGACCGAATTTCATATCCGCAGTTCTTATCTGGAATTAGCTTCATCTCTTTTATGATATTCTCCATTTGTTAGAGGACAATAATTTGGATTTCAACTGCAAATTCACCATTCAATCAGTTCCAGGCACAAGTCAGGCCACACCTTATAGACGAAGACAATGTCACTCAGCCATAAATTTATAACTGAGGTTTTGCCCAGAAAAAAATTGCTCATCAACATTTGAAACTGCAGAGGATTTGTCCCTACATATTGCTATAGAGAAAAACATCAAATTTCTAAAATAATAACTAGTCAAGGCAAAACCAGAAGTGCATTTGCAAAAAGAATGGAAGCAGTGGCAAAACAGACCAATTATGAAATTACTGCAGATAAATAATAATGCAGATAATAAAAATTACATATAATCAAGTCTTGTACGCAAAGAAGGATAGGCACTGAAACCCAAAAGGAAAGTTCAAGAACCAAAATCAAAAACAGTTTAGAATACTTCAACAAAGGAAATAAAACAGGAAATTAATTAACACCCCAAACTGATTCAAGTATGATGAGAAATCTCACAGTTGATGGAAAGAAGAATTTTTTTTCAAATTAATATTTGACACGGGAACAAGTTATGTCACATTTCCACAGAATGAAAGGTACGATTGAAATATGTAGTGTTATTGAAGATGAATTCATTGAACAAGATGATGAATTTTACCTTGGAATCATTGGAGACAATCAGGTATGTAGATGGCATGAATAGATGAAATTTCTATTCTCTATAGTGGGTTCTTCAAAATCTGCAGTAATTTCTTAGTCTTTTTTGTCCTTGTTTCCATTCTTTTTGAAAATGCACTCCTGGATTTGTCTTGACCTGTGATTATTTTAGGAATTTGGTGCTTTCCTCTAGAAATATGTAGGGACAAATCCTCTAAAGTTTCAAACGTTGATGTGCAATTTCCTTCTGGGCAAAACATCAGAGTTATAAATTTTCGGCTGAATGATATTATCTTCGTCTTTAGGGTTTGGTCTGACTTGTGCCTGGAACTGATTGCATGGTGAATTCACATTTTAAATCGAAATTACTGTCCCCCAACAAATGGAGAATATCATAAAAGAGATAAAGCTAATTGCTGATCAAGACTGCGAATATGAGATTCAGCCCCATTTTTAATACGCAGTCCTGTACGAAAAACGATTTTATATGGGTAAACTGCAAGAAAATTATGGGGCTGAAGTGTTTCAAATGGAATTTCTTCACCAGAGAAGAGCTGTTAAGTTTAAGTGGCCATTGCTTGATGTTATCGACACAGTGCATCCAAGTTCGGTTCCCCCGTCTTTTGAAACTTTCTGGAGCCAATCCAGTCACAGTTCCTAGCTTAAAAGACATACAACAAGCAATTGTTATAAACATGAGGAAGAAGTGAAGTGAAAACCGATTAATTTTTGAAGACATGAATGAATACAGTAATTCATCAATATGTAAAAATGGGGTGCAACAAAAAAAATCATTTATTTTTTACTCTTCAAATTGCCTCAATAAAGTTTAATTTCTCATTAAGTATAATAAAAGAGTGTTTAAATAGTCTCAGCGTTCTGTTAATATATTGTTCCCGCAGCAAGATATACGAGCTCAAATTTGTGTCAAATTCTGAGATTTTTCAATTTTAGCCCCAAATGACTTCCAACGTGTTCAACTTGCCTCAAAGTTTTATGTATTAATTAAAAGTACTAATATAGCTCTATCCAATGACACCTAGTTTGAAGTGACAAATCAAACGCGCAAGATATAATTCAGTATTGAAAATGGTAAAAAACAAGAAAACCTGGACATTTCATGACCTTGCGCAATTGACTTGCTACGAACTTTTTATATGTTTTATAAAGATCTATTCTAGTACATTCCATAACAGAAGAAATGCAGGTGGCAAGTTGCTTGTGAAGTTTTAGACGGATAAAAATAGTTTTCATGTGTCACAAAAACACCAATTTTTTCATTTTTAAAGGTGATCTTTGACACGTCATAGAATTTGAGCGGTGCAACTACGGAACAAATAATTTCAGATTTTATCATCTAATAAGGGTATTAGGAACTGGTAATTTTTTGGGGACAATCGGAGATGGTGTGAATCACCCCCTAATGTTAAGTGGCTCAATCTCTCAGAATCTTGCTTTTCAAGCGTTACAAAGGCAGTCATAGATTAAGTGAAGCAGTGACGACCGTAACTGAGGGTAAATAGCACTGATAAAATAGACCAAAAATGGGGAGTTGATTATTAAAAATTCGTTCATTCATGAAAATGCGTTATAAATTATTTTTGGTTGTAGACTTCAAGAGCTGAAGAGTCTTCAAAAGTTAAAGGGGGTGGACACTTTTTGAGGGAGAGATTGTTCCTCTCCCTCTCCAAATAAAATTCTTTCGATGGGGGGTGACTGAGATGTCTATTTTTATCTTACTTTGAATGGAAAATTTTTCGGAGAAATTGGAATAATATACATTAAAACAATATATAATGGTTTTTGTGTGTAAAAATACTCAAAAATCGTCAAACTGCAATAAAATAAGTTGGATGTCTTTTATCCCCTGAGCTTTAAGCCCAAGAGTATTGTTTTCAAGTGGTCCAGTGTCCGTCGCCACTTAATGTTTGCGCATGCGCTGGAAAGGCATTGTGTGGGCATGCGTCTGTTCCACCTGCTTGTATAAAAAGAAATATATGCTGATGTTGTTCACTTGTATTGATGTATAGATGTTTTATAAAACTCAAACAAAAAAACAACTTTGTAATGATACTTTGTAAACTGTATATCGGTCCAAAGCCGATTATTATTTCATTTTCATGTTTATTATGTACTTTGAACCTTATAGAATGGGAAAAAAAAGGTTCGATTGAATTACTAATTTCTACGATTTACTGGGTTTGTGGTGAGAAAAACCTCAAAAATCACACATATTAAGAAAAAAATCATGGTATTATGAAAATAAAAATTCGTAGACAAGTAATGGATGAAAAATTATTTTAATTAATGAATAAAATGCCATTAGCTTGTTATGAGAAAAACACAATATAAATCATACAACTTCCTTCGAACTGAAAGAGCACATAACCTGTTTATAACTATGTACAATTTGCTAATTTAAGATAAAGATTTAAGTAAAGAGAAAAGGCAAACAGTAAGAGAGGTGAAAGCTGATTTTAAGTACAATATGATATCAACAAAATAAACAATTTCTCCGGAACCTAACAGTTTCAATTTTTTTTTTTTTACCATATTAAAAGTACCGGAGCGTATTAAGCAGGGGTCCAGTCAAGTCAGGGGCGGCTCAAGGTAAATTTTGCACCTGTGCAAAAAAGACTATGGCGCCCTCGATTCCTCCCCCCCCCCCCAAAAAAAAAAAATTGGACAAAATCCACAAATTTTAAACACCATTAGCCACAGAACAATTATGATTCCTCCAAAAATTGCAATAAAATTTAGTGCACCTTTTTTTCTAAGTGTTAATGAAACTTGCATAATAAATTAAATTTACTAAAAAATTCGTCACATTGATATTCCTGGATATAAAAACCGTATTGACTTACCTTTTTTTTTTTAGTATCATGTGATACTTAATTCTATAACTATAATAAGAATAATATCAAAAATATGTTTTTTCGATATCGAATGATACAAATATACCCGCTTACATATAGAATTTCACTATTGTCTCTCTTGCATAACATTCATTAAAAACAATACTCAGATAATACAAAAATATTGAAGGAAAAAAAACATTTACTGAAAAATCAAGGTAAATATACAAACTTTCCAAAAAGATAAAACCAACTGTCAAATCCAAAATGTGCAAAAGTAAATCAAAATCCTATACAAGTAATCATTTAAGAAAATTACTATAAATTTATAATATTATATGTCAGTTATTTAAAATAAATTAAAATGCAACTTTGTGAGTAAAATACGAAACAACGAAGTATAAATAGACAACAAATACTCTAGATGGAACATATATAATCATAGAACAAAATACCACAAGTATAATTTCACTAAATGTTACTAGTCATTTATTGTACTGAAAATTATTGTAGAAAATATATACTGCAAGAAAAATACTGTACAAGAAATAATAGATCATTTACAAACATAATAATTTTTGATTCTGAACATTAACAATAAAAAAATTAGAATAGAACTTTCCTAGCCTTTTTTTCTGAAAAATCTTTGATAATGGTTTGGATGTCAATATCTTGTGGTGCATCAAATTCAATTGACATCATTGCCAGTCCAACAAAACGTTCCTGGGACATTGTTGTCCTTCAGTAGTTTTTAATTAATTTTAATTTCGAAAAACTTCTTTCCCCGGTAGCGTCACTTACTGGTAGAGTCAGGGTGATTCTTAAGGCAATTACGACGTTTGGAAAGTTTTCACACAGACTATTAGTTGTTAAATATTTCAATATCTCAAACGGCCCTTTCGGACACTTAGCAGGCAATAATGAAAGAAGGACAAAAAATACCAACCAATTTCTGGATACAGTTGTAAGCAGTCAATATCAGAAGAAGCTCCATCTGTCAAAGCAATTAGTAAGTCAGAACATTTCTTTAAAAGATCGATCGAAACTTCTTCGAATGAAAAAAAAAACGAAGTTGAATTGTATACAAATCCAAATATATCATTGTGTGCATTTAGTTGAGAAAATCGTTCCTCCAATGAACTTAATGTTAGATCCAATATGCAAAAAAAAAAAAAGGTACATTTTGAAGGCTTCTTTTGAATCTAGAACGACATTGCCGGCAGACTCGTAGTCGAACTGGCGTGTATGTTTTCTTGGACGAATTTCGATTTCCATTGAAATTATTGGCTCGGTTTCTATTATTTCCGCCATTTCTACGGCATCAACAATCATCTCTAATTAGACTCTAAACCCTTCTGGGTGAGTCCTCCGGTCTGGGCACTTCAATCATCTCTTCAAACCCCCTTTCAGTTCTCATTTTCTGGTGGTCCCTGATTTTCGTTGTCAATTCGCCAGCTTCGGATATATTCATTTCCACCTTTTGAAACGTTTTACTGATTAAGTTAATCATAAAAAGAATGTCATTCCAAACAACGAGGCAACACAGGAATTTGAAGTTTTTCAGCTTGCGTGCTAAACCAGTCTCGGCGTTTTGTCCATATCCATCAATCTTTGCATCGACAGAACATTCATATAGGGCATCATAAAGTTCTCCTATTTGATATCGAAACGGTTGTATCTCGTCAATGCGACTCTCCCATCGAGTCTCACACAACGGTTTCAGTGTTAAAGAAGTTACATGTTTCTTCAACACTGACCATCGATGATTAGAGGCAGAAAAATATTTGTATGTTTCTTGTACAATGCCACAAAAATTTACAGCTTCCTTGCAAGATAATGCGGCATCATTCACTAACAAGTTTAGAGAATGTGAGCTGATTGGGACGAAAAATGTGCGAGGGTTCAAATTCAGTATTCTTTTTTGCACTCCTGCGTTTTTCCCTTTCATGTTCGAACCGTTTTTATAGTTTAAAAAAAATCAAAATTTGCCAAAAAGCAAAAAAAAATATTAAAAAAAAATAAAAAAAATGGCGAAATAAAAATTTGGCTCCCTGTGCGGTTGCACAGTTTGCACGGCCCTTAAGCCGCCCCTGAGTCAAGTTGTGCAGACAGTACTTCGAAATGATGACGCTAATAAGAAAACTTAGAGGCAGACAGTGCTTATAATCAGGAGATGCATTTGATGACTGTTATATTCCTGGTCCCATACTTTATTGAAAGTGGCCATATTCAAAGCCTCATTTACAAAAATAAATGTCAGTCTGATTTTCAAAGGTTCGTAATGGAGTAACTTCACAATTAGAAGTACCAATATACTTTTCAGTGATACATCACCAGATATGGTCATTGAACAAACTGCTTATTAATAGTTCAAAGTAATGGTAGGTAATGTTCAAAGAGGGTTCAATGAGGATGTCGGAATTTTATGTTTCAAGTAAATAGGTAATCAATACTTGGGAACTTGAGGATTTTAGGGCATTTTTTTTTTGCATCTGAATAACTTGTACATACTCATGAGACTTGTGTAAAGAGAGGGACCAGAGAAATTACAAAAATACAGAGCGGGTTGCAACTAAACAATTCTATTTTTTAAATCCTTTTTTTTTTTTTTTTTAATATTAACTTCGATTTTGTCTGTGATGTTTGGTTCCGAAAGGGAAGTTTTTACTGTACGTGACATCATCATGCATGAAGTTAATTTTAATAATAAAAAAAATATATATTGCATATTTAGTTAAAATCTTGCACCAGCTGCTGGAATTTTGTTCAATTTATCACGATTTTAATAACTGGAATTAGTTTGAACTTATGCTGGTTATTCGTGACGACGTCTTAAGCAATTGTTTTGTGTGGGAAAGTATGGAAATAGCAATGTGATAGGCTAAGGAAATGTGAAATTTATTTAAAGATATTTTGTAATTGGTCACAAGTACTTCACAAGTGTTGTCATTCAAATCATTTGTAGCAGTCTAAATTTTATCGCAAAAATTGTGAATGACGCTTTGAACAAAAAAGACAATCTAATACTGTTTTTAATATTAGTCAAATAATTGTTGTCTCAGAATCTTGCAAACAGCGTCAGTTTTATTAAGGCAATTATATGAATGTCCAGAAGGGAAACCACAAAAATTTCTGGATATTTCCCTATCACTCATGATTTTACAATCGCGATAATGTAACACACTATTAACTATGCTGAAAATCATTGCACAAAAAATAATTTGTTTATAAATTTTTCAATAATATTAAAGTTTTTGATAGAAAATAGATTTTTCCTCGATGTTTTAATTTTTTAATAAATTTCAACAAGAAAAAGACTAAATTCTCTAAGTTTTAATTATTAAAAGATTCCTTGATAAACATCTGATATTTCCAGAACTAACAAATTCATTCATTCTTCCCAGTTTTCAAATTCCTCCTACCCATCAAATCATACAAAAGGCACTTCCTCTAATCAAGCTAAGAAGGAAAAAAAAAAAAAAAAAAAAAGGAAAAAAAAAAAAAATGGTTAAAAATCATCAAATAGTTTTGACTGTAGCTCTGGGTAAAGTTTTGGTCAGAGCCAGAAGAATTAAAAGAAAAAGAAGAGAGGAAGAATCAGAGGAAAAAAAATTCCGGTGACTTCGGTGATTTTCTAAGGATTTTTTACCATGTTCCCTTGTTCAATGTTAACAATTATGTTATTTTTCGTTTTTGAGGATTTGTTTAATACGCTGGTAAAAAAAAAATTAAGAAACTACATTTATCGCGAAAAATATTTTGTTACAAAACCACTTTAAAAGCTAAAACATGCAACTATGAGGAAAATCACATAATTCTCAAGTTCGAAATTAACGAGAATGAAGATCATCCTACGTATACGATTTTATGTCAGTGGGTCCTGTAATACGTGGTCCCTCTTCAGTTCAATTCATGGGCTAGGACTCAAGCGCAACAGCACTTGATCATAGTATTATCCCGATATTTCTGATCAGAACTTTCTGGACTATTATATTAAGCAGTTCCGTTACCTGTCAATTTCAGAGTGGTGTTTGATGAATTATTTTGTGCATCTTAAAACTGCACTTTCGGATTAATCTGCCCGATACTTCCTGCCAAATGAGGTTTGGTTGATCAAGTGCTTCTTATTCAATTGGGAGTTCTCATCATTCCCTGTCAATTTTAGAGTGATTTTCGATGGCGTATTTTAATACCTAAAAACTGCCCTTTCGGATTGGTCTGCCGGATAGTTCCGGCCAAATACGGTTCAGCAGACCAAGTGATTCGTACTCGATTGGTCAACCAAGCTTCGTTGGTGACGTTGCCATGAGTTACAGTGTCTGAATGATATACGTCTTCTTTTCTGCTGCCAAATTTTTGTTAAATAAACAATAAAATTAGTTTAATCAGAACAAATAAAAAATATTACGTAGTGAGGGCTAAATTCATGTTCATTTTTAATATATATATGTTGAAAACGTAGTTTACCGCACATTTTGCTGATAGAAATTCCTTTGATATCGGCGTTGTGTTGATGAATATAAAAATTGATAATGCATTGAAAAGAATTTTTAAAATCCCTGTTTTTATGGGTTATATTATTTCCAATCAAATAATGTTTCTTTAATGCATTCAACTGGCACCTACTGAAGTAGGATTTTTCTTAATCTTTTTCCTTCCAAAAGAAGCCAGATTTGTAAGAAATATTAAGTGACTTCAAAAGAATTCATTTTTAAAATGAGATCAATTAATTGCAGTTCAATTTTTACTACAATAGAATAACAAGTGTTTGGTCAATGCACTGAAAAAAATAGGTTTCTGTCAATTACTTTCTGAAAAAAAATTTTCATAAAATCTTTCAAATAACGTTACAGGTGATCGAAATTAAGACAGCGTCAAACAAGAAGTAAACATTGCCAAAGCAAATAGGGCGCCAATTGAATCTCAAGTAGTGAGTGACGTCAAATAAGCTAAAGCTATAGGATTCGTCAAAATTCTTCCGTACTTAGAAAAATTAACTGAATTAAAATTTAAACTCAAGTGCATTTTTTTTTATACTACCTGATATCAAGTTTAATAAAAAAAAAAGGTATTTTTGCAATCAATTAAAATTGCTAAACAAAATTCATGATTTCCTCGGGACTGTATCTTTTTACTTGGAAGAATACTTCTATCTAAAAATGACAGGGTAGGTTGTTTTTGACTTAAATCTTGAATATGCACTTACACCGATTCTTAAATTGCCAATGAAGAGTAAAGTGTCGATACACTTCAATTTCTGATACAACCTAAATTAACTTCTGCAAATTATCTTTTCTGTATTTCTTATCATTTAATACTTGTTGTAATATGGCAGCTTTTCATTTGCATTCAGAAGAGTTGAACAGTGCTATACAAACGAAAGCAATAGGTTATTTCGAAAATACAAACTGGTTTCTTACTCCAGTATATATCTATGACAAAACTGGTGATATGCATCAATTGACAAGTTTAGAAATTTCCCGGGATATTAGCACGAGAAGCGTGAAAATGGATGTAATTGCCTCTTATTTAGTTCATAGTGTAAAATTATGGGAAAAGAATGTGATTTTAAAATTTAAGAATGGACTCGCACAAATTTGCTTTTCAATCGAGCCGGTCTTTTCGCGACGTGGACTAGAACATGAAATAATAGGAAGTATCGCCGTACATGGCAATTCAGAGAGTTGGAGTTTTACAAATTCGACGTCCGCTATCGTAAAGAGCTGTTGCTGTTCATCAAAATTGTCAGATGACTTACTCTGTTCACTAAACGACCCAGATTCCTTCGCTGATGCTACTTTGAAGTGCGGTTCTGATTCCATTCTGGTTCACAGAGGAATACTGTCAATGCGTTCTCCAGTTTTCACCGCCATGTTCAAATCTCAGATGCAGGAAGGTCGTGACGGCATCGTAAACATTGTCGACATATATCCTGACGTCCTGCAGGCCATGCTGATGTACGTCTACAGTGGTAAAATGGACCACTCAGCCGATTTGTTGGCAGAGGACTTGCTGATAGCGGCTGACAAGTACCAGCTGGAAGAACTCAAGTTGATGTGCGTTGAAAAACTGAAAGCGGGCATGGGTGTGAATAACGTGTTTCGTTTTCTGGCTATCGGAGATTTGCTCGACGGAAGTTTGAAAGCGCATGCGACGGAATTTATTTGTAATTTTGAAACTTTTTCTGAGTTGGAGAAAACTGAAGA
Source organism: Linyphia triangularis (assembly GCA_963978545.1). Lineage (NCBI taxonomy): Eukaryota > Metazoa > Arthropoda > Arachnida > Araneae > Linyphiidae > Linyphia > Linyphia triangularis. Next base: position 87,965,467 of record OZ021724.1, read on the forward strand.
CTGGAAGTCGCTACATGCCGAACGACCAGATTTGGCGATGGAAGTGTTGATGTCTGTTGTGAAGTACCTGCAAGTGAAATGAGCTAATGAACTAAAAACACATACCATAGAAAAATTTAATGTTCTTTGTTTATATCTTCTGCTTTTGTTATTCCCTCAATTATTAATGAAGAGTTCAGAATAGTTAGAAATATTTCAAGACAAATTTATTGTTGGCTTTTTTTTTTTTGTTTACCTGTGAACGTTCCATATACTCAATAAATTGTGAAACATATTATTAGTGATGGAAATCACATGGTAAAACTAATTACGTAAAATTAATTACGATGTAAACTTTTATATTCGTGATTGAAGTAAATTTAATTTTTGTTGTTGATATTTTTAAACAAATTACTGAATGTATTGTGTATTTTTTATTCTAAAAAATAATTGCCAATCCAAACAAAATAAAGATGAAAATAAAACTAAAAATGTGTATTTCCTTGAGCTTAAAACTTAGGATTGGGTTTTGACATATGTGCTCGGTTATGAACTTCATTGTTACAAAGTAAAGTCTAAATATTTAGATTTATAAGAGAAGTATTGAACTGCTGCAGTATTTAATACGGTAGCCTTGTCTAAAGTGTTACTCTCATGAAGAAACAAGATAATTTAAAAATTGTCCTTAACTCTGTGAAATACACATAAAAGACAAATTACTTTTTTTGTTTAATGATTTTTGAATAACGTAAAATAGTTATTTTATTTCAAACTTGTTATTTGAATTGTTGTTTTCTATCTTCAGCTATTCATTATTTACGAATGAAATTAGTCTTGAAAGAATTACACTCGATATTAAACCTACTTTTCGCGCTTAATAATTTATTAACCTTCATTTTAAATTGATATTTGTAAAATAATACGCAAATAAATGTCTTTTAGATTGAAAACAATATTTAGTATACGAATGTAAATGTTTGTCCGGAGAAATACGCTATAATTGCAGGATACAACTTATTGCATTTTTTAGAAATATTTCAAGACAATTTTTTTTTTTTTAAGTGGGTTTTAATGAAATTTTTAGTTTGGAGCCTAGAATTGATTGATAAAAAATATTTAATGCGTTTTTCAATTATTCCTAGAAATCGGATAACATTGTTACTCCTTTTTTTGTTTTATCGAAATTGAATTTTTTCTTGCTTAACCCTTGGTTAGTCACGGGGTTGACAAATGTCCTCCACAATCAATAGATGGCAGCCCATGATCAAAGTTTTCTTACAGTTTTTTTAAGTTATTTTAAACATATTTTTTACTTTATTCTGTTCAATAATGCTGTGTTTTTAATTAAATTACTCATTTGCTTTGATATTTGGTTACAAATCAATGGTAAGTACGAAAATTTGAATTTTGGGGGATATTTGTCCCCCACGCGACTAACTTCGAGGCAAAAGGTAGCGCGTCCAACCAAGGTTTAATACTTAGAATTATCATAGGAAAAGTCCTTATCTAGTGAGACGTTTTTTTTCTTCAGATTGTCAAATTTCTGTCAAATATTAAAGGTTTTTTTGTAAATTATTTTGCATTCATTATATTTGAATCGTTTGATTTTAAAAGAGGACTATTGTAGTCTTGACCGAAAACACTTTTTTTCCTCTTTTTTTTTCCGCTTACGATTTTTTGACGATAGGTGCATCGTTTGGCGTTAATCCGGGGTTACTATCATTCATACTCACTTAGTAGTACAACAATAAAGTTTCCGTATATTGTTATTAAGGGACTTGACCCTTCTAACCTTTAGCCGACCAAACGGTATAGTGGTTAGCGTGCTAGCTTCTAGACCGCGAGGTTGCAGGTTCGAGAACCTTGTTAGGCATGGGTTGTGAAAATGCATCTTGGCTTGTGAAATGGCGAATGTTTCGGCGCATTATAGCCCTCGTGTTGCTGACAGCGCCAGATAATCTGAAACCTTTTAATCTTTAACTGCTGTGGGTGGGTCGTTTGATGTTTTTTGTGCAAGAGCAACACGTGGTCTATACTACGCCAAATAAATTGGCGAACAGAGAGTTTAAAATTTAAGAAAAATAGTATAAGAAAAATTAATATAAAAGACAAAGAGAAAATATTACAGGGAATGTATAAGCATTCCACAAAAAATGACTCATGGTTTGTCAGACCGCATGCAGCAGTTAAAGGTTAATATCAATTTCACTGTTCTCCGCTAAAGAGCTAAGCTTTTTCAGACTTATCATATCCCCAAAGTTGTCAGTCTTGAAATAGGTTATGCTGGTATATCACCTATTGCAGTTGTATTGTATGGGCTGAAATCGGATCATAGGAAATTCCCGATGTTGGTTCATTTCAAAGTAGGTTTTACGGTAAATTAAACCTTGCCTGTGGGAGACGGTGGCTTTTCTAAAGTATCTTAACAAAATTTAATATTCATACTATTATGTTCTTGATGTAAAATTAAATGTATTTTAACGCGGAATCATAAACCTAAAAATATATTTAAGATTGAGGGATAAGTATAAGTCAATATAGCTTCAATATAACAGAAGGTACTCTTTCATTGTACAGGTACCAGTAGGCGCAAATGTCGCCAACTCTAAATGATTACAAGTTTAAATGAGGCTTAAATATAGCGCCGAGCCTAAATATTTCCTGTTTGTATAGGGTATAATATGGCAAATAGAGGTCGGCGATTTATCGATACGACGATATTTTTATCGATACTTCTAAAAAATTATCGATATTAAAAATATTGATTAAAGTCACCAATATATCGATATTTTTAAACATTTTTAGTTTTTTGATATCGTTTTGTAGTTCCATATGTTTTTTCGATTTTCTTTATTCCCTTTTCAAAAACTACAAAACTAAAATTTGAACTTGGCTGAGAGACAGTAAAAATGGTACCAATATTCAATATTTTGCCATGCACTTAAAAGCTATTGAAAATTATCTAAATTTTTCTTAAAATCACTGCACCAATTAAGCAAAAATATAACTTTTTTTTTTTTGTAATCGATCCATTTCTGTTGAAAAAGTAGTCACCTTACAAAAAAGCAATCATGAAAAGTAGAAATTTGCCCCGAAAAACTTTGTTTCTGGCAAAATTAAGAATCAAATAAAAAAGAAAATCATGTATCGATATATCGATATTTTATCGATGTTTTTTCTATGAAACGATATATTATCGATATTTATTTTGATCGATATTTCCGACCTCTAATGGCAACGCTATAATGGCTTGTTATAGGAATTATAAATGATTTGAAGGTTTGGATGAGTTATCACTACAATGCGGAAGTTTTTGTCTGGTACACGTCTAACGGAAGTGTACCTAACAGAAAATATATACCATACTTTGAATCAGACTTTTGAAGTATACTTTCTTTAGGGACCATATGGAGTTTTTTTTTGTTGTTGTTAAAGAACATAAATCTCGTAAGAGAAATACCAATTTTTATTTACTGATGACCAGAGAAATTCCAATTTTGAATTACTGACGACCAGAGGAGCAATTATGGCTAACAAAATGGAATAACTATGAAGTTCATTACAGAAGTACATCTGCTCTTCTGGTAAGAGATTCAAACCTACCCTACGAGGATCGACGGAAGAAAAACTAGAGGACCCATGTCCGTTAAGGCTGTTCAAGGCTTGATTCATAACTTTGAAGAAACCGGTTCTCTGGGGTTTGCACCGGGAAGAAGACGACATGCAACTGGACCAGCGATTGTAAAGGAAATTGCAATTGCAACAGCTGAAGTATCTGCATATTCTTAAAATATTACTCTAAGTTGTCATTCAATAGCACGAGCACTGGACATTCCGTGGGCAGCCATTTGCAAGAACCTTGTGACTTCTGGCTGTGGATTAGATCGTGTTTACCAAGGACGTGTAACTAATGAAGCGGATTTAAAAAGCAGTATCGTCCTCCAAGTCTCCCTCGTTGCTATTCTAATGTTGCATGCAGCCGTTGATAACGTGGTGATACGCTTTCAACATATTGTTACTGTAAGTGATCATTCAATAGTAATGAGCACTACACATTCCGTTGGCAACCGTGTGCATGAACCCTTGTGACTATGGTTGTAGGGTTTGCTCAAAGATCGAATTTATCAAGGACGTTTAACTAATGCGTCCTGTCTAACACACGGACATAATTGTAACTGATAAGTTCTAAGGTCGAAAATTTGTTCTAAGAATTTAATGATTTCAATTTTCTTTTTCTTTCTTGCTACTGAAATAGTGCGTTCTGTGGATAATGACCCAGAAGTGAATTTAAGTCCTAATGAGTCTCAAAGCGTTTAAGTTATACCTGAGAAAACTGAAGTCGCATCTATAAATAAAGGGTTAAATAAAATTAGTATTAGGTAATGATTTTTTTTTCTTTTTGTAAATTAGAATGACTGATTGTGTTCTGCAAGAGACTGTTAAATCCCTACGTATTTTGATTATTCTATTTTGTTGTTATGATCTTTAAAAATGAATCGTATATTTTCCCGTTGCAATGAAATGCTGCTATGGGATTTTCATTCAGGTCAATTGAATTTGGAGAAAAGTTTAAAAGAGATAAAATTTAAGGCAATATTGATACAATTTTTATTTTGCTCGAGGTTGTGCGTACGTGTGTCAAATGATTACGTGAGCCGGAGGTTGTTTTTTGATTGAATGATTATATTTTTATTGAAAGATTAATCAGTGAGGGTAAAGGGCCCAGAATGGATTCTTATCTTTCGTCGACTGACGTATATTAAGTATTCTCTCTCGCTGCAAATTTTGAAGAAATTTAAATTAATTCGTACTAAAAACATTACATTTATTGCACCACGCAAACAAAAAATTTTAAATTATCCTTTTACAACATATAGAAGAAATTTCATAGACAAAAAATAGCCGACCAAACGGTATAGTGGTTAGCGTGCTAGCTTCTAGACCGCGAGGTTGCGGGTTCGAGTCCCGTGTTGGCATGGGTGTTTGTAAATGTATGTTGGCTTGTCTAATGACGAATGTTTCGGCGCATTATAGCCCTCGTGTTGCTGACGGCGCCAGATAATCTGAATACAACCAATGGACAAAAAATAAGACAAACTAATATTTAATAGCGTTTAATGAAAACATCTATATATTAACACAATTCTCTACAGAACCCAAGTATTAACCAGCATATTTTTTAAATTGTAAGACTTTTTTACTTTGCATCATTACAACGCAATTAAAAGTGATGAGTCATTTTATTTGTTCTCAATCATGAATCTTCTTTCATGAGATTTCTTATGACTACTTCTTCGTATTCCTCGGCGAGATTCAGCCAAATGTTGTGATCAGCCTTGAATCCAATAAACTCTGCATTCGGAAAGTATTTACGGATATCGTCTTCCTCTTCAAAACTGAAACAATATTATATTAAAACTACATATAGAACAGAAAAAACATTAAATTTCCTAAGTGCCATCCAACAAGCCTCAATGTCGCCCTCCCTTTGAGATATTAATGTAAAATAAACTTCTTAGGGCTGATGCACAGTTTATCCTGGGCCTAAAGTCCAAGGCCATTACAATTTTTTTTGTATTTGAGTTTCATAAAATATCGATACATCTGAACAATATTAGCATACATCTCTTTTTATATAAGCAGGTGGAGCAACCGAGTGCCCTCACAATGTCTTTCTTGCGCATCTTCAAACATTAGGTGTTGGCAAAAAAAATACCCTTTGAACTAAGACGTAGGGCAAAAAGATAGTTACGTATGGAAATAGCATCCAACTGTTCGCAATCCAACTGTTCACCAGTGGCATAGTGATAGTAGTCGAATCCTACCCCCCTAAAAAATTGTATCCCGTCTCTCATTATTTTCAAATAAGAAAACTTTTTTCGAAAATGGTCTTTTTTTGTTGTTGCAATGATTGGTCTTTTTTATGAACTAAAAAAATTATTCAACGCACGGGGGACGTTAGAATTGGTTGGCTTGTACGCTCAAAGACTCACTTTTGTGCACAATAACGTCTAATCAGTCCGGAACCTACAACTTGACATGAATTCTGGACCACAACGAACATCCATGCTTTAACCACCAAGAATATGGAATCTTTGGCATGCATGAATAGAGCTCTAACTATACAGCCATCAGGTTGAATTTAAAGTGGGTGTTAATCGAGCAAAAGGTCGACCGATATTTTGTTAGGTACTGAAAATAATCTTTCAGTGTAATGAATAATTGCTGTATTGCATTTGTTGGGCTCTAACAAGTTCATTTGCTTCATTCCAGGGCTGCTCCTTAGACGATGCAATGCGGCTAAAATATTGTTCGGACCTTAGTTTTTCGTAATGGTCATTGAATTTCGCATTCAAGTGTGTGTTAATAGTTATGCATTAAGTTTCAGATTCAATGAATGGGTTTAAATCAATGAAATGCGTCTTCGTATACTATATTTCTATTACAATTTAATTACCATGGCGGCTTCAAGTTCACCGTCATGCACACATGAAACTACTTGGCTACCTACGTGGCAACGTACCTACTTGTGGCTACTCTACAAACAATAATGTAACATTTAAAAAAATATCTCCTATAAAAAAGTTCGAAAAATAATATGTAGTCCTTAATTTTGTTTACCTTATATTATTTCTGGTTAATGTATTTATTTGCGACAAAAAATGACGATCGTTTTTTTGTCTCCCCTGATACAAAACCAAAATTGATAAATGATTTAATAATTTAAGAGTCTAAAACCTTCGCTTCTGACCCATTAGTTTATTAGAAATTGCGCTTTGCATTATTTGTTCAAAAATATTTCATTTTGGTTTTCAATGAGAGAGGATTTTATCTAGAGGACATGTTGATTCAGCCTTGGAAATGACCTTTCCTTCTGCCCCGAAGTACACTCGCGTGATAAAATAAAGGAATATCAGTTTTTCTCTAATAACTACTCAACAGAGCAGCATAGATATGAGTCGTCCATTTCCAAAAGTGCCTAGTTGCCTAGGGGACAACTTTTCAAGAAACAAGGAACGCCTGTATTTTATTAAACTCTAGAGTTAATTTATGACTGTTATGTTTATAAAATCTGTAAATGAATTAGAAACACAAATTAGGTCTTAGGTCTGTAGTATTTTATATATAGCAGTAATTAAGCTGTTTTAATATGCCACTAAGCAGTTTTGGGAAAGTTTTTTGCAATTAGCTAGTTTTGGAATTGGACCTTTTGCAATTAGCTAGTTTTGGTACTGTAAATGCAACTGGTCAGTTTTGGAAATCAAAAATAACAATGAGACTGAATGCGATGTTACAATGTTTAAAACAAACTACTTTAATTTCCACTTACACTTTTCACAACACTTTCAACTCTCATTTCTTCAACATTTACAATATTTAAACTAATTTTCTGTCACAAAATCACAAGAAAGGACAACATAACACGAGACATAACCTCATAGAAATCACTCAACTTTCAATCAACACAGCTGAACAAAAATAGCTAATTCCCTAAAAGTAGTAGGTTAGCCAACAGTAATTATTAATAAAAAGTGTAGAAATATAGGTCTGCACTGTGAAAATGTACCCCAGTTTTTCAGAATAAACAATTTTGTGGAAGCTTACAACTAGTGGGCAGGGCTCTTTTTTTTTTTTTTTTTGCAACTAGCCAGTTTTGGAAATGACTTCATGAAAGCCGCCATCTTAGATGCTAGTAAGTAGGTAGGTTTGGAACAGTATCTGAGTTTGCAACAAGACAGTTTTGGAAATGGAATGAAATGCAACTAGGCCCGGTTTGAATTTTTACTCGATTTTCAGTCCTTTTTTTTAAAAAATAGGATTCAGGAAATTTCGCCACTGTAAAACTATTTCAGTTGCGCCAACAACATGCAATTAAAATCTCAACTTTTCAAATTTTATCAATTAGGTACTTTTGAAAATGGACGACTCGTATATGAAATGCACATTAGAGAGACAAATTTTTGCAACACAACGATAAGTAAAACAATAACAGTCACAAAATGAAATGTAAAGTTTACACTGGGGACATATACCAAAGAATGGAGTACAATTAGTGATCAGTTGTGCAGATACATCCATATAAAAAAATCATATATCTAAAATAAATTGACTTTTAGTTGGAGATATTATATTTCCCCTGTCATTAATGTTCATTTTGCACTCTATTCTCATATTTAACAAGAATTTTTTTTAATAGATTCTAATGGCTAAATTGCTCATTACATCTTTAGAGCTGTTTTTAAGAGATTATAAGTTCCTAATACATTGAACCTTTTCACAATGCATTTCTACGAAGCATTTGTTTGATGAACTTTGGATAAGAAGAATAGTCTGACGTATGTATACAAGCGTTCATATTTTTAATCCTTTATCTAAAGCACCAATGGGATAAAATATGTCATACGTATCAATAAACACGATTTAAAAACCAATATTTCACTATTATAGACTTTCTTAGATCTAGATAATGTAATTACAGTAAAAAAGTTGTTTTAATTATCTTTCGCGCTCCTGGGGACCTAAACAACCAATCCAACACATTGCATCCCAAAACCTTTTTCACACTTTCACACCAAATCCTTATCTTGCATTGGCATTTACCACGTAATATCTCAATTGATCGCGAGCAAGTGGGAAACATAAAAACTGAATAAGCAATTTCTCTGTATATAATTGTAAATAGTGTGCATATTTCTCTTAAAATTTTGTTTTACGAAATGTATTTTTTAATAGCGATACATTCAAAAAGTTGGCAGCACTCGAGTGAATGGAGAAATTGTGAGATGCTTTCTAGTGTATTCTGATAGCCACATCGTCTGCTCTGTATTTTTTGAGAAAGTTCACACGCGAGGATATAAATACCGCAAGACGGGAAATCGTAGTCAGTTGGATTTGGAAAATTGCTTTGAAAGTAGCTCAGCGCTTGTTTATTTTCGTGGTGCATGAATTATCGCTGTATCCAAAGCTGTACACATTAAAGCTTTTGTTAAAGCTTGATACCGAGTTGTTTTCTGTTTGGAGAAGTTTTGTGAGCTTTTGAAACGAAGAATAAATTATAGTTTCTATTTTGTAAAAGCTGCGCGTCGTCATTTTTCAAGAAAACATTTATAATAGCTGAACAATGGACGATTCCCTCATTTTCATTTTTTATTCAATTCTAAATGTTTTGATAAGACCATAAACGCAAAAATTTCTGCTCACTGGTCTTTTACTTTTTTTTTTAATTTGCCACCTAAAATCGCTGGTTTATTATAGCAAGAAAAACTACTCATTCAGCTGAAAGCTAATGTGACGTCACTTGTTCCGAACTTGGCTTGAAACGTTGCAGCGGAAACCATTTTGCAAATCTCGCCAACCGTCACGGAATATGGCATTTGTCTAAAAAACTCGAACCTTATCAGAAACCTCACGATAGCCATAGAAACGGAAGGAAGTTAAAACGTTACAGAAAAAATAGTAGCGTTTTTATCGGACTAATGAGATTTACGGACATTTTCTTTTCTTGTAATTTAAATAACTAATATTTTTTTAAAGAACTTTCGTTTGAATATTTGGAATCAGAAAGAAATTCTTTCTAAATATAATTTCACTCGTTTGTAAAAAATGCTGGAACTGTCCATTAAAATGAAATTTCAAGAGGAGATAATTACAAGTTTCTAAGGTAAGCTAGGGTTAACTGTCATTCCTAATCACCTCTTCTGTTTCTAAATCAACCAGCTAACAGTGTCCTTGGATTTTGTTTTCGATAAATGACCCTTTTATTTAGAGTAATGTCTGTGTTTGACATTCAAATGTGTCTCAATTTTACGAGAATAACATGAAAATTATAACCGTCAAAATAAAATCCTGCTTCACTTACACTTTGTATATTGAATCCATGCCGTACATGAAGTAAGCTGGGCCTTCATATTGCCCTTTGTTTTCTGACATCGTTGACCCTTCAGATAGGAGGGTTCGGTAGATAACTTCGAGATTCGTTTTAAACGTGTATCGTCCTCCATCCCCTCTTTTCAGTGGAAGAACTGGTTTCGCCTAGATCAGAAAAATATTTAAATATTAATTGTGTCTGCTGCAGCTCAAAGTTACACGAATTAGCGAGGGATTTTGCGAATTTATTAACTTAAGTGACTCCCTATCTGATAAATTATCGTGTACAAGACTACACAATAGTTTTCTAAAATAATAATTTCCAAAAAGTGACAAATTATTTGAATGTCCCGTTCTCTGGTAGTGCAGTAAATTATTGTACAGTACGCAAAAGAAAAATCCAAACGATGGCTTTTTCTTCGGTTCTAATTATCGCAGAATCTTGCAGTTTGCATCAAAATGTTATGTTTACGATTTTCTGTATGTCTGGTGCATTTTTTTTTCTCCCTCTTTTAGGCCTGTATACTAAGTAAATTTAACTCTATCTTAAAAAATTTCAATACCAACCCCTATTTTTTATGTTTTCATTCGATTTAGAATACTTCGTTTACACTATATACCTATAAACCCTATATTTAGAGCGGGGAAGAAACAAACGTTTTGCATTCTTCAAGACATAATCTATTACACGATCCCTTAAAGTGATCTTTTTTACATTTTTGCCAAAATATTGAGAACCAAAAGTCAAATTGGAATGAAGAAAATTCTGGAGAGGTTTTCGACCATGATAATTCTAATGAAAGCAAATATATATATATACAATGTTTCTATTTAAAATAATTGACAACTTGTTTTATTAATTAGTAATTAATTATTAAAAAACTGTTCAATACTAAAGTTGCATGTTATTTATGTTTACCCTTTTATAAACTATTATTTGAAACTAAAATTGCTAAAATATATTAATTATTTAAGAATTTATGGTTAAAAAACAAATTTTCTTTTTAATTTTAATTTGCAATTCTTTTTATATCTTTTAAATTACTAACCACTCATTGGAAAATTGTGAAATTTGGTATTTAGATTTTTTTTTCGATTCTAAATCTAAATATGGTACAATATTATATGGTTGCCATTTAACTTTTTTTAGTTTGGTTTAGTCTTAAAATGTAGATGACACCTCATGATAAAAAAAATTATATACAATTAATAAGACTTTCCATGATTTATAACGGTACTTTACTTTTGTTATTGCATCAATAATACAAGATATAGCCATCGTTCGGATTTTTTTTTCTTGTGTACTGTACACCATTAAGTAATGTGTGGGAGTACTTGAATAACCATTTCGAAAAATATCAATACTTGGTCTTGTGCCATGTATATGCGTGTTTTATCTAAAATCAACCGAACAGAAAAGCGCTTAATTCGTAATCGCATAAATAAAATTTACCACAGAAAAATTAATTTTTTTTTCCAAACAAATCAGTAAAAATTTTTAAACTCATACTCAGAGAGAAATATTTTTCATGGGAAAAATGTAGATTCCTTTTCCCATTTGAGATGCCAATATATCTCCCCTAAAAGGAAGGCATATTTCTTAAGACGTTTTAGTCAACCCCTACTAGAAAGAATTTGTCTGGAGGTACGGTTTCAGATATTGTGTGTAAATAACTCATTAAAGATTTATTTTTTATTTTTTTTATTTTCTGTTGCTTGTTAAACCAACAAAAAATCTTACTTCAAAATTAAAATTCGTAAGCTAGTAAAAGCATGTTTTTGCTTTTGACAATGTTATTTCAAAATTGAAAATAATAATAATAATAATTATCGGAACCAACGGTATAGTGGTTAGCGTGCTAGCCTCTACACCGCGAGGTTGCGGGTTCGAGTCCTGTGTTAGGCATGGGTGTTTGTAAATGTATGTTGGCTTGTCTAATGATGAAAGTTTCGGCGCATTATAGCCCTCGTGTTGCTGACGGCGCCAGGTAATCTGAAAACAACCAACCTTCTCGAAATAATAAAAAGGAATATTTTTGTTAAATCACTTCCCGTGGTACCCCGTTCAAGCAGTTGTCTGGGCACATCCCTCACAAATACATACTTCGTTAAATACTTGCTGCCATAACTTGGTAAAAGTTATTTTTTTCAGTAAAAAAAATTGATTTTTGCTGGGTTAACCAGCTTTTTCTTCAGCGTTAGCCACTACGGGCCTGCGAACCAGATTCGCCCGAGACAGATTTTCCTGCAGCCCGCCACATTACAGAAACTTTTTTTTTTAAAAAATCAAATTTTACGAAACTGACTTTTTTTTTTTTTTTTTTTTTTTTTTTTTTTTTACATAATTGCAATTAATCCGAAATAGTACGTGTTAACTATGTACAACAGAGTTCCTGAATAAACTATATGAAAAAGCTTTTAGCAAGGTGGTTTTCATCAAAAATAAATACAGGAATAACTTAACTGAATTTTATTTGCACAATTTATTAAGATTGGCTACAATATATACTGCAACTGACATCGACTCTATCACGAAATAAACAGAACGATTTCGAGCGCCATCGTCTCACAATTGATATCGACTAATACATAGTAATCTGGAAGTACAGTTTAAATAGTTTTATTAAAAGTTAGGATCAAGTCGCATTGTCACGTTGAAACAAAAGATTCACTTATTTTTTAGACTTTGATTCACTAATAAGGAAAATTATTATTTTTTAACTATTTGAAAAAAAAATTCAAATATTAATTGTAGCTTAAAAAAATGAATATTTGTTTTCAGTTTAATAGTAATAAAAGATACGTATATTGGTGTATCCGGCCCGCTAAAAGCTCCCACATAAATCATACGGCCCGCCTCTGAAAGTTAATGGCGAACGCTGAACTATAAAATGGCCTCATAACCTGATGTCGTTCACTTACATGAGGCTTGACTATTTCCTTCTTGCGTATTATGTCCGCCATATACTGCTGTGCTTCATCTTCATTGAGATCAGTTGGGATTTCGTCCACATATTTCTCCCACATTTTCCAAAAATCCACCACTTCCTTTAGGTCTTCAAAAGGCACCACCTTGGTATACATGTCCTCGACAAACACCTTTTCTACCCTATCAGGCTGCAACAAACAAAGAATATACTGTATGTGTCAAATTTTGTGCTCCGATCTTCTGTTTATATGATTGGGTACAAAAAAGGACTTATTTTTCATTTATTTCCTTTTTCTGTTCATCAATTTTAAAGAGCATTGTGGAAATAGTCTTCAGAAAAGTACTTGCTTCATGCTAGGAAAAATTTAAATTTATCAGTTATCGTGACAAGAGGAGTTATTTCCTCACTGTACAATAAAGATAATTAGTATTGTGATGTGCACCCCAGAAAGATCAGATGGGATATGCAATTGCAACCTCCGGCGTTTGAAAATTGAAATAAATAAGTAAATAAATAAATAAATAAATTAGAGAATAACGATGAAGCTTAGAAAAAGGAATATTATGTTGGTTTTAAATTATTTTCAAATTATTAGAACATTAATGCATAATTAATTTTTCATCAAGATATTCTATAATAATTTTAATAAAATAAGATTGATAAGAAATTCGAACCCTGCATAGTATGTCCAAACCATGTCTATTACTTTCTTTCCACACTAAAGGTACATATAAGTGAATTTCAAAAATACATTTGTGATTCTTGGTATAAATTGTAGCAATAAAACACGTAATACACTGTCAAAAAATAGCTCCCTCTTCTACCCTTATTTCAGAAAATCACTGGCAGAAAATTTGCAAAAAGTAGGTTAGAAGTATTATAAAGAATAATTTACAAGAAAGTTTTTTTTCTTTTATCAAAATATATTAGTACCAATCGTGCTAATCGTGAATAGCTGGTTTCGAATTCTGCTACGTCTGTGCAACATTTGTGTGACTGTGACCAATGTTATCATCCAAGTTTCTTTAATCCTCAGGTTTTTAAAACTGCAAATATGTTTGGGAAATTATATTTAAAAACAAATAAAGCGATGGCTGCAATAACTATTAGAGGAGTTATTTCGTAATTTCTATGGAAATTAAACACTGCCCAATGAACCTACAAATTGGAATGCTGAATGGATTTAGACTGAAAATTTTCTTTCTTTAAACAGCCTGTGAATCTGATGTTATCTTCTAATAAATGTTTATGAAGGTAGGAAATTTATGAAAATTTGGTTTCATATGTTTTAATATAAAATAAATTGATTTTTTTTTTCCAATATATTATGTGGGTGTGAATTTGGGAGGTTATATTTTAACCTCTAATATAACCTCTTAATTGTTATAATTCTATCATCAGCACTTCAATTTGCTGTATTTCGAAATCGGATGTTCATTTACAAACTCATTACAATCCTATGCAACAATTTATCTACTAAATAAAATGCTTCGATTCAAACTCATGTTCCTCAATTTTTTTTTTTTTTTTAATTTTTTAATTTTTATAATTATATCATACTCTCCCTTTCCTCATAAAATATGTCCAAGTGCTCTTTTCAATACGTTCTGATCGAATTAGCAAAAAAAAAAACAAAAAAAAAAGTTATAATAAAACGTTTTGTTTGAAATTTCAAATTATGTAGTTGTGTTTTGCCGTTGTATACTTACAGCTTGAAGTGCGACTTTGATTGCAGAAGTTCCTCCCATACTGTGCCCAATGATCACGGCTTTGTCAATGCCTTGCTCGTCCATAAAGTGGAGTACATCTAGAGCATTTACATCAAAATTGAAGCAGTCGCTCCATTCACTGTCACCGCTGTTTCTGGCATCCAAGTTATAAACCTAAAAAATGATGTTCTCTTAAATATATTAATAAGTGATGTTTAAATTCTTTAAGTTGCTTTCGATTTTTCTATTATAAAAAAAGGCTACAAACTCTCTTTTTTTTTAAAAAAAAAACTGATTAAACACTTTAAAAAGTGTTTTTTTTTTCCTTTTTTTTTCCTTTTCCTTTTTTTTTCCCCCCTAAATATTTTGGATTTGGAATTATTTGACTAACTACAATGTTGTCAAACGTTCTTGCCACCCATTGAAAAATATTAAAATCAAGTGATAGTTGAAAATGAGAATTTGTTTCAAATCGATGATGGCGTCATCTATGAACAGAAATTTGAACAAATCCTATGGCTCCATTTATGCGTGGAGTTTTGAACAAAATCTTTTTATTACAGTCGAACACCGATTATTCGAAAGAATTAAGGCACTGGGGGGTGTTCGGATTAATGATATTTCGTATAAGTAAACATGTACAAAGAAAAAAAATCTTGACTCAGTGTCGTAAGAGCAATATGAGAACAATAGAGATACTATATTAAACAAACAACTGAATATAATTTTTATCACGTCTTCAAACCTTATTGAAAGTAAAATACACATCTGAAACACGTCTTAACCAGTTAACTGAGTTTGACGAATATACTCGTCATGGAGAAGTGCCAGAATTTTTTTTGTCATGACGAGTATACTCGTCATACGTAAAAAGTAGCGACCATTGGCTATATAAATTGCAATTATTATGATAAACGAAACATATTTTCAAATTTCAAGATGTTTAGACTATTTTGAGGCCAGGCCGGAAGAAAAAAAATTATAACTTATAACGACTGAAACAGCTTTGGCTTGGTTGTGGGTTTACTGGCGCAAGACCAACATCTAGGCTATACACTGTGCCCCGGCAGGTGACGTCATTGCCGGCACCTGCTAAATAACTAATGAAAGTGCTCCTTTCACCTCTGAGACCCAACAGCGAGTAGGGAATGGTAATATGCGCCCCGGCTGAACAGCGTACCCTGTTTTGGTGAATACCACTCCACAAAAAGAATTTAAATTTTTAACTTTAGATATATTATTCTTGCGTTTTTCGTTACGTATGTAATATATGTTCAATAAATAAATATTAGTAATAAAATTAGCAATTTTATAAAATAAACCTATCTTTTTGATGCAATATTTTAACAGCGACACTTATTCTGTGCTTGAAGACTATACTCGTCATCAGGGCCGCTTAGCCCAGTCGGGAGAGTATCGTTCTCGCAACTAGAAGGTTGCAAGCCCTGAGGTTGCGAGTTCGGGCCTGGGACCGACTAAAGACCGCCGTGTTCGCTAATGGTGACTGGAACACGTTAAATCAGTCATGGTCGCAAAGTCCTCCAAGTTCCCATACAAATCAATACCTCTGGGGGTGGCAAAGCCAAGTCTTCTGGTGGAATCTTCTGCTTGGTATTGCCTCTAAATTAAGAAGTTCCACATACGGTCGGTAGTGCTGCCATCTACCGAATAGCTACCGAAAGAGGTAGAAATGAACTCTTCGGCGGCTATAGGTAGACTTGCTCACTCCCTCTCGCGAGTGTGCTCTTACGTCCTGTGCAGTACTGCCCACTACCTATCTGTACGGGATATGAGGTTGGTACAAAATGCTTAAGCAGAGGTGCCTTAGTCCCCATAGTCCTTGATCAGAAGAAGAAGAAGATGATACTCGTCATCGATCGATTTTCGTGACACACAGAAATTCGCACTTTCTAAACGGAGTGACACAGTTAACTAGTTAAACAAGTTTTAAACTCTTGTTCAAACCTTATTAAATAGCTTTATTTAAAGTAATAGTAGTCCAATAGTTATAGAACCGACCAAACGGTATAGTATTAGCGTGCTAGTTTCTAGACCGCGAGTGTTGCGGGTTCAAGTCCCGTGAAAGGCATGCGTGTTTGTAAAAGGACGAATGTTTCAGCCCATTATATAGCCCTCGTGTTGCTGACGGCGCCAGATAATCTGAAAACAATCACCCTATAGTTTAGAAAAAAAGTCCTACATTTTGAATTTAATGGCTTCGGTTTACTGTGTTTCGATTAATGGTTCTCGGATAGTCGGTGTTTTAGTGATTAAAAATTATCCCCTAAGACAAGCATTTTACAGAAAACTGCCGACTCATTTTAGATCCTCTCACCAGTACATATATTGATTTTAAACAAATTTCAGAAAAATGTCAAACATTTTTGGCTCACACAATTTCGAAATTACTTACAGTATTAATATCTATTCTACTACGGTTTGTGGATCATAAAATAAATCAACAGTCATCAATTTTAGTTTCTACTCTATAGTAATGTAGTGCGAAGCTTATAATAGAATTAAGCTGTTTGAAGAGCTGAACAAAACTGCAATTCCGAACAAAACTACAAATTTTACAGGTATGTGTGACATTTCAAATAAAACGCCTCGTCGAGGGGAATTACAATACCCAAATTCAACTTGAAAGATCAATAAGATTAGTGCGATTGCATTACATCGAAATGAGAAGTGGCTTGGTTGGTTGTTTTCAGATTATCTGGTGCCGTCAGCAACACGAGGACTATAATACGCCGAAACATTCGTCATTAGACAAGCCAACACGCATTTACAAGCATCCATGCCCAACACGAGACTCGAACCCGCAACCTCGCGGTCTAGAGGCTAGCACGCTAACCACTATACCGTTTGGTCGGCAAGAGAAGTGGCTTAGAATTCTATCCAAAGAGTGACTGTATTAGAGAGTCAATTTTGATCCCAAAGAGAGATACCTAAAAAGAACATGGATAATCGGTACACATTTTTCTTGCCAAGTTTGTCACCAAAATGGCCACATTGTCGAGAGTTTTGTAAATAAAAGAACACAAAATAGAGCGTGTATTTGTTATATATAACTTCAATTTAGCAGGAAAAGGGTTTCAGCCATTAAATGTCGATAAATAGAACATACTTGGTATATAAGCCTCATGTACGGTAATAATACGTGCCTAGAAGCAATCTTTCAGTGACTGTTGATGTCATAGTCCAACTTGTTCAACTTAGGTGAGATACGTTAGTAAACTAGTACGCTTTCATAAAGAAATTGTGAAGTTTATAATCTAATTTACCTTTTTTTTCTATAACAAGAATTTTATGAAAGCCAGAAAAATATAAAAATTGAAAATTTCTATAAAAAAAACCTAAGAACTTTTTTTTCCAAAAATTTAATTAAATGACCGAGAAAACGAAGTATTCTGGTTTGCGCAGCATTTTGATACATGTCTCCAAAGTGGATCTTTCAGAACGTTAAGGGAAAAAACTATGTCACCAATAATGGCTGATTTACTCTTTATCAATCGAAGTGCCATGTGATTAGATACCAGTTACTAGAACCGTGAAAACCACTGCATGTCAGTCACTGGATACCAGCTACCAGCACCATGTGACCGCTGCATGCCAGTTACTGATGGTAGGCGGATTTACACGCTACCAGTCAGTGTACTAGTTGAGATCGCTAGTGTGTGACGTCATGTGAAGTCACCTGGCTTCTGGCTCCAGTAGATCAAACATTTCTATTTACTGGCTGGCGACTCCCATCATCCAATCATGTGCGCTCACCCGTGACCACCGACAGACGGCGCAGTGATCGCCTACCTGACGTCACAGAACTGGCGATCTAAATTGGAACCCTTACTGGTTAGCTTGAAAACCCGGCATAAGACAATTTATCACTGGCGTGCCAGTAAGTGGCTGCTACAGTCGATGAAACATTTTCTATTTGCTGGCTCTTCAACTCCCATCATTCGTCCTCTCACTTAACCTCCGATTAACTAGCTAAGTGTATTATTCCAGTTACTGGTAGTGTGTAAGCAGATAGAGGACATTCTAATCAAAGCTTGGCTTGACCTCCCGATCAAATACCAGCTACCGTAAGATGGGGTGAATAGGAACAGCGGGGTGAATCGGAACGAAACTTCATGAAATTACAAAGCAATTATTATTTTACACAAATTAAGCAATTTTAGTAATTATATATATTTTTTTTATTTGGCTAACATGTTTGGAATCTTGGAAACAAATTTGTGGGGTTTTCATCACTGTCCTTTTTTTTAAATTTTATTGAAACAGCGTGCATATAATCCAATGAGTTTTAACATCTCCAAAACGTATCCTATAATTATTAACAAGTACCAGTTATAGACTTAAAAAATATATTTTTAGATAAGTATAAACATCCACAACAACATGCCATACTTAATTTAACTTGGTTTTAAAAACTTTTTATTTTACAAATTTTTATGTTTTGCCTCGTCTCGATTTCGAGATTTGCGGGGTGAATCGGAACACTTGAAAAGTGATATTAAAAAGCGGTTTTTGGCAAGATTATGTTCCACATAAGATTCAACGACTGAAGAAGAGTCTAATTACTCCCTTCAAGACAGTAATCAAGATTGCAGGCTTGAATAAATGTCAGAAGAGGAGCCTAGTTTCCGCATGGCAGAAAACCCGATTGTTATAGTGGTTTTTTCTCTAAATGACTTCGTTATCTTTAAGTTATATGGAAAAATGTATGAAGGCTATGTGAGCAAAGTTTTACACCCACAAGGTTATTACTATATAATTGTGTTTTACAAAAAGCGCCCATGAACGAAGAGATTTTCTGAAACAAAAGAGGATGCTTTTCTCCTTTCACAAGATATTTTAAGGAATTTGCAGTCATACGGCACGCAAACATAAAATACAAGTAGATTAAAAAATATTATTAATTTTAAAGATTATTTGGATGAGTTATAGGAGAAGAGTTGATACGTTTTCAAACATATGATTTGTTTTGACAATAATTGACAAACACAAATTTTATTTGTCATATTAAATGATTTTTTTTGTGATAATTTCGTGTTCCTATTTACCACAATGCATTATTGTTTTTTTTTTTTGTCACCCTGTAAACATTTAAATAAGATTAGACATAAATGCAACGAGTGTTCCGATTCACCCTTTCTAATGGGTGAATCGGGGAAAATTCAAAATAAATTAAAGTCCTAGATTTTTCAAATTTTTTTGGGTTGATCCTCAAAGAAGAAGGTAAGACCCAAGTTTCAATGTCAAAAATATGTTCCTTAACGATCTTATTACAACCGATTTTTACTTTGAAAGTTGAAAAGTGTTCCGATTCACCCCATTTTACGGTACTGGCAAAGTGAAAATCAGTGTCTTTTAGTTACTTCTCAATAAAAGGTCCACTCACTTTCCTTTTCGTTCTATCAGCAACATGCTGCGGAAAGTCTAAAAAGTATTCTTTTGCAACGCCGAGTCCGTGAAGCAGTATCACTGGCGATAGATCTCCGTTGGCTCCACCCTCTGGTTCTGATATGACGTAAGCCATCTTGATTGGAGCATAACTGCATGAATATAACACGAATATAGCATATGCATTTATTTTATATCAAGTGGAAAAATCACTAACATTAAAAAAAGTGCAAATAAAACTTGTTAAATCTTCAAGTAATTAAGTGTTCCAACGAACAAATTTTTTAGGTAATAGTTCTTTTTTGATAAAATAATACCAACTAGAGGCAATGATTTTCGAATATGATTTTAAATTGAAAAAAAAAAAAAAAAAAAAACAGTTATCGGTCTTTGCTTTTGTAGTTTAGGTAACTACACTGGTGTGCAAAACTTAAGCAACAATGTAAAAATTTAGCAGATAGCCATGAAATTGCAGAAAAGGATGTCTGGAGATCAGTACAATGAACACGCAAGTCAGTAGAAACGTCATGCTTATGCAAATATCAGGAACGAAACATCAGAGGCGACGTGAGCGTACTCAAAACGCGTGATGTCGGCGCGCGCAGCTTAACAGTAGAATAAAAGGAAGGACGCAGACGCAATTCAACATATTCGCTGCAAGTGCCAGTGAGTCAGTTCGTGAAATATGGCTAGAAGAAATCACCTGGACGACTTCACACGTGGAAGAATGATCGGAAAGCTGGAGGAGGGGCATACTGTCACCAGTGTAGCTGCAGAGTTCGGTATCAACTAAAGTGTCATTTCGCGCGCTTGGAAAGCGTTCCAAACCACAGGTTCAGCTGTTAAAAAGGTTGGTGGTGGCCTCCCGAGGACGACAACTGCAAGGGATGACCGATATATCAACCTGCAGGAGAAAAGAGGCCGACAGCAGTCAGCAAGCACCATTGCTCAGCAACTCTGTACAGCAACAGGGCAACAAGTGTCGCGGTTTACTGTGGCCAGACGCCTTCACAAAGGGGGCCTATTCGCCTGCCGTCCTAAACGCTGCCTCCCGTTGAAAGTTGGACACCGACGCCACCGTTTACAGTGGTGCAGAGAGCACAAAAACTGGACAACTGATCAATAGAGTCGTGTCCTCTTTACGGATGAGAGTCGGTTCAGTACCGGAAGCGATTCTCAACGCGTTTTGATTTGGAGAGAGATCGGGACCCGGTTTTATCCCAGTAACATCAAGGAAAGACACCGTAACGATGGTCCTGGAGTTCTTGTCTGGGGAGGCATTATGCTGAACGGGCAAACTGAGCTCCACGTTTTCGACAGAGGGTCTGTAACCGGGGATCGCTATTGTGAGGAGGTACTCTTTCCCCATGTGCGTCTGTTCCGAGTTGACATTGGCCCAGACTTCATTTTTATGGATGACAATAAACGGCCACACCAGACTCTTGCTGTTGAGGAGCTACTGGAAAGTGAAGATATCACTCGAATGGATTGACCAGCGTACTCCCCAGATTTAAATCCCATCGAACATGTGTGGGATGCTTTGGGGAGACGCATTGCAGCACGCTTAGATCCTCCGGAGAACACCCAACAACTCAAACAGATGCTGATTGAGAAATGGGCACTCCTACCGCAAGAAATGTTGCACCAGCTGGTTCTGAGTATGTGGAGACGGTGCGAAGCAACCATTGCAGTGAGGGGGAGGGCATATCCCTTATTAAGGAACATCTGCTTGTTATTCTTCCTCTTGGATAGACAATCATGAGTCATGATACTATGCGTTCAATAAAGCTTGTTTTTGTTTGATTCCATACTGTATGCATTGTATTCCTTTTTCAGCGCCGATACTTTCGTCATCCTTTACGTATATAATACTCTCCCTCATTTCTGAATTTCATGTCTCTCAGATGATTTATCGTGGAGTTATGGCAAAAAAACCACCTGTTGCTTAAGTTTTGCACACCAGTGTAAATCGAATCTAACTGTATGCACTAATGAATGATATCCCATTCATTTTAGGATTTAATTTTGGGAAAATTGCCATTGAGATAGAAATTAACGCAGTTACTTTGATGTTCTTAATAACAAAAAAGTCTCTTATTTCGCGTCCTGTTTTCCAAATTCTTGGAATGCTGGAGAGATGTTAAAATTTTGTAGATGGTTAGAGTAAAAATTGGGCTCAAATGAAAGAAAAATAAGTAGACAACAATTGTAATCAGGAAATGTCTCAAATGTACAGAGTGGTCATAAAGACCCCTTGCCCCTTTTCATATTAACCTTTTGCACTCGAGCAGCGTCTCTCAGGCGCCACACGATTGGATGCCGAAACACGAGAGGACCACTAGGTTTGATGCAAGGCCAATGACTGTGTTTAGTTTCTATGAAGCAAATCCATGAACGTCAACCGAACCTAAAATGTCTCGAGTAGCTGGTCCCTCCGCGCAAAAAAGGCCTCGAATGCAAAGGGTTAATCTCTGGTGGCCTTTTCGCTCAACCAATCGAAAAGAAATATCCATATTGTTAGGTGAAGGTGTGCGCTCGGGATTGTGATGATTTCAAACAATAGTGCTCTCACAGTTACGGTTACAGTGACGCAATTCAAAACATTTCCAATAGCAACAACTTTTTTTTTCATGCGCAAATTGATCGGCGCATTAAAAATTCACAAATAGCGTTGGAAAGATACATATAATGCATTGTAAGACATTTTCAAAGAAGAGCATTGTTCAAAACCAAAGCGTCAATACACCTCCTTTGCGTGTCGTCATTGGCATTTGTCATCTGTGTTACAATGTTCTTTTTTTTTGTAAAAGTTTTACGCCAGCAATTTTCGTTTTACGTGTATTGTTCCAACAGCATTTATGGTTTTTCAATGCACTGACCAATTTGAGCAGAAAACAGTGGGTGCAGTGATTTGAAAATTTCTAAATATTTTCACAGTTACCGTACCGTGAGATATCTATTGTTTAAAACCATCACAATCTCGAGCACGTCTTCAAATAACAATATCGAAAATTTCCTTCCGATTGGTTGAGCGGATAGATCACTAGAGGTACAAATATCGGTGAAGTTTCTGTTCGATTCCAGAGACTTTCAAATTTTTAAAGTCGAAAAAATATTACTTAAATTTTTTTTGATTTTAGCATTTCAGAATTATTCATTAAATCATTTATTCTCTATGCAGCGCATTATCAATCATTACGCACTATGATTTCAAACTATGCTGCTAAATTATGATTTGATGCTGAGAAGGGTTATAATACAGAGTGTATCAAAAAGAATAACCCAACTACAAATCGTATATTTATATAGCTATATTTATTAGCTTATTTTTTAGACTTTTATTTAGTTAATAATTAAAATTATTATTTTTTAATTATTTGAAGAAAAATAATCACATATCAATTGCAATTTTATTAAGATAAAAAAAATTTCAATGTTTTTTTTTTAGTTTTCAGAAATTCTGTATATTGTTAAAACGATAATAATTAACAATACATATTGTTACAAAAATGTTCTGTATATAATTGTAAATTGTGACTTATTTCTTTTAAAGTTCGATTTTATTTTATTAATTAAAAGCAATAATAAAGGTTAGAAAAAGGGGGGCAGCATCTAAATCAATTGGGAAATTTCGAGGCGTTCCCATCACGTGATTGGCTGACTGTATTTTTCGAGAAAATTCCAATACGACTGCAGCGTTAAATCGGTGTTTAGTTGATTTTTGACGCTGCTTCGAAAGGAGCTTTGTTTACTTTCGTGGTGCCTGGATTATCGCTGTATCCGAAGTTGTATGCATCAAAGCTTGTGTTAAATCTGGATAGTGAGTTTACTGTTGTTCAGAGAAGTTTTGTAAACCTTCGAAAGAAGAATAAATTATAGTTTTTATTTGGTAAACACTGCGTCATATCCTCTGAGAAAAAAAGTCTTTACAATATATTACCATATTCGGTATAAATCTGCGGCCTGGGATATGTTCTAATATAAGTCCCACTGTCTGTGAAAATATAATGACTTCTAAAAGAAAATAATTTAAAAGGGCTTTTATTATTACTGATCTCTTGTTGCTGATAATGTGTTTTGTGTGATTACATTATGCTTCGTGTCATGAAATGCTTTTTCCTTCAATTCTCATAATAGTCAATTTATAAGAAACACTAACAGCATGGAAGAAAAAACCGTATAGTTACTTTATACATGTAATGTATTCCCATTGGAATTTTCAATTTCCGAATTCTGCAGTATTTTTCGGTGTTAGCGGGAGGCACCTTGAAACATCGAGCGTCACTAGTAAACCTATATAAGCTCAGTACTTCGGTTTTCCCCGCCTTTTTATATAATCAACTCTTGACGCTAGTCAAACGTCACCCCTTCCCAACTATTGTATTTGGAAATAAATGTGTGTGCAACTCATCCACGATTGTTTACTTAAACAGTCAACATCCAATATATGGTTATATACATTTAACAACTATAAAGTTTAGTGGTCTACTTTTGCAGAATATAATTCAAAAATTTAAATGTAGTCAAAAGTGTAAAACTTACCAGTCTGTTAGATCTTGAAGAAGAGCACCTTCAAAGCATACAATGAACACTGCGAAAGTGTAGATCCACGTTCTCGTTCTAAATGTAATATCAAATACCAAAAGTCAAATTTTAAGTTTGTCTGCTATTTATTTAGAACTTAAGTTTTTAAATTTGCTTGCTAAAATTAAAGAAAACAAAATCTTGTTGAATCATAATAAAAGTATTTTTAATTATGATATACTTGATTTTAGAGGACAATAAGATGACAGTTTAGTATCCTAATTGCTTGTCTAACGAATGTCACAATGTAAGCTATCTTTCTATACAATTACTGATGTTTTTTTGTACACTAGCTGCATTGCCCGGTGTTTCCATAAAGGATGGGCTACTTGGATTAGTCTTAACAACTTAGTTTTGAGCTCAGTAATGCCTGATAAAGGCAGGATCTAGAGCTTAATATGGATTCCAAAGCACAAAGAAGACATCCATGCTTAAACCATGATTCAAACCTGTCATCTTTGGCATGCGAAACTAGAGCGCTAAACACATATACATCATGTGGGCCGCCCGAACAGACGGAGCCATACTTTTTAAATCTAAACAATTGGTGCATCTTAGCAGTTTACTAGATCTGTTACAAAGGAATTTGCTGTTTATTGGAAAGGACATCACTGTTTTACTGAGTTAATTAATTCCATTAGGGGATAGAAATCTGTAAAGCGAGCTGTAAATTACAGTTTCATAAGTTTAAAGTTAACTAAAGTATTATTAGCAGTAAAACAAAAAATGAGAGTTTTTTTTTATGCGATTTGTGTTAAATCATTACACAGTGCTGGTGTTATTAAGTTTTAAAATATAGAATTTATTTAAAATAACTAATTTTAAATTAATATTTCATTCCCTCGTATTCATTTTGCGAAGAAATCTAAACAATAAATGCTTAAAAACCATTTATTAAGCATGTTATATGAGGTGAAAAAACATGCAAATTTTTTATTAACACTTACCGATATATTTTTTTAAATGTAATATTTGTAATATTCACTTCAACACCTATTAACGAAGTGTAACTCTTTGCTTCCGCTTAATTAACTTGGCGATTAAAAACTGTTTCCAATGGCTAGTGATATACTTAAATGCTAATGATTCTGTGCAAATGAAAGGATATCATAAAAATTTTTGGCGCCACTCTTAAACAAGCAAAGTTCAAATTACCGCACTAATGCCCATTATGTATTTAAAAGCATTCTCGAACAAATATTTTTACTTTCAGTTACCTATATGTTAACATAAGGTAATAAAAGTATTGTTTTCGTAAAAAAAATATTTCGATTTTTTTTTTTTTTTTTTCATTTCTTCATGTTTTGGGACATTCTAATTTAAAAAAAGTAGTCTGGAAAAAATGTTTGTGTGTATGTGATCAGCAGAAGTCCTGAACGGATTGACCTACGTTGTTCAAATTTGGTGCGTGGATTAGTAATGGGCATGGGACTTACCATTAAGGTTTTCGTCAAACTCGCGCAATTGCATAAAGTTGAAATCCTAAAAAATCATTTTCATCAGCAATTGCCAACAACATCTCCAATTTCGCCATTTTGGTGGAATTTTTAGTCAATATAAAAACTTTTGCCAAAAATATCGCCAAACTGGTCGTTTCTATTTAAATGAGGCAAAATGTGAAAATGGTTAATAACACCATATCAAATTTAAATGCAATGACCAATATTATAGTGTAATTGAAAGTTGTGCTATGTTCCACAATCCTAGTTTTATTTTCTATACAGTTAATTTAGCTTCAAAATAGTAGTTCGCAACAAGAAAGAAATGATGAATCATAAATGTATTAATAGATTTTAATCGTTTCATAATTGAAACGATAAAAATCCATTCATACTTTGAGTTAATTAGGGATCAACACATATCTATCATAGAATGAAAGTGCAAACCGTTCTGAAAATGAGCATTGGGGGGGAGGAGGGGGGGATGATAAACCATGGGCACTGCTATTGAAATGTAAGTGGCTATGCAGACTCTTGGATTTTGAAATTTAAAAATAATTGGAAGAAAGATGGAACAATTCACTGGAAAAGAAGCATATTTGTGTTTTTATATACTCAATACAATAGAAATTTAATACATAACTATCATTAAAATTTTATTCAGTTATAAAATTATAAAACCAAAGTTAACACAAAAAATTAACTGCTTTACACTCCCTTGGGGATCATCTGAACCCCCTATCTCCCTGAAAATAATTCTGCCGGCGCCTATGGGCTAAACTAAGAATTCCAAGAGTGTAAATATACTAAATTGTAAAAATTAGGCAACTCCGTCGATTTTAAGGAGAAATTGGGAAATAGTGAGACTTTTTCAGACTGAGAGATAAGCAAAAAATTTTATAGTTTAACTAAGTATTCATATTTATTAGCAAGATGGAACTAGATGTCTTCCTTTATTCATATATAATATTTGAGAATAAGTAATTTTTCAAAATTTTATAATGTTTCATTAACCTGAACAGTGTATTATTATAAACGAACTGCACAGAAAAAGTACACAAAATTTTCTAAATACATTTGCAATAGACTCTATGTGTGACGTTCAGTGTACTTTTTACTTTCAATTACCCATATGTATAGGGTAATGAAAGTATAGCATTCGGTCATAAAAAAAAAATTCTTTCTTGCATTTCACCACGTTTTGGAACACCCCGATTTCAATAAAGTGACATAGAAAAAATGTCTTTCTGTGCGTATATGTATCTGTGGTCAGCATAACTCCCGAACAAATAGACTTACGGAGTTTAAATTTGGTATGCGGGTTGGTGGTGGCCATGGGACCTATCATTATGGTTCTCGTCAAAAATGCGCATGCGCATAAGGTAGCTGCCATTGGAAAAAAAAATCATGTTTTCGAATGATTGCTAAAAAACGGCTGAAACGAATATGATAAAAATCTCTGTGCTAATGCCTCTTTAGGTGTTCTAAACATCTCCACCTCCTAAATTCCCGTAAAAATGCTTTAATAGGGTAAAAAGTTGAAAAACGAATGCCTTCAACACAGAGTTCTCTTTCCTTGAGCATGGATCATCAAAGTTTTTTCTTTTTTCCTCCTCTCTTCCGTTTCATTTATAAGAAAGGATAATATAAGAATTATCGAAAAGTGTATAATTTTTTTTCCCGTCGAACTGGCCATTTTTTCTAAACGAATGGTGGAAATATAAAAAAGGTAAATGGCACAAATCCACATCAGTAAAATAGAGTAATTGAAAGTTATGCGATGTTCCGCACCCCTAGTTTATCATGAAATGTAACAATTTAACAAAATAAACAGAACAGGTTTTTAAATTATTATTTTGATTTGAATTATTGTAATATATTTAAATGAGTACCATGTTTTGATCATTTTAACTAAAGCTTACGTCAAATTCATATTGTTGGAAAACGAGTTTTTTTTTTTTTTTTTAATTTTTTTAAAATTTTTTTTATTTTTTTATTTGTTTATTCTTAGACGTTTTGTGTAAAATGCGAATGATGCACATAGCAAACAAATGGGTATTGTCAGTATATGTGCATTCTTTACATCATTATCAACCATAGAGATAAGAATCTGCCATCATTAGAGTTCATCACATAGAGTGCGTGTTGATTAATTGACCTAGCGGTCATTAAATGGGAACGCCAATTTAGCGTTGCCATTTATTCGATTGAAATTTCTGTACAAATTATGTTATATGGATGTTTTTTGGAAAACATTTCTAATGTTCCATGATAGTTCTAAACTTAAATAATAGATATTTTCCATTTAACTAATTAAATAGTTAGATGATTCTTGAGCCACTCAAATGAAAAAACGATTTTTCAAAGTCCGAAATTTACATATGCTGAGGTTTTTATGCATGATGACTTCACAATCTGACTTTTAGCGATCGCTCTCCAGGTGTATGGCATTGTCCGCGCATTAAGAATAACATTAAGTGAAACTGTTTTTATTCATTTTCAAAATAGAATTAAACAGAAACTAAATGATTTTTATGGAAAAGTTATTGTTATATGTACTGATTATAAATATGATATTCATTTCGATATATGACAGCAAAGCATCGCGATTTAAATTTATTGACCGTCTCTAAATTTTCCTAACCTTTTTGTATAAGAAGGAGAACTTTGGAATATGAACGTTAGTGATACCATTTTCCTATTTTTATTCCATTAGTCTCATGATAAGAATCAATAATGAAATGCGTATCTATATTAATGAAATACACTAATGTTAATGCGTTGACTTATACACTTTTTGCACTAAAGCAGTACGAAGAGCCCGAGTTTCAGTTTTGAAAGAAAATAGACAAAGGACTATCGAAGTGGCTCAAACTTCGAAGTGGATAAACGTTTTTTGGCAGATATCAAGTGCAACTTGTGCTTCTTGAATAGGATAAAAAAAAATGTGAATATCCCAACACAAATAAAAAAAAAAAGTTTGTCCAGTTACTATGTTCTGAAATTCAAAATATTATTTCATTTTTAAGTAAAGTTTGCAAGGTACTAGATGGAATGCAAAATGCAATACTTGTTTAAAGGGAATGAGCTGTTGGTCGGACTGTTAACTTTGGAATTAAACCTGAATTTATATGAAACATTAGAAACTCAAATGTTAAAGTAGGTGTTTTTAAGTCTGCAAAGAACATTAAATAATTTTACCTTACAAATTCCATATTTCTAATGGCACAACCAACGTAGCTATTCCCAGAATCACCCGCTTCACCAAATTATCGTCAAAACTGAAGTCAGTTGTGATTAAAAAACGACTATTTATTCGACACCATTCCGTGAAGAAATTGCATGTCGGAAAAAACAAAAAACAAAAAATTTGAATGATAAGTTGGCAAATGGAAAACATTATTCATTCGCTTAGAAAGATTACTGGTAATTACACTTCCGTGTCAATACCATCCCAATAACAAAGTGTCTGCAAATACGTTAAAGCTTGTTCAGCTTAAATATTTTGGTGAAAATATCCGTCCCTACATAGCGTGTACTCGCATCACATATGAATTTCAAAACATTTTCCTTCTAGTTCTTTTGTGAATTAATGCATTCACTATTGGAATTTAGTAAAGTATTGTGTTCTCAATTTCCGTTTAAAGTAAGGGAACAAGTAGATTTGTAAAACTGTGTCAGTATCACTTAACGATAGACACAAAAGATGACACGCTCTCGTGACTAAAGGATCGTAGGATCATCCGACTGAGTTCAAATTTGAAGAGGCGTGGTTATGTATTGGTGTTGTTACAATGCTACGATGCAGTATACGCAGTATGAAGTTTCAGAATAAGCCTAATTAGCGACACAACAACGATGTGTTGTTTGGATTGAAGTAGACTTGATAATACTCATTGCAATAAGTGTTTCGATTCGATTTCAGTGAACGTGGGATAATCATCATGCAGCATATATGCCGCGGAAATGAATTTCCAAGATTAGTGTACATAAAAAAGCTCCTTTACATTCTGATTTAGATTTCCAAGTATTCGTAGACTGCTTTAATCTTCTTAAGTAGGTATTTAAGAAGCTGAGAGGTGAAGTATGGTGACGGATACCAAATGGTGAGAGGTTGCATAGCCGCTTGTAGGTGAATTTGCAGTTACACACTTTAAAATGGATCGTTTGTCGACTTAAATATACTTAAACAAAAAGAATTTAAAAGTGTTGACAAATTTGTTAACGAAACTCCTGGAACTTTCAGCATCCCAAGCATAGAGCTATAATAAAAAAGTATGGTTCCATTATCATATCCTCTAACAACTGGATTCTCCAACCCAATTCCCAGATTTTATTCCAATTAAACATGTCTGAGAAATAATAAAACAAAAATTAAGAAAAAAAAAACTGTGACAAGCAAGTTATCTCTTCGAAACGTATTGAAAACGCTGTGTTAACGCATTGAGGTAACTGAAAAAAAAAATTAGTTCATTTCATGTCCAAAAGATTCAAAACAGTCATAAAGGTTAGTGGTGAGCCGAAACACTATTAATTGTTATATTTTAAGTTGACAAAGTTGGCCAAAGAAAACAATTTCGCCGTACTGTGACTTGCTTCAATATTTTTTCTCTTTGATAACCCATTAACGCCCAAATTAACACATTTTGAAAATGTTCTTTGAAATTGATATATATGGGTAGAAATGCATAAGTTAAGAGCATTTCAAAAGCATTTTGAATTTTTTTAACTGTAACCATATGTTTTAAGCCGTCCTTATTTGATGACGCTGGGTGTTTGTATTCATAAAAACATAATTTTCTAAAAAATTCAACTTTTGCTTAAAATTATGTCGTTTTAATATATAAACAAACTAATAAGCAGTATAAAGTTAAGAAGCAAAATTTATTTTTATACTTGTTAGAAAACTTATTTTTTTACATTTTCAAGGTTGATTTTTTGTATGAAAAAGTAGAAAACATTCTATGCATAATGTTACATTGCATTTCATACAGTATGTTCTTCTCTTTGAAGAACAGGTATCACATTAGCAACGCCTTTGTATCTATCTCCCTTTGACCAATTATAAGCTGTATTTTGTCGAATTTTATATCAAGAAGCACATTTTGGATCTAGATGTTATACGTCTCTGTACTGATCTTCCTAGAGCTTCTTTTGAAACGGTTCTTTTTTTAAAATAGGTTACTGCAATATACCTTTTAAAATTTTTGATTGACATCAACTTAGAACCATTGACCTTATTATAAATGACATCGACATTTACAACAGCCATATCTAATAGGTTTAGGTTTCATAAACTGCTTCAGTGAATTATGTCCATAATACATGAAGATCATTTCATCAACAGACAAATTTTCAAGAAAATTCCCCATTTCTGAAAATTCTTGGAAAGCATTTCTAACAAGGGACTTATTTTAAATGATTTATCATGTTTGTTTTTGCGGTGTAATTTATTACCTTAAAAATGCAATAATCTCTTGAGCTATAAGTAGAAATTTCTAGTCATAACATTCTTCACTATTCTTACTCCTAAATCATCTACTTCTGCCCAGTAGTCCCGCTCACTAGGTAAAGTATCATAACCCGAAAGTATCAAAAAACATATAAAGGTTTTTATTTCATCTTTAGTCACATTATAATTCAATTTATTTTTCACTTCGTGAGCACATCGATTAGTTTCCTCTACAGTTATATCATAAACACTTTCAGAGAAAAATTCTTCAAACAGCTCAATTGCTTTCATATTGCTGGTTACCGCTGTTAATTTATTAGAATTTCTCTTAGAAGAATTTGCCAAAGTCGCACCAAATGTATAAGAAAGTGTTTCGTTTGTCCATACAACTTTTGATGTTTCTCTTTCACTTTTACGGGAATTATTATCTCTCTATTATCCGAAATAATAGAGTTATCATTATCATCTGGTATTGTAATGTCCAATGTACCTGCAACATCTGATACAACTAAAGTGTCCAAAGTATCATCATAGAATTGTTCTTCATCTGTTAGTTCATCTACATCCGGAGGCATTGCTATAATATCCTCTTCAATTTCTTCAAATAAAAGGTAAGCAATTGCCTCTTCTAAGCTTCTAAATATTTTTCTTCTACTCATCTTTCAGTGTTCATTTATAGTTTGACTGCAAAAAAAGTAAGACCCGCTTGAAAACAAATCTAAATGGTTAATAAGAAGCATATACAAACGCCCAGTGTCTTCAAATGATGAAGGATAAGATTTCCTACTTATTACTGATATATTAACAACAATAAATATTGAAAAACATGTTAACAGTATAATATAGACTATTTACATTTTGTGATTCCATTGGCGTATTTTGAGATGAACAATTTAATTGTTCATAATTTAAATTGGAATGTTTGATTAATAAATGCATGTAAAATTATACCCTTGATTAATATGCTATGTTCTGAAAAGAATATTTAAGTACACTGGAATATTTTTTTTTCCTTGAAAAAGCATTTATTTGCAACTTTTTTCTCTTCTTGCATGATAATTTAATCCAATAACTGTTCCCTGATGAAACTTTATAAAAAATAATTTATTTTAATATTAGTTTACATCACTCGATTTGTAGATATGCATGATGAAAAATTAAATAATCCTAATCTGAATATTTTTAAAAATCTTAAACTAATGTACAAAAATTATGAAATCACTAGAATTAACAAAGAGATAACCTGTAATTTTTTTCTTTTTCTGTACTTACACTTTTATGGGGAAATGTATCACGTAAAATCGATATTCATTTCGGTAATGAGTTACTACTCTTCACAATATTTTTCTACATTGTTTGGAACATATTTTTTAGCTTTAGTGTCTTGGTAACTCCAAAAACTTCGATGTTATTGTTTAAATCCTCCAGTTCCTCCTGTGGGTAGAAGACAGTGCACTGAAGTTAACATATTATTCGGGAAAGACCTTCTCATGAATGTAGCCAAATATTGTCTGCAGTAGAACTAGGGCATCGCCTTTTAATTTTTTTTTTTTTATTTGCTTTTAAAAGTTAGAAAATACATTTAGTACCTAATAGCTTGTCAATCTTCTTTTGTCGATTAACTTTAGGAAAAGCATGCGAGATGTCAAGAAATATGTATAAAAGAAACATCAATTAAATGGCTGCGTAGCCCAATCTGGGGTTCTTGCAAACGGGAGGTTGTGAGTTCGATCCTGGCTTGTGCTCACAATCCTGATGGTGGGGAGCTCAGGGCCTGGGACCAACTAAGTACCACCGAGTTCGTTAATGGTGACTGGGGCACGTTAAATTAGTCATGGTCTCAAAGTCCAAGTACCCATACAAATCAATACCTCTGGGGGTTGCATAGTCAAGTCTTCTGCTGGAATCTTCTGCTTGGTATTGCCTCTAAATTAAAAAGTTCCATATATGGTCGGTAGTGCTGCCATCTACCGGGTTGCTACCGAAAAAGAGGTAGAAATGAACTCTTCGGTGGTTATAGGTAGACTAGCGCACTCCCTTTCACGAGCTAGTGTGTGCTAACATCTTGTGCAGTACTACCCATTATCTACCTTCAGGTAATGGGGTTGACACAACATGCTTAAAAAGCAAAGTTGCCTTAGTCCCATAGGCCTTGATAAGAAGAAGAAGAACTCGAATGATCTATACTATGCAGAACAGAGTTCTTCACTATGTGCCCGAAGAAACGATATGAAGAAGCTTTCTGAAAGATAATTTTCATCAAGAATAAATACAGGAACAAATTAAGTTAATCTCATTTGAACAATTTATTAGATTATAAATTAATTAGATTATAAATAGTGCGACAAATAGTGACTCTTTCATAAAATAAACTGAACGATTACGACCGCAATCGGGTAATTCTCTTCATTCCCTGTGATTTTCAAAGTGATGTTCGAGGACCTATTTTAGTACCCAAAAACTGCACTTTCGGATTAGTCTGCCGGACAGTTGCGGCCAAATGCGGTTCGGCAGATCAAGCGATTCTTACTCGGCAGATAATTCACTCGTTCCGTGTGAATTTCAGAGTGATGTTCGATGACGTATTATGGTACCCAAAAATTGCACTTCCGGTCACACATTTCGGACTGTTCCGTCCAAAGACGCTTCGGCTGACCACGCGATTAGTGGTCAGCTAGCGTAACTCTACATTCCATATGAGTGAGTTTCAGTATGATATTCGATGAGGTCAATCAGTCTAAAAGGTACTTTTTAAAATTACTGAGTTTGTGTGACTTTTTACTTTTAATTACCCATCTAATTACACAGCATAATGAAAGTATAACATTCGGTAAAAATATAAATAAAAATATCGATTTTTTTTAAACATTTTCTCACGTTTTGCAACATCCTGATTTCAAAAAAGAGGTTTCGAAAAAATTTATGGATTTATGTCTGTGTGTACGTGATTAGCATAACTCCCGAACAAAGTGATCTACGATGTTCAAATTTTGTGTGCGGGTTAGTGGTGGCCATTGGGCCTACCATTAAGGTTTTCTTCAAAATCACGCAATGCGCATTAGGTTGAAATCATGAAAAATCATGTTTTTTCAGGCATTTGATAAGAAAGGGCTCAAACGATTTGAATTAAAATCTGTGTGCTAATGTCTCTTAAAGTGTTTTAAATGTTCCCACCTTCGAAATTACCTTAGAAATGCGATAACAGCATAAAAAGTTAAAAACGAGTACCTTTTACACATACTTTTCTTCCCTCCCATTAATGATTGATCATTTTCTGTTTCTCGCTTAAGAAAGGACGATGTAATGTCTATCGAAAAACATCACCAATTTCGTTATTTTTTTTTTTTTTTTTTTTTTTTTTTTGCTCAAAAATATCACCTAACTGGCCATTTTTATTTAACTGATTGAAAATAGGATTACGGTAAATAACAAAGTATCAATTTTCAATGTAATGAACAATATTATAGTGTGATTGAAAATTGTGCGATATTCCACACCTCTAGTTATTATTTCGAGCCTACTTTCAAATACATACGAAAAAATGCACCTGGATGACTTTGGCTTTACGTTCGAAAAATTCTGCTCATCTGTTGGCTGTGGGGTTAGAGCTCTGGCCTCGTATGCGAAAGGTGCCGGGTTCGAATCCAGGGTTAGGCATGGAAGTTTGTTGTGGTTCGGAATTCACTTTAAGCTGTAGGTTCCAGCCTGATTAGTCGTCACTGTGCGTACAAATAGGTCGTTGAGCGTACAAACCAACCTAGCAATCAAAAAATTACATTTGCTATTATTTAAAAAAAAATAAAGGTTGGTTGTTTTCAGATTATCTGGAGACATCAGCAACACGAGGGCTATAATGCGCCAAAATATTCATCATCAGACAAGCCAATATACATTTACAAACACCCATGCCTAACACGGGACTCGAACCCGCAATCTCGCGGTCTAGAAGCTAGCACGCTAACCACTATACCGTTTGGTCGGCTGTTCATTGCTTCGGAATTATACCAAATCGAAATTGCTGTCTGCGATATCTAACTCAAACTATTGTATTTTAAATCCCTATCAAATCCCGCAACGATCCAAAAACTTTTGCCGTTTCAATCCCAACTTAATCCTGCAATGTGTAACGTAAACTACGGAATTTTCAATCAATACCAAACCCAGCAATATCTAACGTACAGCTGCCTTCAATTGTTTAACATGTGAATAGTCCGCATTGAACTGGGGAAGTAGCCTCTACAGGGGGTCATTCACTTATTAAGAACTTTGTACGACATCGGGAAGTCCGGGTTAAGTGGCATTTTCTAAACGGACACCACAGGAGGCTAGAACAACTCAACAGTAATATAAGAACTTTAACATGGATCGATTTATTTATTCAAAGGATCTTGCATTGGGTAGGAAGGGATTGGTCGCTATTGATTCAGAATTCAATTTGAACATCTGGATTTCACGTTTTATTCTGTGGTGATGGAGCTCAAGAAATTTCATACATAGCATCGAGTTTTCTTCATGAGTTTCTTTATCTTTATTTTTCTTTCTTTACAAAGTTGAAATAAATAAGGAAACAAATTGACACGCAATGAAACAAATAGGAAAATAAATTCTGAGTGCTTATACTTGGGCTTCAACTTTACAAAATCTGTAAAACTAGGGGTGTGGAACATAGCACAACATTCAATTGCACTATATAACATTGGTCATGGCAGTAAAATTTGCCATTCCGTTACTTACCGTTTTATTATTTTCGCTCATTTGAAGAAAAATTGCCAGTTTGACGATATTTTTGGCAATAATTTTTACACAGGGCAGAAAAAAATCTAAGCCAAAATGGCAAAAATTATGGCTTTATTCGATAGACATTACATTGTCCTTACTTGTAAGTGAAACGTAAAAAAATCAATCTTTGAAGGAAGATGCTCAATGGCAGAGAGATCTGTGTTAAAGGCACTCGTTTTTCAACTACGCTTTTATCGCATTTATTTGTGAATTTTGGAGGTGGGAATGTTTAGAATACCTTCAGAGGCATTATTACCACAGTTATTTTGATCACAATCGTTATAGATGTTTTTTAGCAATTACTGAAAAACATGATTTTTTTCAATGGCAGCTACCTTATGCGCAAGAGCGATTTTGACGAAAACCTTAATGGTAGGTGGCACACCAAATTTGAAAATCGTAGGTCAATTTGTTCGGGAGTCATGCTGACCACAGACATACAGGCAGGCATTTGTTCTAGACCTAGACCACTTTTTTTGAAATCAGCATGTTCCAAAAAGTGGTGAAATGCACTTATATATATATATATATATTTTATATTTATATATATATATATATATATATATATATATATATATTATATTTATATATTTTATATTTATATTTATATATATATATATATATATATATATATATATATATATATATATATATATATATATATATATATATA
The DNA here is from genome assembly GCA_963978545.1 of Linyphia triangularis. Lineage (NCBI taxonomy): Eukaryota > Metazoa > Arthropoda > Arachnida > Araneae > Linyphiidae > Linyphia > Linyphia triangularis. The sequence goes on from OZ021724.1 coordinate 88,002,285, forward strand.
TATATATATATATATATATATATATATATATATATATATATATATATATATATATATATATATATATATATATATATATATATATATATATATATTATATTTATATATTTTATATTTATATTTATATATATATATATATATATATATATATATATATATATATATATATATATATATATATATATATATATATATATATATATATATATATATATATATATATATATATATATATATATATATATATATATATATATATATATATATATATATATATATATATATATATTATATTTATATATTTTATATTTATATTTATATATATATATATATATATATATATATATATATATATATATATATATATATATATATATATATATATATATATATATATATATATATATATATATATATATATATATATATATATATATATATATATATATATATGTAATGTATTCGCATTGGGATAGTCAATGAAGCTATTAGATCGCTCTAGTAAATTCTCCAGTTAGCGAGAACCACTTAGAACATAGTAGAACGTCCCTCAAACTCATATAAGCTGCGTAATCCGTTTTGACTCCGCCTCTTGGAATATCAAATCTTGACTAGTGATTGCATCACCCACTTCGCTGAGAACCTCTCTGAAAATAAACTTTTATATTTGTTTAATCTCTGCTGCTTTTTTATATCCTAAGAGTGTCAACACTATTTTACCGTTACAAAAGTCGACAGGATAAGATCTGTAGGGGAAACAGTTTAAATTAAAGACGTTAAGACTCGGAGTTTACATGTTGATATTTTGACGTCTGTCAATCAGATTCATGGTTCCAGTGTGTCTTTGAAAACAACAGGAGCTGAGTTCTAAGTCACGCCTTCTTCATTTGTAATTGGCAGAAAGTTTCACCGAAGGAGAAAAGAGTGGTAAGCGGAACCCTACCGTAGACTTTTAGGCCTGAGTTTTGAGAAACGTCCGGTGACATCTGATCCGAAGAAAAATAGCGTTGAAGTGTGAAAAGTGCTTCTGAACTTACGGACTTTTTGGAACTTTTTCTCTAAGGATTACTGATAACTTGACTGAAGCGGAAGAAGAATACCATTTGGGTATGTACAAGGAAAAACATGTATTTTGTTTAATTTCTGTAAAATCTATATTGAAATGTTTTTAATTTAATATTGGACTTCAAGTTAGTTTTGAACTTTAAAGAATTGCGATAAAAGTGTCTACATATTTAAGTAAAATATTTTTGTATTAATTAAATCAAGTAAGCTTAATAACGATATTTTATTGACTGTGATTTCATCTTATGTTACTACGTTCTGGAAGACAATTATACGAGAGAAATAGTCGACAAGTATTAACAAGTGAGAATATGGATAAAGAAACTGCCACACTCAGTATTATGAAAGGTTGTATAGTTCAAAATTTTGTTTTTCAGAGTGATAGGAGATATTATTTTATTAAATGTTATTTGTCTTTATTTTATTTGTTGGAAATAATAAGATATAGAAGAAATATGTGAAAAAGAAACAACTGAGTATTAAATGAATAATGTATTATAGGAATATGAAGAATATTTATTAATTAGTATGTTTTTCTAAGAATCTAAATTGTAATATAAAGGGTTTAATCTGGTTTAGTAAGGAAAAGTTCATAAATTACCACAAATGTCAATGAACTTTTGTCCTGTAACAAAGGAACTTTGTCCTTGATAACTAGATTAATACTAATTTTATATTATGCAGTGAGAGTAGATTCATAATTATTAATTAGTATGTTTTTCTAAGAATCTAAACTGAAATATAAAAGGTTTAATCTGGTTTAGTAGAGAAAAGTTCATAAATTACCACAAATGTCAATGAACTTTTGTCGTGTGACAAAAGAACTTTGTCCCTAACAACTAGATTACTACTAATTTTATACTATACAGTGAGAGTAGATTCTTTAACAAATAGTGTATTTCACTAAAGTATTGAAAATTAATAAGATAGAGTAAACGTTTAAAATTTAGGTACTCCTCACTCTGACTGTGCAATTTATTTTACAATATTTTGAAAATTCAAAGTGTATTCTAAATTTTATTTTGAATGTAATGTTGTATTGTTAGTATGTTGTTTCTAGTTATATTCAAAGTCTGTTCCTGTTATGATCCTTGTACTCTTGTTAAAGAACAAGTGGGTGATTTTTTGCTAGTGTAAGACAAAATTTAAATTTTTTTTGTTTGTTTTAGACATTTCTCCTTTCTGGACGGACCGCGGCAGTCTTGAAAGGGGGGATGTTGTAATGTATTCGCATTGGGATAGTCAATGAAGCTATTAGATCGCTCTAGTAAATTCTCCAGTTAGCGAGAACCACTTAGAACATAGTAGAACGTCCCTCAAACTCATATAAGCTGCGTAATCCGTTTTGACTCCGCCTCTTGGAATATCAAATCTTGACTAGTGAACGCATCACCCACTTCACTGAGAACCTCTCTGAAAATAAACTTTTATATATATATATATATATATATATATATATATATATATATATATATATATATATATATATATATATATATATATATATATATATATATATATATATATATATATATATATATATATGGAGATAGGGGGCGCACCACTTGAGAACCCCTTGTGGCGACTCCTAGCGGCAGAGGGAGGTATTCCTCATTCTGATTAGAGAGACAGATCACTGAACATTCTCGATGTGAATATACGTAAGAAAGGCGCTTATGCCTAATGTAGTATGAGATAAGAGGCAATAAGGATTCATTAAAGCTGGATTCTACACTCAGCAAGTGTCCCTTCTCTGATCGTCTACTCCCACATGGGGGCTCGGCATCACGAACTGAGTAGGCGTCAGAACGTTACGTTAAGAACCAAACGGCAGAACGTGTAAGGGCAAACCAGAAGTACGAGATACGAGTACAAATGAAACCGAACAGCACCGTAGTCACCCAGCAGTGAACCGGGGATCGGAGTATAAGCCGTCGTATCACCTAGCAGTGTACACGACATAACAGCGCAGTGACCGGAAAGGGAAACCACGTCTCACCGGAAAGCGAAACTACCACGTCGGAAAAGCGAAGTCAGCGCCGACGAAGAGGATTGCCTAGCGGAAACAACAAGCATTGGAACACCGCTAACGAAGCCAAGAAACTGCTCATCGAATAAAAGAAGTCGACATCACTGAGAAGTGGAGCAGCTAGCACAGTGACCGGAAAGTGAAATCACGTCTCATCGGAAAGCGAAACCACCACGTTGGAAAAGCGAAGTCAGCGCCGACGAAGAGGATTGTTTAGCGGAAACAACAAGCATTGGAACACCGCCGTCGAAGCCAAGAAACTTCGCGTCAAATACAAGAGGTCAGCATCATTAAGGAGGGGACCAGCAAGCACTGGGAGACCATAACGAAACATAGACACTGACTGTCACAAGTCGAGGTAACAAGTCAACAGAAAAACTGTGAGTACAATTTTCGATTATACTAACATGGCGTTTCTTGCCAGAGCACGAAAGAATGACTTACTCGCTTTAATAGATGAACTGGGATTGGAACAACCCATTAACCCAAAAATCGCTCAATTATGTAAATTAATAACAGAACACGCCGATTATAATGAAAATTTTGTTAAAAATATGTTAAACACAATTTTAAATGACCGTGAAAATGAAGAATCATTAGCAAAAGATAGGGAAGCGAAAGAATTCGAGTTAGCGAAACTGCGCATAGAAGCAGAAGTTCGCCAACATGGCGCTACTGTAACAAACGACCGGGAAAACGAAGTAGGCAGAAGCCCAAATATATTACAGTATATGAAACCGTTTGACGGTAGTGACATAAGCATCTACTTGACACTGTTTGAGAGACAAATTAGTCGTCTAGAAATATCGAAAGATACTTGGGTAAATTATTTAATTACATTGCTTCCACTTGACATAGCAAGCTTAATAACACGTGAGCCGGAAACACTAGCGAATAATTACGACCACATTAAGAGCATTTTGCTGAGACGATACCGACTTAGCCCAGAACAGTTCAGAATACAATTCTCATTCCATAAAAAAGAACAATGTCAGACATGGAGAGACTTTGCTTTTGAACTAAACAATTATCTAACCGAATGGTTGAGCGGACTTGATGTCACAACATTTGAAGATTTAAAAGAATTAATGCTAGTAGATCAAATAAAAAGAAAATTACCCAAAGAAATTCGAGAACACTTCATTGACGAACTTCCGAAAATAAAAAATAGAGAAATCTTGGTCAACAAACTCGATGACTTTGATTCAACTAGAAGTAATTTTAAAAAGAATACGGTATTTCGCGAAAATAAATATGAAGAAAAAAACAGGAAGCACTGGCAGTCTAGAGAAAATATACAGGAACGTAAATTCGTTCGTGCTCAAACCAGTACTAACCACTTGTATAAAGAAAGAAATAATGGTACTTTAAATAGTAGAGAGTGGCCTAATAAGTCTAACCAGTTTGAAGTTAAAAATCAAGGTATTAAATGCTTTAATTGTAATGAAATAGGCCACCGCCAGGCCAGCTGTCCAAAAAAGAAGGCAAATAGAGCTGTAATTAGTAATTATCCTAATTATAAAAGTAAAGTGTATCCCGAAAATGAAAGTAATAATAATCCAATTGATAAAATTAATAGTTACACTGACAATAAAAGCACCACAAAGGTAATAATATTCGATCATGAAATAGTTGCTCTGAATGATACAGGGAGCCAAGTCACCTTCATTTCTGAGGACTTGTATATAAAAATAGGATCACCCCAATTAATGACAAATGACATATTACTAAAAGGGTTAGGTAATATAGAAATACAACCATTAGGATATTTCCATACTGACATTAAAATCGACACTCATGCAGTCAATGCAAAAATATACGTCATCAAAGACCACACAAATGAGTTAATAATTGGAATGGACGTTATAGGAAAATTCGAAAACCCATCCTTTTACAGACAGCTCCGAGAGGATCCACGTGTTTTTTATTTACAAGTTATCAGGCGCCAGTCTGGCGAGGCCAAAAGAGAAAATGAAGGCGAAGCACTCCGCAAGATGTCAATCAAATCTATCCTGACAGTTGAGAAGAAGATCGACGGCCGCGGCAGCCAATCAGGAAGCAGAGCAGAGGAGAAATTTGTAGCTCCGCCTTCCGAATGCAGAAGCGCTAGTCATCTTACTGGTGTGACCCGAGAAAGATTAGACCTTGACGGCGAAAAGAAGAGAGAAAATCCCGTACCAGTGGCGAAATCATTTGGCTTGGTAATACCAGACGGAACAACTGGCTAACAGCGCAGAATTGCGGCATGTTTATTTGCAGAGTTACCGAACGTGAGAGAGTGCGACGAGCTTGAAGTAACGCATATACAGAACACTGAAATCAAAGACGAATTAACTAGTTTGGTGAATAATTATAAACCGAATAAGATAAAGGATACCAATCAGAGTATGAAGATTATTTTAACAGACGAGTCTCCCATTTATGTTCGTAGCCGTAGAATTCCGTTGAGTGAACAGAAAATAATCGACGCCCAAATTGAAGATTGGTTAAAAAAGGGAATAATTAAAGAGAGTGTATCAGATTTTGCTGCACCCATAGTACTCACGAAGAAACGCAAAAACGAACATCGTCTCTGTTTGGACTACAGGAAGTTAAATAAACGTATTGTCAAGGACTGTTTCCCGTTGCCTGTGATTGAAGACGTGATCGACAAACTGCAAGATGCAAAGGTATATTCCTGCCTTGACTTGAAGAGTGGGTATCATCATGTGAGAATTGATCCGGACAGCACAAAATATACAGCTTTCAATACTTGTAATGGTCATTTCGAATTTTTGCGTTGTCCATTTGGATTGTCTGTGTCTTCTCCAGTATTCCAACGTTACATAAACACGGTCTTTAAAGAACTATTACGGGACTCAACAGTAATAATATATTGTGATGATATTATAATTCCTAGTGCTACAGAGGAGGGAAATCTAGAAAAGTTAAAAAGAGTATTTAAAGTGGCATCAGAGTACGGCTTGGATATCAACTTCAAAAAATGTCAATTCCTGAAGCGCAAGATTGAATTTTTAGGCCATGTGATAGAAAATGGGACAGTCAAACCATTCCCATATAAGACAAAAGCATTGCAAAACTTTCCAGAACCAAAGAATGAAAGACAGGTTCAAAGTTTTCTAGGTCTCGCAGGATATTTTCGAAAATTCATTCATCAATACGCCATAATAGCCAGACCACTAAGTGATATTCTACGTGACAATGTTAAATTTCAATTTGGACCGCAACAGAGAGAAGCGTTCAATAAACTTAAACAGTTATTATCAGAAGAGCCAGTCCTGCATATCTTCAAACAGGGAGTAGAAACAGAGCTACATACGGATGCAAGCAGTCAGGGTTTTGGAGCAATAATATTGCAGAAGGCAGACGATAATGCATTTCACCCAGTACATTATATGAGCAAAAAAACCAACCCCCAACAAGAGAAATATGGAAGCTACGAATTAGAGGTGTTAGCAATCGTAGAAGCAGTTAAAAAATTTAGAAATTACCTCGTAGGGTCCAAATTCAAAATAATAACAGACTGTGCAGCATTTCAAAAAACCCTCGACAAAAAAGACTTGACACCAAGGATAGCAAGATGGGCCTTAATGCTAGAAGAGTTTGACTACACGGTAATCCACCGCCCAGGAAAGAAGATGCCACATGTAGATGCATTAAGCAGAAACACAGTCATGTTGGTGACTAGATCGCAAGCTGAGATAACTACAAAGATAGCAGCAGCACAAGACGAGGATGAACACATCAAAATGCTTAAAGAATTAATACGACAAGGAGAGGATAATGATCACTCAGTGAAGCAGGGTATTTTGTATAAGCACGAAAATGGAAGAGAGCTGCTGGTTGTACCTCAAGCATTGCAAAATGAAATCATTAAAGAAGTGCATAACAAAGGGCATTTTGCAGTGGCCAAAACTGAAGAAATTCTAAGGCGAGAATTTTACATACCAAAAGCAAGAAAGATGATTGAAAGTGTAATTGCCGACTGCTTGGACTGCATTCTGTGTAACAAAAAGAGAGGAAAGGCAGAAGGGTTGCTGAACCCCATACCAAAAGAAAACATACCACTAAGCACTTACCATGTTGACTACATAGGGCCTCTACCATCCACAAATAAGCAATATCAGCATATTTTCTCAGTAGTGGACTCATTCACAAAATTCGTATGGTTCTATCCAATCAAATCAACCACAGCAAAAAATGCAATTGACAAGCTAGAATTGCAAAAAACCATATTTGGGAATCCTCAGCGAATAATCTCGGACAGAGGATCAGCATTTAGTTCGAATGAGTTTCAACAATATTGCCAGAAGGAAGGAATTGAACATGTGTTAACAACGACAGGAGTTCATCGAGGCAACGGACAAGTGGAAAGAGTTCACAACACCCTAATTCCAATACTTGCCAAACTCACAATTGAAGATCCAACAAAGTGGTACAAGTTTGTCGAAGGTGTACAAAGGGTCATCAATAGCACAAGCTCAAGGAGTACAAGATATACACCGTTCGAACTACTAACTGGTGTAAAAATGAGAAACAGAGAAGACATAAAAATTAAAGAGCTTATCGAAGAAGAAAATATAGCCCAAATGAACCAAGAAAGAGAAAAAATACGAGAAGAGGCAAAGAATAATATACTGAAAATTCAGGAAGAAAACCGTAGACAGTTTAATAAAAAGTGCAAGGAACCTCGAACATTCAAAGTGAACGACCTCATAGCGATTCAACGAACCCAGTTCGGAGCCGGATTAAAACTAAAAACAAAATTTTTTGGTCCTTACAAAATAACAGCAGTTAAGAAAAATCATAGGTATGATGTTAAAAAAGTAGGCGAGCACGAGGGGCCTAACATGACAAGCACGGCTATAGACCATATAAAAGCGTGGAATTAAGTGTTAGAGCTCACTGCCAAGTCTTAAAATTTTAAACGTTTGCATTTTTCTTTCTAGTATTTTTATTGTATTTCAGATAATTTCAGACATAAACTATGAGGACATAGTTCGCCAAGATGACCGAGTGTGGAGATAGGGGGCGCACCACTAGAGAACCCCTTGTGGCGACTCCTAGCGGCAGAGGGAGGTATTCCTCATTCTGATTAGAGAGACAGATCACTGAACATTCTCGATGTGAATATACGTAAGAAAGGCGCTTATGCCTAATGTAGTATGAGATAAGAGGCAATAAGGATTCATTAAAGCTGGATTCTACACTCAGCAAGTGTCCCTTCTCTGATCGTCTACTCCCACACACATATATATATATATATATATATATATATATATATATATATATATATATATATATATATATATATATATATAGAGAGAGAGAGAGAGAGAGAGAGAGAGAGAGAGAGAGAGAGAGAGAGAGAGAGAGAGAGAGAGAGAGAGAGAGAGAGAGAGAGATAGAGAGAGAGATAATATCGAAAATTTTTTTTGACTGAATACTATATATACTGTTATTATCCTAAGTATACAGATGGATAATTGAAAGTAAAAATTTCAAAAAACAGTGGTCAAGATGATCTGAAATTTGATCTGCATAGCACGAAGAAGAGGGAAATTGAATAGCAAACTATAAACAAAACAAACAAAAAAAACTATTTCGATTTGTTTTGTTTTTCTTATGCCATGCCATTGCTTTTAGAAAGCATTGATTTGAGAAAAAAATTCTATGCTATGAAATCGTACCTTTCGAAGAAGAACTTAAGAATCACCGCGGGCTGATTATAATTAAAGTTCAACTTTCAAACAGTTTTAAACAAAGACAAATTCGTCAGAAGGACTTAAAAATTTGATCTGAATGTACGCGAAGGAGGAAAGTGATTAGGGTATAAAAAAAAAAAAAAAATATTCGAAATAATTATTTTTCTTATGCCATACCGTTTCTCCTTTCTTCAAGTATATACTGGTTAAATTTCAGATCATTCTGACCAGTATTTAAAAAAAAATTATGCCTTAGTCTTATATATGTCATTTATGAAGTTTTTTTATGCTATGACCCACTTTTCCTTCCTATATGCAAAATTAAAATTGATTATTGATATATTAGTTTAAATGCTAAGACCTCCACTTCTGAAGAAAAGTTGATTTACCATAAAAAACTATGTTATTTGTTTTTAAATCTATGTAAATTTATTTTTTAATCTATGAGAATGGAATATAATTAAAAGTTATTTTGGTACTATATGAGAGAGAACTATATTTAAAGGATATTTTGGTACTCGATTAGAGGGGACTATATTTAAAGGATACTTTGGTATTCGATGAGAGGGGACTATATTTTAAGGTTATTTTAGTACTTGAGGAGATGGGACTGTAGTTAAAGGATACTTAGGTACTCGATGAAAGAGGACTATATTTTAAAGCAATTTTGGTACTAGATACGAAGGGACTATATTTATTTTGATTCTCGATGAGAGGAGATTATATGTAATAGTTATTTTGATGCTCAATTAGAGGGGACTATATTTAATGGCTCTTTTGGTATTCGATGAGAGGGAACTATATTTAAAGGCAATTTTTTTATTTGATGAGTGAGGAGTATATTTATAGGATATTTTGGTACTTGATGAGAAGGTACTCTACTAAAAGGCTATTTTGGTACACTATGAGGGGGGACTATGTTTAATGTTGCTTTTGGTACTCTATGAGAGGGGACTATATGTAACGACTATTTATGGTACTCGATGAGAAGGGACTATATTTAAAGGCTATTATGGTACTCATTGAGAGGGGACTCTGCTTAAAAGATATTTTGGTACAAAATGAGAGACTATTTTTAAAAGTTCTTTTTTTACTCAATGAGCGCGGACTATGTAGGCGTCATGTCGACTTGGCCTAGCAATTGTCACCTCTTCTTCTGTCGTACTTTAAAATATAAGAAATAAATACATTATTGTTTCAAATATGCAGTTTTTTTATGTGTGTCATTGGATACTTTAAAATGGATGTACCAGATATAATTATCTGTCCGACCATCTACAAGAACTGTGCCGTGTCGATTTCTGCTTACCAAATCAAGTTTCGTATATCGCTTCGCAAGGGGTTATAATATTCAAGTCTGATGAAATTCTAAAAATGATATTCTTCTAAGTATTCCTATATTCCTAAATGCGCAGTCTGAGCACGTTCCACTAGTGTCATTTATTATGCTTCTAATTCAAGTATTCGTTTTTGTGTTTCACTCCACTGAATATTTTGCAGAGTTTTTTCTCTCTAAAAAAGAATAATATTCGTTCAAACTATTTTTTTTTTTTTTTTTTTACCCAAGCTATCTTTATAGAACTTTAAAATTTAACGAAAAGAAGTCAATTTTGAATATTAAACATGCAATAATTTCTGTGAATTTTTGACTATCGAAAACAGTTTTTCTGGAAATCCTGATAAAATTCAAAAGGCAATCCGGCATGTATATTTTTAAAAACCATTAATTTGTATCCCTAGTTTCATAAATAAGTTCTGTATACTTTAAAACGTTTTACTTTCACATTTGAAAAAAAAAACAAATATAAAAATTTCCAAATTTTACTTTTTAAAATTATTAAACGTTTTCAACGAAAAAAAATCAAATCTAGTGTATTACAATTCTTAAACTAATATTAGAGGCTTAGATATGTCAATATTTCATAACATATTTGAACTAGAATGATAATAAATTTACTTTCAATGGTAACTCGATTGATTTGCCTTTGAAAATAAGAATTTTACAATAACCCTTCAAAGTATAAAAATAATTATGAATAGTGGGGAGGGGGCTGCTATACTATAAGGTTCTTAGAATATACCACATCTATCGCAGTACTTGACTACTACCTCTATAAAAAGGTATTGTCTTATGTAAGGGAAACAGTAATAACCATAACAAACGCTAAACTTTGGAAACAATTTAGAAAGTAACTATGTAATTTGATTTCTCCAATTCTGTAAATAAGAATTAATAGAGCCAAACTATAGCAAGGATTAAACACTTTATTATCGTCACTTTTCAAAGAGTGAATGCGAAAATGAAGGTCAATAAAACAACAAGATGAAAAAGTTGACTGGGAGTTTTTCGCTTCATTACTTTTTTTATCAATTAACTTTAGGTTTAATAAGATTCTTAATTAAAAATGTTTTCTTTATCAAATTGAGCATGATTGAATGAGCGAATAAGAGAAACGTTATTCACTTAACTATTACACGGTGAGAGAATAAAAAAAAAAAAAAAAAAAAAAATCAGGTTGAGGTTGTATTGATTTTTCATAGCTGGCTGATTATCTTGGCGATTTTCTGGAGCAAAAGATAGTTTCAAAGAGGAAAGGGGAACCTTCCGGAAGACCTTCCAAAGAGAAACGGCCCTGCATTTGTGTCATGATTTTGAAACTCACCAGGCAGCGCCACAATCAACAGGGTACTTACTAACTGTACAATAGTCATTCTCTTGTTTTTCTATTATTTATTTGTTAAAAGCAGATGTTTTTTTTTTTTTCTTTCTGTTTTCTTTTTCTTTCTTGTGTTTCATATATCTTCGACAAGATCAAAAAATATATATGTGGTGATCACGTGTACAAATGACAGATACAACACCTAGACACTAGCGGCGATTTTTGTCTAGTGGGTAACACGCCTGTCTACTGATCTAGGAGTCCCTTGTTCGACTCCCGTTAGCGCACATCGCCAACATTGGTGACTACCGGACAGCTGAATCCTGCTGCCATCTATCGGCGCCTTCTGAAAATACTGCACGACCTCCACACTACCAACTCATCAATCAAGCACTGGCGATTCACTGCCATACGCAACGCACTCAACTCAATAATTCACCCATTCGCGACTCACTGGGATGGGGCTATGTGGTGGTCTCAATTGTAAATGACAGATACAAAACTTAGACACTAGTGGTCACTTTTGTCTAGTGGGTAACACGCTTGTCTACTGATCTAGAAGTCCCCGGTTCGACTCCCGTTAGCACACATCGCTACTTGTCTATATTGTAAATTTGATTGCCATAGATTCTATACAAAGAGTGTATGGAGCCACTGCATCAAAATTAGATTTTCATTGTATTAAATGCATTTTTTTTTATCTGCAAAAGGAAACTTTTAGAAAAACAAAAATGATATCCAATTACAGGCAGAATGTTTATCTAGGTTGATATAGTTTAACTCTTCAGAGCAATCCCCCATTACAGATTTAGCTATCTTTTAATACCCTCTACTCCATTACATTTATGATGCTTGTCTGGCAGACTGTTCCACTTAGTCATCCATTGTGTTGTAAAAACAATGTTTTCTATTCTCCAAGTTAAAATGCTATTTAAATAACTTATGCATGACCTATTGTCCTGTCCCTCGTATTGCATTCGAAACCCTTGCAGCCACCCTGTTTAATAAATTTAAACATCTGAATCAAATCACATCTATACTAGAAGACAACGTACCATGAGCTCATACACTGAGAGGCGAATGTAATTTTTGGACCCCATCGAACATTCTGAATTTTTTATAGAAATTGGAGAAAAGTGAGTAGATTATGAATCCACTGGTCTGCCGTGGCAAAAATGGCCGAAACTGATCAAAAATCGACTTGGAATTAGTTGAACTAAATCCAATAGCCAAATGCGCCATAACTTGCCAAATAATGAGCAATTTTTTTTTAATTTGGTAACCCTCACTCTTTAATTTTCAATTAAGAAGGTTGCAGACGATTCGGATGTGTGGCGATGGCTTACTTGCATCATTCACAAATGAGCCAAATTGGAAATAAACATTACGTCACTGATGACGTAACTTATGTCGCCAATTTGGCTTACTTTTAAAAGATACAAGTTTTCCGAGCCAGAGATCAGATATCCTTTGCACTTTTTCTCATTGAAAATCAAAATGCAGTGAGTTGCCAGACGAAAAAGTTTGTTCTCTTTGTGGCAAGTTATGACATATTTGGCAATCGGATTTTAATTCAACTCATTCCAAGTCGAGTTTTGATCAGTTTCGGCCATTTTTGCCACGGCAGACCATGGATTCGTAATCTACTCACTTTTCTCCGACTTCTATAAAAAATTCAGAATGATGTTCGATGAGGTCCAAAAATTGCAGTCGCCTCTCGGACTATCACTGAATACGCTGTACGATGAATCCTTCCGCCGAAAAGTTATAGTTCAAAGCAAATCACAACTTATATGTTAATATTGTTAACCTGTGCACATAGTTTTGTATTAAACTTAAATATAAGTTGATAAAAGAAAGAAAATAAGTGCTTTTAAGTTTGAATTTTAATTAATATTTTACTTTTCTAACCACGGATACTACAAGAGTTTTAATGAATCGACAACACATCGTTCCGATCAGTCAATCAGGGCGTAGTAAAACCGGTTTACTCACCGTTGTAGCGTATTTATTGATATGTTGTCTTCTAGTATAGACATTTTTCTTCCAATGTATACATCAGACGAAACGGTCGTTTCGCCGCCAACCTTAAAAAAGGCAGAAACGACAGTAAGTATCTATTCTCTGCATAACTTCCAGCGAAAAAGCCGAAATTGACTATTTTCTAGCGCGCTTACGAAACTTCACATAATTATACAAAAAATACCATAGATTCGTCTCGGTGATATCTTTCAAAGAAAAAAAAATTGAGTACCTAGGACAAAAGACAACGAAGAAAAAAGATATTGAAAATTCCAAAACGAAATAAAAAAACGAGTTCTAGCCCGATTTTGATGTAAAAATTTAGACAAACGTACAGCCGTAACTAATCTATAGATCTTCAAACGGATTGAATTATAGGATGGGGAATGTTTCAACTTAAAATCCTACGCTGGTTTGAACTTCATTAAATAATTCTTTCTATTTTTAATTAATTTAAAACCACTTTTTTTCATTTCATAATTTGGCGACAGATAAAGGCGATTAGCTTGTAATTGAGGTTCAGATATATATGCCAAAAGTTGCCAAACAGGTTTGCTATCATTTGGAAGTTAGTTTTTCCGACATGTTAGGCTTAAGTGAGAATGAACGTAATGTTAAAGTATAGGAGAACGAATTGGACTATAATTATATGGCTTATAACATCTTTAAAATTTAAATAATTTAATTTTTGAAGTGACAGAACTAAAGAGAAATATTTGTTCTTTAAGTTGCATGTGTTATTTGAACTGTATGACAATTTAGAGAGAGTTAACTTTCAAAAACATTTTAATTTCGGGAAATCTCCATTGAAAAATGAAAACAATCACATTTTGTTGCAAGATACTATGGGCAAAGTATAAATGTGGAGGTTATACGAGCTGACGTCACAGTCAACTCATTACAGAGGACTAAATGAACCACGCATTGCGATTGGCTAATGGAATTTGCAAAAATGTCATTCTTTTTTAAAGATGTGTTGATTTTTACTTTCCGTTGTAAAATGAAATTGTAGAATCATATATCATCAAAATTGTAATTTCATAGTGAATTTTAAAATTGTTGTTAAGAAAATATTTTAAATTTTGTCAAATATCAATGGGTTATTATGTGAACCAAAATAATGCTTGGTATAATAAAAATAATTTATACTGCAATATTTATTAGACTGTAAAAAACTTGTAATATTTATTTGTAACAATTTATTAGTATAAACTTTCAATGCGATGCACTCTCTGGCCTTGTAAGTTAAAGGTGCCGGATTTGATTCCTGTGTTAGGTGTGGATGTTCGTTGTGATTCGGAATCCACGTTAAGCTGTGGGTCCTGGACTGATTAGTCGTTATTATGCACCAAAATAGGTCGTTGTGCTTACAAACTAACCAATCGAGCTGAAACTTGGCAGACAGGATCTTTGTCAATGGCAACGTATTTCTTTAAGTTTTGGGAGTTGAGTTGCCATACACAAGTTTCTAGTACTCGTTCGTGGTAGATTTTGATGGTTACTGCCGTCCGCATTCAACCAATTTGTCAATTTTCAAGTAGATTTTGGCATGCAAGATATCATTGAACTCAACTTGAAGAATTATGAATATTCATGGTACCAGGTGTACCATAGGTGGTACTACTTCTGGTTTATCAATTTTGAAGATAAATATGGCATGTTGGGTGTCGTTAGACTTGTCTTAAAAAATTATGAATGTTTAAGGTACCAGGTATAGCATAGGTAGTACCACTTTCGGTTTATAATTTTCCAAGATAAATATGGCATGTTGGACTTTTGTTTTGATGAATTATGAATGTTTAAAGTACCAGGTATGCTATTGGTACCACTTTCGGTTTATCAATTTTAAAGATAATTATTGCATGTAAGGTATCGTCGAACTCAGTTTGAAGAATTATGAATATCCCTGGTACCAGGTTTACCATAGGGGATAAATAGAAAAACGATGAAATGGACAAATTCAAAAAAGAGAAGTCGTCAGTGTTTTAAAAAAATTTATGATATCCCCCAAAAAAACACTTTTGAAAAGTAGAAGAACCACCAACCTCAAAAACACAAAAAACTTTCTTACAATAAAAAAATCATAAACATGATGAAAATTTTCAGCCACAAACACAGTGATATAAAAAAATGGCCAACCTCTGATTAGAACTCTCGGTTGTGACTCGCTTACGAATGTATGCTTACTTAATTTATTTTTAACATTTAAGTTCCGCTCCCATAAAAATTTACGCTGCTTGAGGTTGGCGCCCGTCTTAATTACTAACCTTTAAAACCCCCCACACATAAAAAGTTTCCAAAATGTATGTATCAACCAAACAAAAGCTTACCAGAAACACTTTAGTTTCCTACTTAAAAAATTCTTAATAACGATTCAAATGCAAGCGTTTGAGCACAGTTTCTCTATATTATTTTGAAAATTACACGAGCATGAATATTTACACCACTTTGTATTTCCTACCCATCCAAATGAAATCATAAACTCAAATATTCGTGCAAACATCCATAAATTAGTTTAAACGCAAGCATTGTTAATATTCCTATGACGGGCGCCAACCTCAAGCAGCGTAAATTTTTATGGGAACGGAACTTAAATGTTAAAAATAAATTAAGTAAGCATACATTCGTAAGCTAATCACAACCGAGAGTTCTAATCAGAGGTTGGCCATTTTTTTATATCACTGTGTTTGTGGCTGAAAATTTTCATCATGTTTATGATTTTTTTATTGTAAGAAAGTTTTTTGTGTTTTTGAGGTTGGTGGTTCTTCTACTTTTCAAAAGTGTTTTTTTGGGGTATGACCATTTCCAAAAGTGCCTAGTTGCCTCAGGGAAAACTTTTCAGGAAAGGAGAAAAACCTGTATTGCTGTTATGTTTAAAAAATCTGAAAATAGAATTAGAATCACATTTTACAAGGTCTTGGGTCGGTATTATTTTACATAAAACAGTAATAAGCTGTTTCAATATGAAACTAGGAAGTTTTAGAAAGGGAATAAAATGCAACTAGGCCCGGTTTGAATTTGTACTCGATTTTCAGTCCTTTTTTCAAATAGGATTTAGAAGCTTTTACCACTGTAAAACTATTTTAAAATGTGTATTTCAGTTGTGCGAACAACATGCAATTAAAATCTCAACTTTTCAAATTTTGTTAATTAGGAACTTTTGGAAATGGACGACTCATATTACAGTTCTTCAAGCTAGTACAATAATCCAAAACTTAAAATTCCCCTGCATCATTTTTATTGCTTTACGTTGAATCTTTTTCAACAAATACATAAGACAAATAGGGAAAAAAACTTTTTCTATAGTAGTTTTTTTGCATAGTAGAAAGGTAAATTTTACAACAACCGGAAATATTATTGCAATGCCATTAAATAGTACACCCTTTTTTTGTCAGTTTGCGTAATTTCGGTCAGAAGTAAATTCGGTTCAATAAACATCTTTGTGTGACATTAAATTCAGTAACAGAGCGGAAGGCGTGGGTGGAACATAATTGCGAAGCCCCTTTCAGAGCCCCAACAAACTTGTTTTATTCCTAAGCTAAGATTTTCTTTTTGAAGTAACCGCATCGCATTTATATAATAGGCCATAATAGCTTAAAGTGTATACAAAAACTTGTACTGTTGAATTCTTTTACGAATGTCGCGCCCTGTGTGCACATGGCATATTTTCAAACAGTTAGACAGAACATCTGCAGCCTCCTCATTTTTAATTGGCAAAAATCATGTGTAATTTAGTCCGAAAAATTTACAACCATTTTATACTTCCAAATCAGTATCGAAACATTCAGTTAGGTAATAATAGTTTAAAGGGAAAACTTTGGTTTTTAACCTTTTTCTTTTGAATGGCCATTCATGACTTTGTACTAATAAATCTGAAAGGGCAGAATGTATTTCTAATTGAATATCCTAATAATATTTATTTATTTATTTATTTATTTATTTATTTATTTATTTATTTATTTATTTATTTATTTATTTATTTATTTATTTATTTATTTATTTATTTATTTATTTATTTATTTATTTATTTATTTATTTATTTATTTATTTATTTATTTATTTATTTATTTATTTATTTATTTATTTATTTATTTATTTATTTATTTATTTATTCATTCATTCATTCATTCATTTATTCATTTTGTTCGCTGTAATTTTTTCTTGTTCACAGAAGACGTTTTTGAAAATTTTTTCCCAAAGCAAACTGGCGATGGAATATTTCTGTGGTATAATTTTTTGTCAAGTTTTAGTGTACTTGAATGTGTTTTTTTACTTTCAATTAACCATATGTATTACACATATAGGGTAACGGAAGTATAGCATTCGGTCAAAAAAAATTTAATTTTTTTTTAAATTTCTTCACGTTTTGGAACATTCTGATTTCAAAAAAGTGATTTAGAAAAAATGTATGTCAGTGTGTATGTATGTGTGTCTGTGGTCAGCATAACTCCCGAACAAATTGACCTACGATTCTCATATTTGGTAGCGGGTTGCTGGTGGCCATGGGACCTACCATTAAGGTTTTCGCCAAAATCGCGCATGCGTATAAGGTAGCTGCCATTGAAAAAAAAAATGTTTTTCAATGATTGCTAAAAAACGGCTCAAACGATTATGATAAAAATCTCTATGCTAATGCCTCTTTAAGTGTTCTAAACATCCCCACCTCCTAAATTCCCGTAAAAATGCTTTAATGGGGTATAAAGTTCAAAAACGAATGCCTTCAACACAGAGTTCTCTTTCCTTGAGCATACTTTATCAACGATCATCATCAACATCTTCTCCCCTTAGTTTCACTTATAAAAAGGATAATATAACTATTATCAAAATGTACATTGACAAAATCACAAGTTTGGCGATGTTTTTTTGTTTTTTTTTTCCCATACAGGAATTATTGCAAAAAATACTACGTCAATATTATAGCGTAATTGAAAGTTGCGCGATGTTCCACACTCCTAGTTTGTCAAGTTTTAGTGCATTTGAATGTGCTCTTTTACTTATGTTCTGTAGCTTTCGTTTGCGGAAAAATATCTATTGAACAATTTATGAAATTATGAGCATGTTGCATGCTCATAAAACAATTAAAATTAATGAATTATATAAGTGAGTTTGCTTTCAATGGTTCATTACATTTCCTGGATTGACAAACATGTTACTTTATTTTAAAATGGATATCAACTTTCGCGAAAGGTTTTTCAAAAGGTAAATTCCTACAGCATGAGTCGATAAGAACATGATTTTTGAAATCTATTTGAAAGTTACTGCAATGGGGAAGTAATTGATTGGTCTCTTAATAAGTTTTTTACACCTTTGGAACTATTTGAAAGTTATTTTTACTAATAAATGAGCTAGTCGATTTATATGTGGTTTTATCACTGAAAGCGGGGCCGCCGCGAGATGGCGCTTTCTTTCCCTAAACGGGCCAGGAACAAACTAAAATTTTCACATCCAGACGTTTGCTAAGCGATGAGATTTCATTTTCGTAGATGCATGTGCATGTGCATGTAAACGTTGTGAATTCGATTCGTTTTCAGTATTTTTTTTTATTTAAAAGCTGTGAAATTTGAAGATATTAGATGAGAAACTGCTGGTGTGTCATTGAACAACTCTTTTTAAATTAAGGTAAGTTTTTTTACATATTTATTTTAGTAATTTGTTGAACAATTAAGCCTACTAATGCGAAGCTGATGTTCTTATAGTGCTTTAATATGTGACGGATAATTGCTGATCATTGACTGTTTTCAACATTTGTTTACTTAATTTCAATGGACTATTTGTCGTTGAAATAAAAAGGTATTGCTAAAATTTGCTGAACATCTTTTACGTTTCGTTAAATAACGTTACTTGCAATTCTACAGAAGTACACGCAACTGTGTTTGCAGCTTCCAACTTATAAGTCATTTTATTGAAATATTATATTTGACAACTTTGAAGACATGTTCAATATAAAATGTTGTGATTAGGAGTTTTTGCATAGTTTGAACATCAAGTTCCCATTATTTTATGATATAGTTACAGTAACATTCTATAAATTTTTTGACCAAACATAGCTTCATAGCTTTGTTTACAATTTCCAACATTATGCATTTCATTGAAACATTTTAGTGAGTAACTTTGAGGTTAAACATGTACAATTTAGCTCATTTTAATTTTTACACTAGTGTAAAGGCAGAGCAAGTTTCAAATATTTTATGATATATATAGTAACATTTGTTGAGTAATATGCCAGTTAAATTTTTGATAAAGCATTATTTTTTGGCTAACTTTTTAAAATATACTAGTCGCCAATTTGGCCAATTTCCTGTTCTATGTTTTAAGTTTATCAGGATCACAAATGTCATTACCCAAAATTTTCCTGCTAGTCTGAGCGTTAAATTATGTGAACAAATTATAGTATTGATGCCCCCTTTTTTTTTTATTATAATGTATTACAATTTTTCATAAAGAATAAAAGTCAGTCTATCCCTGTCCATAGACTAATTAATATTTTTTTTTTCAGCCATAACTTTTTTTGGAATATTGCTTTGAAATATTAAAATTTTATAACAGACAAAACATCAGTTATAAAAGTTCTGTTAAAATTTACTGTATAGTCCCCTTTGGTGACTTTATGAAAGTTGTCGACTCGGCACCGAATGTGCAACTCGTCGCCAAAGTTTTCCTATAACTTTAGTGACAGTTTGGATTTGGCGACACGGCGTGTTTTGACACTATTTTCGATTTGGTAACAGCGATTTGCTATTTCAGTTTCATTTCCTGCGTACGTTATATGTGTGTTCATAGATTTTATTGGACCCAGACTTTCATAATTATTCATCAATAATATATTGCAGTAAGAATCCTAATTTCCACTCCTGCTTTAAAAGAACCATATCGTATTACTACTCAGTTTTAAATAATTATTCATTTTCCTTACATTTTTTTCTTTTTAGGAAATACCATCTTCTTGCAGTGT
Organism: Linyphia triangularis; assembly: GCA_963978545.1. Classification (NCBI taxonomy): domain Eukaryota; kingdom Metazoa; phylum Arthropoda; class Arachnida; order Araneae; family Linyphiidae; genus Linyphia; species Linyphia triangularis. The sequence continues at coordinate 88,022,718 of OZ021724.1, forward strand.
TTCTTGATGTAAATCCAACTACAAAGCTCCTGACTCGATGAGAGTTTTTAAATTTCCAAACGAAGGAACAGGACTGTACGACAGATGGATGAGAAAAATTCATCAACAAGATTGGAAGCCTGGTCTTCGAACTGTCGTTTGCATCCTTCATTTTCACGAAGATATTATTAAAAACATCTACAGACAAGCAAATGGAATTGAAGTAACTGTGCCTCAAAAGTGTTTCAAACTAAATGAAAAAACAGAACCTGCTATTGTTCCATCGTTACTGAAATATCTTTCTGAAGAAAATAAATTTACTAGAGCTAATCGTAATAAACGACATGAAATGTGTATACAAAAAGGAGAGGATTAATTGCTTTCTAGAAAAAGATAGTCTTTTGAAGATTTAAAAGACATCCCGAAATAAAAAAAAGTTACTGGAGGTATTTAGAGGAGAAATCCTTATATTTGTACGTCGATGTACAACAAAATCCTAGGATATTCTGATTGCTAAGATTTGTCTTTAAATGTATTCATTAAATATACTGAGATTATGCCAAAAGACTTGAAGTGGATATTTAACATAAAAAATAACAGGCTTTTGCTGTAAAGATATTCCGATATGTTTGTCTTTTCTTTTATTTTTTTCAATAAGATGAAAAATTTGTTTTGAATAAATTTCTCTCCTATGGCGTACGAATTTTGGTGAAAACTTCCTTTTATTTTTAAGTCTTGTTTCTTAGTGTGCAAGTGGAACATATCTATATAAGTAAATTAACTTGTACTAGTGAATTAAAAAGTTCATAATAAATTTATAAGTAAACATTATAGATTTACTTTTGTATATTCATTAAATATGCTTTATAACTTTCTTGCTGAGTAATTCTCAAAATATATCGAATTTCAATTAAATTGCCGATGAAAATTGGTTTGCTTCATTTTGCTAATAGAATTGCTTATTTTTTTTTAAGGAAAAAATTCTTAGAAAACCTACGTATTTTACAAAGTGATACAAATCTCATAATACTAATTTATAAATCTAATGAATTTTAGAAACTGTAAAAAAAAAATCCTTAAACTCAAATTAGCTCAAGTATAAAACTTTGAAAAACAAAGTAATCATTTAAGCAAGTCTGCCGGTTACGTAGTCAAAATCCCATCGCTTAGCAAAATCTTGTTAAAGCTTGTTCCTGGCCCGCTTAGGGAAAGAAAGCGCCATCTCGCGACGGCCCCGCTGAAAGTGTCAATTTTGGCAAATAATCTATAATAATAATACATGCTGTGTGTCTATGGATCTATAGAAACCTACTTAAAATTGGAGTAGAGCTCTGAAATTTTCAACATAAGAAGTTTAGGCCTTCTAATTTTATGTATATCAAACAGAATGTAAAAATTTCAATTGGTTTTATTTTAATTAATATTTTAATTATGTTTTTTTTTTTTTTTTTTTTTTTTTTTTTTTTTTTTTTTTTACAAAATGATTTAAAATAGAGATATAGCTCTGAAATTTTCAACATAAGTAGTTTTATCCTTCTAATTGGACTTTCAATAAACAGAATGTTAAAATTTTAATTAATTATTTTTTAATTAATTTTCTTAATAAATTAAATTTTTTTTTACAAAACGGTTTCTAATAGGGTTACAGCTCTAAAATTTTCAACATAAGTATTTTGGCCTTATTATTAAACTCTTAAAATACAGAATTTTAAATTTTTTGTTAATTTTTTATTAATTAATTTCTTCAATTAATTAATAAATGTTTTGCAGAACGATTTCTAATAGGGCTACAGCTCTGAAATTTTCAACTTAAGTAGTTTTGGCCTTCTAATTGGACTTTTGATAAACAAAATTTTAAATTTTTATTTAGTTCTTTTTTAGTTAATTAACAAATCTTTTACAAAACAATTTCTACTTGGACTACAGTTCTGAAATTTTCAACACAAGTAGTTTCGGCATTCTAATTGAACTATTGACAAAAAGAATGTTAAAATTTTAATTGGTTTTTTGATTAATTTTTTAAATTAATATGTTCACAAAAAGCGCCTTCTAATAGGCCAAGAGCTCTGAAAGTTTCAACACAAGTAGCTTTGGCCTTCTAATTTTGCTTTCCACAAACACGTGTTAAAATAATCTTAAAGGCGTGTTGTATTATTGTATTAACGGGGATTTTGTGTGTGTGTCTCAACAGGGGAGAGGCTTCTAATACTAAGGTTTTAAGTAGCAATTAGATTTTAGTGAGTAAAGCGAACTTATTCTTACGCAACAATAAACCTTTCTGCGAGAGAAGCGAGCCTATTCTTGCATAGTAATGAACCTTTTAACGAGTGAAGTAAGGCTGTACTTACGTGTCAATGAACTTTTCAGCGAACGAAGAGAGCTCGATTTTGCGTAGCGATGAACCTTCCTGCGAGCGAAGCGCCAAAAACTGGCACCTATACACCAATGACGGATTTCCGCAAAGCGAGGCTTTACAGCTAGCTAAAATATTGCATATGTTAAAATTTCGTAGCGAAGCACGGGTATTCAGCTAGTTATTTAATATTTCTATGACTATTTTCAGTTTTAGACGTTCTTCGTCATTCGAGTCTTTTTATCGAAGTCGTCTTGGCAACAGGAAAGAGTTTCAGCGATGGTCGGTTCAATTCTTTTTTAACGCGATTGGATGATGACAAGTTGGTTTATTAGTATTCAGTAAAAGCAATCTTTTAGTGACATTACAGCCCTAAAATTTGATAGAATGCATTGTCATCGACATCGAATCTATCTGTGAATTTTTAGTCTGATTATACGACGGCAAAGGGATTAATTATATCTTTGCAGATTCCACTCCTATTGTCGCCACCAGGAGGGTGCGAGGAGGTGCACTTGCAACCCCCTGGCTCTTGAAAATTTTCAAAAAATGAAGGAAAAGATCTAAATTCTAAGTTAAAAAAAAGCACATATGCCGTTTATACTGTTATGTTACAATGAGCATTTTTTTTTCTATTAATTTAGTTTCCTATGTCGTTTTTTATAGCAACTTCCGTGACGATTTTCTGTCGCTTTTGTCTATGTTTATTAGAGGCTGATGAGTAGAAGTATTTATTCCTTTTACGGAATAATTATTTCTTGTGTAGTTCTCAAAATTCTAGGAAAATGTTTTGTTTTGTAAATCATCAGATATATTGCCGACCAAACGGTATAGTGGTTAGCGTGCTAGCTTCTAGACCTCGAGGTTGCGAGTTCGAGTCCCGTGTTGGCATGGGTGTTTGTAAGTGCATGTTGGCTTGTCTAATGACGAATGTTTCGGCGCATTATAGCCCTCGTATTGCTGAAGGCGCCAGATAATCTGAATACAACCAACCAACCAACATCAGATATATTATCTTGAAATCTATTTTTAGAATTCAATTGAACATATTTGATTACTGTCTTCGTGTTTCATTTCGATTTTTTTTTTTTTTTTTTTATTATATCCGAAACTCTTGGAAGAAATAAAAAAAATGTATATTCTGTATTTTTGCATCTTCGAGTTCCTCTATTCTAAACACTATCTCTTGAATGCCGTGAGATCTAGATGGATGATAAAAAAAATCGTTAAAAATATATATTTTAATATTTTTACTATTTGTATTTTTTTCTCTTTAACAGGGTTGCGCTTTCAAAAATATATACCATGAATTTTAACTATTATCAAAGAGCATAATTTATAATGCATAATTATTAATTAACATTGTAAAAAAAAATAAAGATTTTGATAAAAATCTAGTCTTGCACCCCCTTGCAAATATTCCTAGGGACGCCCATGTCCACTCCCCATTGAAAAACATACAAACTCAGAAAATCCAAGTTAACATAAAGAATTTAAAAATACTTTTGATAGACACATTGCATCAAATTATTCCATTTTGCAGAGAACATTGTGTATTACACTCTTTCAATGGATTGTGAGTTAAATTGTTGTCTTCCGTCCCCTTTAATAACAACATGGTTGTTGTAAAAGTAAATCGAAGCAATATCTTAAAGTACTTATTAATACAAATTGGCTACGTAATCGCTTTCTTTAAAGACAATAATCTTCACGGCGATACCAAGTAAGGTTTGTTAAAATTATGGATGTGCGTTCCATTTTTAACTTTGGTAGTGTGGTTTAAAAATATATATATATATTTAATATTGCATTTTTTTTTTAATATGATGTGTAAAGGAGCCTCCTAAACCAGATTAATAGTATTTTGAGACTATAAACATGTATTTCCTAAGGAGAAAGCGAGCCAAATTGCTTAGGCTAAAGTTAGACATTTAATGAGGATATAAATGTCGGGAAGTCGTACTAACAGCAAAATGTCATCACCTGAGAACATATAACAGCTGTTTGAAAAGTCGGTGCTTTTTTCACTTTTTGTATTTCAAACTTGAAGAGTTGTATTTATAGGTTTTATAGACACTGGAAATACTACTTAGTAGCCAAACATGTTTTTACATTCAATTACCCATATGTTTTAAACATAAGATAATGAAAGTATAGCATTCGGTCAAAAAAAAACCCCCAAAAAATCGATTTTTTTTTCATTTCTTCACGTTTTGGAACACTCTGATTTCAAAAAATTGATCTAGAAAAAATGTATGTCTGTATGTGTGTCTGTGGTCCGCATAACTCCCTAAGAAATTGATCTACGATGTTCAGATTTGGCATGCGGGTTGCTTGTGGCCAAGAGACCCACCATTAAGGTTTTCGTTAAAATCGCGCATGCTCATAAGGTAGCTGCCATTGAAAAAATCATGTTTTCAATGATTGCTAAAAAACGACTCCAACGATTTTGATAAAAAATCGCTGTGGTTATGCCTCTTAAGATATTCTAAACATCCACACCTCCGAAATTTACGTAAAAATGCTCTAATGGCGTAAAAAGAGGAAAAACGAATGCCTTCAACACAGAGTTCTCTTTCCTTGAGCATACATCATCAACGATCGTTTTTCAATTCTCATCTCAGTTTCACTTATAATAAAGGATAATATAAGGATTACCGAAAAGTACGTTGCCAAAATCGCAATTTTGGTGAGTTTTTTTTTTCTTAAAAAAAAAAAAAACTACCCATACAAGAATTATGGCAAAAAATAATATCGCCGTACTGTTCTGTAATTGAAAGTTGTGCGATGCTCCATAGCTCTAGTTAATATAAAAATTATGTAATCTCAACGTTAGAAGTTTTTTTGCGTATTATTTCATTTATTGATAAAAGATTTCCCACTTAAAGTTTTGAAAATGAAAGTATAATGCTTTATATAAAATGTATATATTTCATTTAATAGTTAATTTTAAAACAGGGTTTTCAAAAACGATTTTTCAAGTTTGAAATGAAATAATAATGAAAGACAGACAAATAATAAAGTAGCAAGCAAGTGGCATTATCTCTCTCTCTCTCTCTCCATGTACATTCGGAAAATTATACAAGATGAGTTAAAAAATTGTGATTACAGCTACATTGAAACGATTGAAATACTCGCATTATTCAGAAACTAATAATTACTTATCTTTCACATTCTTTGACTGTAGCAGATCTGTTAATCTTAACCATTATTGAAAATAATAATATTACCCATAAAAACAGATTTTTAAAAAAATTATATGCATTGTAAATTTTTTTATTCATTAACTTGGCAACGATGTCAAAAGCATTTCTATCAGCAAAACGTGAGGCAAATTATGTTTCCAAATGTATTTATAAAATTAATTTATGCTCTCACCTCCAAATATCATTAATTTATTCTGATTAAAATATTTTATTGTTAATTTATTAAAAAAAAGTTTGATAACAGGAAAAAGTTTCACTAATGATCGGTTCAATGCTATTTTAATGCGATTGGATGATGGAAAGTTGGTTTATTAGTATTCCATAAAAGCGACCTATTAGTGAGCAGTAACAGCCACAAAATTTATCATCCACAACGAACCTATCTGCCAAGTTTCAGCCCTATTGGATTACGGCAAGTGGTTTAATTAGGCCTCCGCAGATTCCACCCCACTGACAAACAATACACTCAAAATCTAGGTTATTATAAAGGATTTCAACATTAGATGCTTAACTAATTCTAGGAATTAGCGAGTAAAATGATTGGAGAATTACTTGGCAATCGACACTATTTTCCTGATTTGAAAAAGTGGCAAAAAGTTTGTTTCGAAGTCAAAGAATAATATTTAATCGTCTACTTATCTAAAGATCATGTCCCTCATTTATGTTTATCACTTTCTTCAGTATGAGTGTTAATAGTAAGAATGTTTATCAAAGTGGTAGAAGTGTGGGTAGACGCAGGGTAACGCGTCCCCCTCCCCCCCACTTTTCAAGAAAATACCCACGCGTCTCCCCTCTTCTAAAACCACTGAAATCCATCCCCTCACTTTTAAAAACATTTAATTTATCTAAAAATTACTAAGGAAAAATACCATTAACTTATTTAGCATAAGAAGGTTAATTTCCCTTTCGGAATTTTTTTTTTTTTTTTTTTTCTTAATTTTAATTTTTAGTGCACGATACAATACTTGTTATACAATCAATGACAAAATTGTTGAAAAAGAATCTTCCTACCAAATTCATGTCTTCCGAGTCATGCATTATGCATATAATGTTTTTAATTTTTTTTCTTTTTAATTTCCGACAAATTTTTCAGTTTTTATCACTAAATTTTATTTTTAAACTTCTTCAAATATTAAATAATAATGAGCATGGAATATTAGATGATTCTAAAATTACATAGACGTAGATTTTTTCTTCTTAAAAAATATATTAAGCATGAAGGGAAATGCAAAATGAAGTGACACTGCGAAAAAGTAATTTAAAGTTTTCAAAATTAAAAAAAAAAAAAAAAAAACCTTTATGTTGGATATATTATACTATTCCAAAAATGTATTGCTTTTTTTTTGTATAAAGATAGAAATATTTTTATTTCATTAACAATACAGGGGATGAGGGGGGGGGGGGGTTGCTCTTGCCACCAACTTTTAGGCATCCCCACCCCTCACCTGCTCCACCCCCACTTGTACCACTGTTTATTGATGGAAAGTGAAGAAATATACACTGAAAAGACACTCAACCGTGATCGTTTGATCGTGTAGCATCAACTGGTGCAAAGAAAAATTACACATCAAGTGATAAAGCGATAAAAGTATACCAACATTCCATCTACTATGCATATATTCTTTGAAATTATATATTCATTTTCATTCGTGCTCAGGCATAGAAGACGTATTTCAATGCTTCAAATTGATTGAGGCTATCATATTGCGTCCTAATTTCAAATTATGTTCTATATAAAAAATAAAACTGTTAAGTTTTATTTTAGGAAAAAAAAAAAAAAAAAGTTACCAGTTTTTGTATACAAAACAATCAGCGTATGAATTGCCATTTATTAAAGATTATTAGTTTCTAAATTATTTAATTTCATCGTTTTTGTTTTATTGTCTCTCTACTCTTTAGATTTTACAAATATACTAAGTAATTAATTCGGGAAGTGAAGCATAAAAGGTTAATAAACCTAAGCAATTTGGAATTGAGAAGAAAATCAATTGCTAAAATAGATTTCCATCCTCCAATTTTTTTTATCTGCACCAATTTACGAGACATTTTTACTACGTACTAACACATTAAATAGACGAAATTGACCTATAACAGATTTAAATTACATCGTCATTAATCTTTCTATTTTTAATGCAGTTTCTAATGACTTATTAACGTGATTTATCGTGTAGATCTAGAATTTCTTTAAAAGAATTACTCCTCATATCTTTTTTTATGGTCGTTTATCATGCCTAATATATACTAAATATTTGCAATATTTTTTAAAAGCATGTTTAAAAGCCATGTAATAAATTGTGTTAACTACGCAAGTATATTAAATAAACTTTAAATTTGTGAAAATTGTGGACAGCACTTAAAAGTGGCGATGATCACATTTGCATTTTAACATATTATAAAATATATTAAAGAATTTTAATTAGTTCTAGGGGAATAAGAATTATAATTAGTAACAGGTGACCACTCGTGTTTCGCTTCCGAATTTTATCATGTTTATTTTCGCTATCAACAGACATTCTTGATACCTACTTTTGAATATTTGACACCATTTTGACTGCTGAAAATTTGTTTATCAAAATGGAGATAAATTATTTGCCCTTGGATTTATACCAAATTCTATAACCGAGACTACATTGGAAGTGGGACATTTGATTGTCTCTTGTTTGAAACGTTTCGAAACCCCCCCCCCCTTCCAATTAGATAATCGAGATAGTAATAGCTGCTTGCTTTTTCTATGCTCATGGGCGCCCCCTGGAGGGTGCACCCCCTGGCACTTGAAAATTTTAAAAAAAGTGAGGAAAAAGATGTAAATTTCAACAAAAAAAAGTACCTATGCCGTTTATACTTTTATGTTACAATGAGCATTTCCCCCCCTATTAATTTAGTCTTTTGTTTCTTTCCCGTGTCGTTTTTTATAGCTACTTGCGTGACGATTTTCTGGATGATTACTAAAGGCTGATGAGTAGAAGTATTTATTCCTTTTATTGTATTATCATTTCCTGTGTAGTTCTCAAAGTTCTGGGAAAATGTTTTGGTTTTTAAAGTAGTCAGATATACTATCTTGAAATCTATTTTTAGAATTCAGTTAAACATATTTCAATACTGACTTCGTGTTTCATTTTGAATTTTTTTTTTTTTCATTATATCCGAAACTTTAAACTTAAAAAAAATAAAAAAAAATTTTACTCTTCTGCAATTTTGCATCTTCGAGTTCCTCTATTTCAAACACTATCTCTTTAATGCCGTGAGATCTAGTTAAATGATAAAAAAATCGTTAAAAATATATATTTTAATATTTTTACTATTTTGTATATTTTTTTTTTCTCTCTTAAAGAGAGTTGCTCTTTCAAAACTATATACCATGAATTTTTACTATTCTCAAAGAGTATAATTTGTAATGCAAAACTATTAATTAATATTTCTAAAAATATTAATGATTTTGATAAAAATCTTGTTTTGCACCCCCTTGCAAATATTCCTGGGGGGGCGCTCATGTCTATGCTTGCCTTTGTTACTTTTTTGACATTTGGTGCGAATTTTAAGAGTCGTGAGTACACTGGAATTCGGATTCCTCGTTAGTTAAACGAGATCGGAACAGCTTACATTTGCAATATTTCTCCATGTTGAGTGTTGACATTTGCACAAAATTTCACTCAATGAGAAGTGGGAGAATTAGTGTTGAATCAGTGAGTGAGTTGTCAGGTTTTTATAAATAGAGATAGATAGCTTTCTATAGTTCACGAGCGTTAATTTAGGGTACTATATTAAATTATATTTAGAGCAAATATTTAGTATAATGAAGCCATTTAAAATAAGTATGTATTAAAAACTTTTTACTAAATCTTAATATTTAGGATTCCTCGTTAGTTAAACGAGATCGGAACAGCTTACATTTGCAATATTTCTCCATGTTGAGTGTTGACATTTGCACAAAATTTCACTCAATGAGAAGTGGGAGAATTAGTGTTGAATCAGTGAGTGAGTTGTCAGGTTTTTATAAATAGAGATAGATAGCTTTCTATAGTTCACGAGCGTTAATTTAGGGTACTATATTAAATTATATTTAGAGCAAATATTTAGTATAATGAAGCCATTTAAAATAAGTATGTATTAAAAACTTTTTACTAAATCTTAATATTTAGGATTCCTCGTTAGTTAAACGAGATCGGAACAGCTTACATTTGCAATATTTCTCCATGTTGAGTGTTGACATTTGCACAAAATTTCACTCAATGAGAAGTGGGAGAATTAGTGTTGAATCAGTGAGTGAGTTGTCAGGTTTTTATAAATAGAGATAGATAGCTTTCTATAGTTCACGAGCGTTAATTTAGGGTACTATATTAAATTATATTTAGAGCAAATATTTAGTATAATGAAGCCATTTAAAATAAGTATGTATTAAAAACTTTTTACTAAATCTTAATATTTAGGATATAGAACAACATATTTCTAATAAAGTTATTTTCATAAAAATTTATGTCCAAACATCATTATGTGCGTTGCTATCTACAAAACTGTATAATTATATCTACGTGGATACCGTTTTGCGGATAATGTTCTCTAAGTACTGCAAAAATAAAGTCTTATTTAATGTCCCATAGTTGTTATTAAATTTCTAGTAGCCGACCAAACGTTATAGTGGTTAGCATGCTAGCTTCTAGACCTCGAGGTTGCGGGTTCGAGTCCTGTGTTAGGCATGGGTGTTTGTAAATGTATGTTGGCTTGTCTAATGACGAATGTTTCGGCGCATTATAGCCCTCGTGTTGTTGACGGCGCCAGATAATCTGAAAACAACCAACTAAATTTCTAGTAAATTTAAAACATAACTATATATGAGTTACAACTACCTAACTTCAAATAAGACTTTATTTTTCCAGTATTTAGGGAACATTATCCACAAAACTGTATTTATGTTGATAGTGTTGTTTAACAATAAAACAACGAAACGCATTATTTGAAGTGCTATGGAAATATAATAATCAATAGTTTTTAGAATTTCGAAACATACGACAATTTTGCTTACCTCCTCAAATAGTTATCTATACACCCTATTGTCTTGTATACTTGAACGTATTCACACTTTCTAAACAATGGTTTTCAATCTAGAGATAGATATTCAGAAACAGAGTTCTAGTATCTTCTGTGTGCAGAAATCCTTGAGACAAAGCCATGATGAAACTTCATTTACCGTTTGGTACTCATATTATGTCTCTAGCACTTTTATAGATTTAAATTCAATGAATTTCAAGCATAAATTAAAACAATTTCTGTCTGTCACAATCAATGTGTTCAACTCTTAGAATGGAATTCGAATATTAAGTGAAGTCATAATAATTCTTTCAACCAAGTCACTGTTTGTTAACAATAGTTATTTTGATTACGGGTTACTATAGTTTGGAGATGAAACTTGAACTTTTGTCTGAAATTGACTTAAATTACTGCTTGGAAACTCAGCATCAAGTACCATATTTCTTAACTAGGGTTCTGAACTTCATATAACTTTCAATTACACTTAATACGAGTCACTGCATTTATATTTTCTATTGTTAAATTCCTTACCTTTTGTAATGTCTCCCATGGTTATAATTGTTATATTGGCTAAAAATCACCCACAAAATGTCGAAATTTGCGATATGTTTTTTTGAAAGCATATCATTATCCTTTCTTGTAGGTGAAATAGAGGAGAAACAGTTGTTGATGGGTGATTGTCAAGAGAAGGAAATATGTGTTAAAACATTCGTTTTTCGATTACGTCTCTATCGCATTTCTACTAGAATTTCGGTGACGAGGATATTTAGAACACCTTAAAAGGTATAGTCATAGTGATTTTGATCAAAATCGTTACAGAGATTTTTTAGAAATCTCCGATAAAATTTTTGATGGCATCTACCTTATGTTCGTGCACAATATTGATGAAACTTTAATGACAGGTCCCATGGCCTTTGGCCACCACTAACCCGTATACAAAAATTAAATATGATAGGTCAATCCGTTTGGAAGTTACGCTAACCACAGACATACAGACATTTTTTCAAGATAATTTTTTTTTAGCTCAGGATGTTCCAGAACGTGTAGAAATGAAAAAAATTGAAGTTTTCTTTTGGTTGAAGTCAATATTGTAATATGTATAGTTAAAAGTGGAAAAAAACGTAATTTTTAAAAATATCGAATAACATAGTAAGTAACATAAGTAACATAATTATCCATCTCTATTGAGTAATAATTAATAGTTTAAAAAACTAAAAAACATGCTTTAATAGAAAAGTGAACTAAAAAGTAGAAAACAATTTTAAATAAGTTTGAAATAAGTATAGAGTGATTAACAAGAAATATTTATTTTGTCGTAAAAAGCTTGGGGTGCTTTTTAAGATATTTTCATAATGGCTCTACTTTGACCAATATCTGTCATTAAATATTTACAACAATTGACATCAAGCACCCCACGCTTTTTTACGATAAAATAAATATTTCTTGTTAATCACTCTATTCTTATTTCGAACTTATTTAAAATTATTTTCTACTTTTTAATTCACTTTTCTATTAAAGCATGTTTTTTAGATTTTTAAACTATTAATTATTTTTTCTGTAAACTATAATTTTTTTACTTAAGTGTACCAAACTCTCCAGTTATTCCTGCCAATAGTCACATGCTTTTCTAAAATTTAAGTCCTTTGTATGCCTTAGTACAAACCGTATTGCTTGGCACAAAACACTACCGTGTCTCTGAATATGAAAAATCACTAATCCTGAAGATCCTGGTAAGGAATGTGACTAAAAAAACACGCTTTGTATAACCGTCGTGCCCACGACAAATCTTTCAAATGTCTGCCTTATCAATTGTCGATGATAGGTTCTGTGATTACTGGGATTGTAACGGGTAACGGCACACCAGGGTTCGATTCCGGAGAAGGTTGGTTGGTTGGAATTTAACGGCGCAAGGGCAACACGAGCTAATCCTTGTGATAAAGAGAAAAACTTATTAAATTATTGTATCGTCATCGGTCTTTGACAAGTGTGCAAAGTTTAAATCTAATCTGATGGCTCAAAGCAGGGCAAAATCGAGCCCAAAAGAGTCGGTTACAAGCAAACATACAGGTGAAACTTATAAAAGCGTGTTAAAAAAATAAACTCGCAAAAACAGTTTTTACTAATAAATTCTTTGTATCTCAAGTTTAATGTGCAATGACAACTTACTTAAGCAATTTTGAGTTCAAATCAAAACAAACACAGACTGAAACATAACATCAAAATACCCTTTTCATGTCATTGATAAACTTGAATGTGTTTGGCCCAAAACTTGATAGAATGCTTTCCCATCGTCAATGAACTTATATGTCAAGTTTCTCAAATGAATGATGCCAAGTAGATAAATTAATCCTCAAAAAATTGCCCTCCTACCAAAAAGTGAAGTTACTATAAAAGATTTGTAGCGATGTGCGCTAACATGGAGTTGAACCAAGGACTCCTAGATCACTAGACAGGCGTGCTAACCACTAGACAAAAGTGACCACTAGTGTGTAGGTGTTGTATCTGTCATTTGTACGTGAGACCAACGCATATTTAAAAACATCGAAATGGCAGTTTTATTTTACCATTTGTCGCCAACCTTAGTAGACGAAGGTTTCAGTCATTAAATATCACCTAATTGTACATGATTTAAATATAACTTGGTATTTGGATTTGATGTACGGCATTAGTGACGTGCATTAAAACGACTTGGTTTTCTTTCTTTAAACGGGTACCATTTGATCCAGTTGTCGCCAAACCTAAATATTTTGCACGTTTAAATAACACGTAAATGTATTGCAAAGCCGCAAATGTATTGCCAAGCCGTAAATGTATTGTGTATGTTTTGTTACATGATTGCTATAGCAACCCTATAATAGTTTGTTATAGGAACTATAAATGATTTGTTGTTGGTTTGGATGAGTTATTGTTGCAATTTGGTGGTTTTTATCTGGTACCTTTCTAACGGAAGAGTAACAGCCGGTTTTTGGTGGCCGATCCCTAAAATTTATAGAATGTATTATATAGTCTATTTCCCTAACAGCGAGTTTCAGCTCGGTTAGATGATAGCAAATGGATTAATTAGCTCTTCGTAAAATTTGCCTGTCATAAACCAAAATACATTAAGTAAATAGGATCTGTAAAAAAAAAAAGTCGAAGCATATCGATTAAGAGTTTTTAAGTGAAGGACCTACTATTGAGAACAGCCTTCTATAAATCGCTCCATCGGGAATAGACTTCAATAAACTGCTCAGAGAAGTATATAAAGCACCATCTTATTTTACTTTTAAAATAGAGTTTCTTCAGTTCAGAAGATAGTAGTGTTGGATGCTTTCTCACGTGTTACTTGAGACTGAGACTGCTGCAGCAGTTTCCACACTTTGCTTTTCCTGTCTCTATGGAAACCACTCGGAATCTTATCTTTTAGTTGTAAAAACTCGGAAGGAAACCTGCTCAGGAACATCTCATAAATATAGAAAGCTTGCACTAAAGGAAAAAGGAATGGCGCGTAATTTAAGATGGAATACCGTTTCCCGTGAACTATAGAATCAAACGTAAATGTTACTAATCTATTAAAATTCACATTTAGATAGCTAGTATTTGAAATCTGTAATACCTATACAGGGTGGACAGCGTAAAAAAGGCGTCGCGTTTCAAATTGTTAACTCTAATTCCGATTGATCGATTCCAAATTTACGTTTTGCAAGTAATTTGGGGCCTCTTTTATGCTGGCCACCCAGAATTTCAAAGATAATCCAAAAACAGTTTTAGAATCTGTTGAGTAGAAATTTACATTCTTGAAATGGTCTTTTACAAATGGTCTACAAAAGAGATCTTTTTAACTGATGTATGACCAATTTTCATATTTTATTAAATCGTAAGTTTTTAATCTGATGAGCATCTTTGATAAACACTTTATGCTTTTTATTTTTAAAATAATTATGTGAAAATTGGGACATTTAAAAAAAAAAACATTTCTTAAAATTAGTCCTGCAAAATCTCTGGACATGTTGTAGTCAGATATGCTCTTCATTTACGCACAGAAGCTGCATTTGAATATAATTTTTCAACTGATTACGTTACCAGCCACTTCTCATAAAATTATCTTATTGTTGCATCTTTCACTTTTACGCTCTTCTGTAAATACAAACTAGCATTACTAACTTACTGCATTTCTTTAATAATTTAAATATCGATCTAAATTTGATTTCTTTCATTTGCTTTGTTATGGGAATTTTAGCAAGCAAAATATACGAGTTAAAATCAATCGAAACATTGTGCAATTCCAAGGAATTACTTTTTGCACAGAATTACTTTTTAGTATATGTAATTGTGCTGATATTTTTTTCTGGAACCGAATAACTACTTTGAAACTTAAAGCTTAAATTCTATTAATTAATTTTTCCTTAAAACATAAATTTCATTATTAAGCTAATGAATTATTCTAACTCAAATGAAACAAAATTACGTATAGCATTCTCGGAACAATAACTTTATTTCCCTCTTTTATTGGCTTCAAAACCCTCCTATATAAACTTAAAACAATACTATCATTATTTTAATATTATTACCACCACATACATTTTTATCAATGAATTAATATTATTTAATTATTCTTTAACTGCAAAGCAGAATTATTAAATTCGAACTCTGCCAATTATCACTAACTGTATACAGTAGTTCTATTAAATTGCATTAAAATATTTGTATGATGTCGAAATATACTTCAAGGATTGAAAGGTTAATCTTAAAGTCAGAGAGATATAAATTTGGGATTAAGTAAATCCTGCATGAAAGCAAATGGTTTATAGAAAGAAGACCTTGATCATAAAACAGAAAGACAAAATTAATATTTGGATAACGTTTCTTCAGTCGTCTACATTAAACAGTATGTATTATTTTCCATCATACGTATTAAGGCGCATAAAAAAAAACACCTTTTTATGGAAATTCAAAATCTCAAGTCGATAGATATTTACTACAATGCTAGTATACTTCCAAAAAAAAAAAAAAAAAAAAAAAAAAAAAAAAAAATTAGTTCAATTGAAAAACATTTAGGTCTTCCGGAATAAACCTGAAGTTTGATTTTTTTTTTTTAAACAGAAACGAAGATTTTTATTTAAAAAAAAAAAAAAATTATTTCAATTGAAAAACATTTAGGTCTTCCGGAATAAACCTGAAGTTTGATTTTTTTTTTAAACAGAAACGAAGATTTTTATTTAAAAAAAAAAAAAGAAAAAAAAGAAATATATATATATATATATATATATATATATATATATATATATATATATATATATATATATATATATATATATATATATATATATATATATATATATATATATATATATATATATATATAAGCACATTTTTATTTTCAAGTATAAAAATGTAAAGTTAATATTGTAATTAACAGCAATAAAAAATTGTATTTTGCCATTTAACATTTAGGTTTCCCGGAATCTACATGAAAACTTTAATTTTTTAATTTTTTTTTACAAATTACGGATATCTTTTAATTTTTAACCAATCCTTTAGTTAGTTTCAATTATTTTATTTATTGACTATGTATAGTACAGCATTTTGAAATATCGGGAATATACTTTTTTGAAACGGCATGTACTAAACTCAAGTGTTAAGTCATGTCACTTCTGCACATCCTTAGAGTCTCTAATTAACAAAGACTCTATGTTTGAAACATGAAAGTAACATTATGAAAAATGATTCAATGTCACAGAGTTTGAGTAATGAAAGTAAGTGAGACTTTTGTACCTAGGGCCACCTTTTTTCAGTGCACAAAAAAAATGAGCCACTGAGCAGTTTAAAAATTATAAACTGATATGCATACATCGTTATAGTAATTACTTCCCATTGGAATTAATATAACAACTTAAAATAATATATTTTGTCAAATAGAAGATTTTTAAAGAAATTTCGCAAATGGGGCCCTAGGTACAAGGCCTCGTTGTACCTAGGGCCAGTAACTGATTTACCTAGGGCTATTCTCTTTAAGTGAGCTTCCAGTCTATAATAAATAGAAAACAAACATACGCAGATGAATTTATTAAAGAAAGAATATCTTATATAAAAACTATAATAAATTGCAATGTGTCAAATTATTAATGAATTACAAGCATTTTCATAACTTGAAAAACTGATTCCAAAAAAATGAGCGGCATGCATTATTACTTTAAAACACCAACAGATTTTGGTTTCGGCAATTTCAACACAATAAGAAACAATATGGCCCTAGGTACACGACTTCGTAATTTCATATAAAATTACATCTATTAAAAATGCACATGGAGAAAGGACTTATTTAAACATCTCATTTAGTACTGAATGTTACAAACAAAATTATTTACTAGAATTCAAAGAAAAGTATTTGACTTAACTTTGTAAAACAATAAAAGACATGACTTGCAAAATGTTACTGCAGACCCTACAAAAACTTTTTCCACTCATAACTTGCCTCAGTTTTCTCCTCTAAGAATTCAAAATGGCTGCCGAAAGAGCAATTGGGTGTTGCCACTTACCCAAGTGAGTAAAAAAAACCTTAGAACTAAACATTATTCAACTAAAGTGGGGTGTCTCTAGGCACATGGTGGATCTAAATACATGGTGGCCCTAGGTACTCTCCCTTATACTTGATAGTAAAATTCTTTTACCAGAGAAAAGCCAGAAAGTTCAATTATTTCAGTGAAATAAGAGCTGCCCAAAAAATCTACTCTCATTTTCTAGAGAATGTGACCGTAGAGCGTTTTTATTAGAGAAGAATCTCAATTAGCAAGTGCTCTTTTTCGGAATTTAAATGTTGTAACTCTAGAAAACCAGGAAAAAGTAACGGATAAATCGAAATTTTACAATTGAAAAAAAAAATTCTAAATATATGAGCATCGTGGCAGTTTTTTATCAACTTGAAATTTTGCATTGCTATAAAATAAAATAAAAAAATCGGTACACCCTAATATGTAATCTTCTAATAATTACTCTGGATGTAATGAATAATTTGACGTATGATTTTATATGTTTATGCTCTTAATGACCATGGTAGTGTTTGGATTATCAAATCTGAAATGTTTCATCTAGTGCATAAAATATTGCAAATCTGTTTTCTTAGTGATGTACCACAATCGATAATCTTTTTCAGTGTGTCACTGTTAAACTTTTATAATATTTAAAAAAAATACATTCATTAATTCATCAATGGATTAAAACTCTATTAATATTTATGCGGCTGGCGTTCTCTTGAATTTTAAAATTGAAATTTAATAGGAGGAAACAGATAGAATTAATCTAAAATTATATGATTTAAAGTTTCATTATGAAAATCAATTCTCAGTATTGATTCTGGTCATTGTTCGTCGTATGTAATTGATATGTTGCTCCTGCAAATAATCTTGCCAGAACATATGGTTAAAATTGTAGCATGGTTTGTGACATGTAATCAAATGTGTCATGAGCAATCAAAATTTTGTTAAATGGTTATCCATTTCAAAAGTAACGAAACGTAGTAAGTAAAACGATAAAATCTATACCGTTAAAATTGAATTATTTTAAGAATTATTTAAGACGGAGAAAATACTTTCAAGAAAAAATGATTCATTAGGGTCGAGAAAACTAGGATTTCGAATACGAAAACTATGATTCATTTAGGAATGGAATTCGTTCTTGAGTCGTTCTTTTTTTTTTTTTTTTTTTTAATTAGTTTTTTAGCAATAGAAAAAATTTGTACTTGTCAAAAACATCTTTCCAACATATTCTGAGTCAAAAACCATTCATAAAGATTTTTTCCTAAGCACAGGTAAATGCCTATTAAAAGCTAGGTGAACTAAAGACAAATCAGAGAATTGATTAATTTATGATCACATGACAGTGGGAAAAAAAACCCACCCCCATAGGTCAAAATTCTAGGTAATAATCATGGAAAATATTCAAAAGCGATGAGCCAAGTGGTTAAAGTGGTGTGATAAGGTATTTTCATTTATTTACACAATTCAGTTGAAATTTTGCAGTGCTTTCAATTACATCGAACAAGATTTGAAGTGAAGAATATTACTGTTACTACGTTGGATTTTACTTTGGAATTTAAGTATTTTTTTTTATTTTTATTTAAATTTGATTCAAATGATAGACAATATATGTTATAATTGGTTTTTAAAAAACTATCTAAAAATAATAATAGTTATTTTCGTTTTTAATTTTTCAACGTATCCAGTTTTTTCCTCACATGTCCCCAGGCAAAGCTTTTAATATTGTATAAAGATAATCTTTAGCTGTGCAATGATATACAATTTATAATCGTATATTATTAATTTTTTCTGGCCCTGTATTCTCTCTTTAAAAAAAATTGAGTATTTGAATCATGGCGGAAGTAAAAGGAAGAAGAACGAAACATGTAAGTTTTTTGACAAAATTCTCTGAAAAGAGGACCGCAAGCAATATGTTAATGGATCGTTTTTAAATAAAAATAAAAGTTCGTTAGAGAGTGTAAAAATATAATTTTATATACGTATGCATTAGCCTTGTGTCAGATGATGAGATGGCACATGGGTGATGCCATACGTATATTAAAATCCATATCAGCAAACCAAAACCTGCAACTGTATATTTCGTTGAACCAGCTTAAGTCGGTTTTTGACTCTTCACATCTCAGCTTTTATTGTATCTAGAACTATGATTTTCCCTCATTATGTTGCACTAGGTAAGTAGACGAAAAAAACATAATTGCTAATATTGTATAAGAGAACATGGCAAATAAATCTAAAATCGTTGAATTTTCGATTTCCGATCTTCTTTTCTTGTTGTGATCAAAATTTTAGAGACCTAATTCCGAAATGGTTTTATGAATTACGGCCATTTTTCTTTATATTTTTCTCAAAACTCGATTAGAGGGTGTGTCTTTTATATATATTATTAAGAACGGGTGTCTTTATCTTCAGAAAATGATTGCTGAAGATGAGATATCCATCCAGAGCAATGATTAACAAAAATATATGAGTAGACTTTGTTATCCTTCTTTTGTTCTACTAAGAAGTGAGTGACTTAAAAACTCTAGCTTGCACTGTTATAAAAGGGTATACATAATTAAAAATAAGCAAAATTTAGTTACATTTCTAAACAAACTACTAAAGCTCTGAGAACACTAATTTCAACTTTGATCAAGACAACCACTTACATTTAAAGGGCTCTTAAATAAAAAACTACTTTGAAGGGGCTCTACTTTGGATGCATGAAAAAAAAAATGTATTAATTTTTTTTTTTTTTTTTTTTTTTTTTAAAGAATACTGTTATGTTTATTGACATAAAACTCGTTACTTGTTAGGCTGTCGTATATTACAAAAAAAAAAAATGATTTTAACCACTTTTTTAGTGTAAAAATGCCAGGTAAACAGGAGTCCTCAAAAAGTAAGTAAGTGTGCGCTTTTGAAAAAATCTCAGAAACTACTGAATTTATCCGTATGAAATTTGAACCACATAGTCTGTACACTTATCGATATATCCCGTACCAGAATTGTTGCATTTTTTTTTTTTTACTATTTTTTTTTTTTTTTTTTTTTTTTGGCAAAAAAAAAACCCCACGTTTTATAATTATTATTTTTTGCCCGCCATTTTGTTAATTTTGCATTATATTAATATTAGAGGTACGGGATATAGCCACTGTCACACTAAATCTAAAACCATTTAATTTATTTGTTTCCGATGGGCCGTTGTTCAGATTTTTTTAACAGCGCACACCTACCTACTTTTTGAGGACTCCCGTTTACCTGGCATTTTCACACTAAAAAAGTGGTTAAAATCAATATATAGTATATATATGAATTTTTTTTTTTTTTTTTTTTTTTTTGTAATTTATGAATGTTTTTGTTAAGCCTAACAAGTTGTATATCGATAAATATAACAGTATTCTTAAAAAAAAATTAATGAAAATAGCGTGTTTCCCCCGCCCCCCTTTTTTTTTTCATTCATCTAAAGTAGACAGAGCCCTTAAAATTACATTTTAAACACATCGATTTGTTTAACTGGTTGCGTACATCCGATCTCTAGCCTATCATCTTAACCCTTGGTTAGGCGCTTGACCTTATGTCTCGCTGTTAGTCGCTTGGGGAGCAAATATCCCTCAAATTCCAATTTTCGAGCATACCATTAAATTCGTTACCAAATATCAAAGTAAGTGGATATTTTAAATAAAAACACAACATTATTAAATGAGAGAGGGGGGAGAATTTATGGGAACACCAGAAAAGATCGGTTACACTTTTAATGATGTTACTTTTTCAAAATGATGGTAAATGTTACTTTTCGAACATAAAACGGAAGAGCTTTTTGGTTATTTTATTGCATGTTTTTATGCTCATGCTAAAGCGTGCAGTTATATATTTTTAGTTTTCAGTATATTTGATATGGAAAGTATTGTAAAATGGGGACCCCTATTTCATGTACATGAATTGGAATTGAGCTTTATGGGCGAACCTAATGTTCTGTATAATATTAATTCGTGTCAATAATTTATCGTCCATCTCAACAAAAAGACGCATATGTGAAGTCAGTGTAATTGCTGTTTACGACTCTTTGTATTGAGAGCGACGATATGATTATACCCACTGAACCATTAATCGACAGTTTCTTAATTTGCTCTAACGTAACAAGCCCCACAAAGATAATTTATATCTCCCAATAGGTATTGTAAAACAATCCGCCTAGAAAAAGGTCAGCCAAAAGGAGTTATTAAATCTAATGGTTGCTGCCAAGCGGCAATAGGCTTCTACAGAAAGTATCTTAACAGATTTTCTTCTCATTGGGAAATTTGGTGCACAATAGACAAATGGAATTATTAGGATATTTATTAGTTTGTATCAGTATTTTATAGGCTATAGTTTTTTCGATTTAATCTTTATTCATGTGTTGGATACAAGCAAATTTATTTACGTAGAAACGAAAATCAAATGGTGAAAGAATCATAAAGTGAAAATATAATAGTACAAGTTCACATTGGCGCAAAAGCAGCTCAATTATAGAACTTATAACTAGTAAAATACACAAAGTAAAGAATTAAATATTGAGATGGAGGCTCCAACTGGTTTTTTATCAGGGGGTTCAACCAGCCGGAAACCCCTAGGAGGCGTTTCTGAAAGAGTACGGCCAAAAAGGCACAAAATGTCACTCTTGAACCCCTTCGCCTCCACACCAGAATAATGAGAAATCGAAGAAATACAATAAAGAAGTATACAATGCAATGAAATACAAAATAGTCCCGAGAAACTGCAAAAAAATTTCTACTGTATTATTGGATACTATTCAAAGGGTTAAGTTCTTGGGACTATTTTGTATTTCAATGCATTGTATACTTCTTTATTGTATTTCTTTGATTTCTCATCATTCTGGTGTGGAGGCATAGGGGTTCAAGAATAACATTTTGTGCCTTTTTAGCCATACTCTCTCAGAAACACCTCTTGGGGGTTTCCGGCTGGTTGAACCCCCTGATGAGAAACCAGTCGGAGTCTACTGTACAATATTTAATACTTTACATTGCATATTTTATTTTCATGTGGTGGAATAACTTTGTCCCCACTATAAATGAGATTTTTTCTATAAAGACTCTAGTATGCCAATATTGTTAATGAGTGCACTAGGTTAACCCCTTAAACGCAATAAATAAATTATTGATTGCCTTTATGTGTTTTCCCCACTCATCCCAATTTATTTTATTGTGTTCAAAATACCCCAAAGAAACGCTGCCAGCTGGCAGCAACCACTAGTTTTTCGAATTTGTGTGGCTGACCATTTTACTTGCCGGAGTTCTTTTTTTACAACGTCCAGTTGTTTGTTGGTAGATGTTTATTAAGATGACATCATTTCTCTAATAATTTACAGTTGTTTTCCGATAGGATATCCAAGTTGTGTTGAGAAAAATAAGGAATAATAAAACATCTATGTAACTTTTCCCCGTCATATTTTGCAAATATTCATAAACTCATGAACACTTATGAGGTAAAAATTTCAAAAAGCTATTTTAAAAATCATCAAAATCCTCCCTCTAAGGCATAGCTTGATATATATTATGCAAAAGAATATAAAATCAAGTTTTAAGATAATATAATATTTAGTTTTTAATTTTATTCTCCTTCATGTATTTATTCAACTATTGAAGTACATTTTAATTATTCGTAGAAACTTTTCACAACTGTCCTAAAACCAAGTTAAATTTATTAATATGCACATCAGGCAGTTATCTATAATAATAAAACAAGCTGTATGTCTGTCTGTCTGTGTCTCTGTGGATCTATAGAAACCTACTTAAAATTGGAGTAGAGCTTTGAAATTTTCAGCATATGTAGTTTTGACCTTCTAATTTTATGCATCACAAACAGAATTTTAAAATTTTAATTAGTTATTTTTTAATTAATTTTTTTAGTTAATAAATATGTTACAAAACGATATCTAATAGGACTACAGCTCTGAAATTTTCAACATAAGCAGTTTTGGCCTTTTAATCGGACTTTTAAAAACAGAATTTTAAATTTTTATTTTGTTCCTTTTTAATTAATTTTTTTAATTAATTAATAAACATTTTATAAAACGATTACTAATAGGTCTACAACTCTGAAATTTTCAACATAAGTAGTTTTAGCCTTCTAATTGTATACATCACAAACAGAATGTTAACATTTTAATTAGTTCTTTTTTAATTAATTTTTTAATTAATCAATAAATATGTTACAAAACGATATCTAATAGGGCTACAGCTCTGAAATTTTCAACATTAGCAGTTTTGGCCTTTTAATCAGACTTTTAAAAAACAGAATTTTAAATTTTTATTTTGTTCCTTTTTAATTAATTTTTTAATTAATTAATAAATATTTTACAAAACGACTACTAGTTGGGTTACAGCTCTGAAATTTTCAGCATAAGTAGTTTTAGCCTTTTAATTGGACTTTTGAAAAACAGAATTTTAAATCTTTATTTAGTTTCTTTTAAATTAATTTTTTTAATTAATTAATATATATATTACAAAACGATTTCAAATACGGCTACAGCTTTGAAATTTTCAAGATATATAGTTGTGGCCTTCTAATTGGGTTTTTAAAAAACGGAATTTTTTTTTTTTTATTATTAATTAATTAACAAATATTTTACAAAGCGATTTGTGGTTGGGCTACATTTCTGAAATTTTCAACTCAAGTAGTTTTGGCCTTCTAATTGGACTGATAAAAAGAATGTTAAAGTTTTAATTTGTTTTTCAATTAATTTTTTTACAAAAAGCGACTTCGAATAGGACTAGATCTCTGAAAGTTTCAACATAAGTAGTTTTAGCCTCTAATTTTGCTTTCCACAAACACGTGTTAAAATAATCTTAAAAGGGTGTTGTATTATTGTATTAACGGGGAATTTTGTTTTTCTTGACAAGGGAGAGGCTTCCAATATTAAGTACGTAAGTATTAGATTTTAGTGAGTGAAGCGAGCTTAATGCTTACGCAGCATTGAACCTTTCAGAGAGCGAAGCGAGCCTATGCTTGCATAGCAATGAACCTTTTAACTAGTGAAATAAGCCTGTGTTTACGTGTCCATTAACTTTTCAGCGAACGAAGCGAGCTCGATTTTGCGTAGCGTTGAACCTTCCTGCGAGCGAAGCGCCAAAAACTGGGTCTTATACACGAATGACAGATTTCCTCAACGCGAGGCCTCTCAGCTAGCTAAAATATTGCACATGTTAAAATTTCGTAGCGAAGCACGGGTATTTAGCTAGTTAAGTATAAGAAGTTATTGTTATGGTTGTATTGGAATTGAACAAGGAGCATTTTCGGAGGCAACAAGGATTATATCTTTGAATGAAAGAAATCCCTTTCCTCTAGACAGACCTACAAAAATAAAGACGACACCATCAATTATAATCGTCATCTTGTTTGATAAATTTTGAAAGCTTCTATGCTTTGGGATCAAATTAGCTACAAAACATAGGTCACAACATTGTCGTTTGTTTGATAGCATTAAAACACAGTTGGAAGTATACGATTTTACTTGGTGATATAGTCTTTCTATGAAGATAGAAAAAGGCTTTTAGTATGAAATATGTTAATTGAAATAATAAAAAATTTGATTTTTGCACAATAATGTAGTCTAGAATACTGGACCTATAATTTATATGATATATATATATATATATATATATATATATATATATATATATATATATATATATATATATATATACATATTCATTCAATTTATTTTTTGGTCACGGTTGAGACGAAATATCGTAGTTGAGTACTTCTAACCCATTCCTTCTGCAAATTGTCTCCTTATCAAATGTAGCAATTAACTCCATGAATCTAGTAATATAATAGAAAAATGTGAACATGAATTTTATTCATACTTAAGATCTTATTTTAATAACTTATAATTTCGAGGTCTCGAACTACGCGCCTTCTACCTACACCTCTTCAAGTTCTTTTTAACTACATAAAAAGTCATGCGGTGAGATTTAAGAAAAGATTGTGCAAAACTTCTTAATAAATTCTCATTACTTCCCGCTCCCTTTTCAAGTTTTTCTAAACACCATAATAGTTGTAAGCAATCAATAGAAAAAATTTCAAAAAGTCTGCATCCAAAAAGTACTTAAAAGGGTATTGTCGGAGTTTAAGGCATCTGCCTATCTTCCCCCCATGTTAAAAATCCCCTTTTTTAAGAAATATTTTCTCATCTATTTACATACTTTTTTAACAATCATTGAAAAACAAGATTTTTTTTTCAATGGCAGCTACCTTATGCGCATGCTTGATTTTGGCGAAAATCTTAATGGTAGGTCCCTGTGCCATCCCTAACCCGCACACCAAATTATAGCATCGTAGGTCAATTTGTTCGTGAGTTATGCTGATCACAGACACACACAGACTTTTTTTTTTTTTAGATGACTTATTTGAAATCAGGATGCTCCAAAACGTGGAGAAAATTTTAAAATCTTTAATTTTGAAAATATTAAAACATGTTACACTCAAATTGTATAATATATTGGTAACATTATATGTTAAAAAGTTCAGGCATTCAGGTCAAGAAGTTTTTGAACAAATGTTCCTTACGTCTCCAAAATTTCTGTACTGAGATATGGACCGTTTAAGTTAAAACAGGAATTATAAATTGATGTATAACACTTTTGATTAAAAAATATTAAAAAAAAAAAAAATCTTTTTTTTTATAGTTTTATAAAAACTTTTTACACTGCCGAATTTAGAAATGTTTTAAGTTTTTTTTTAGAATATTAATCTCAAAATTGATTTTTTGACTCTCTTAAACTCCAACTTTCCTTAAACAATTTCATTATTTTCCTCCAGACGTTTTGTTACGATCAAAAGCTCCGAAAGATATTTTTTTTAAAAACTAGTTTTTTTTTTAAACCTGCCAGAAAGTTCTGACAGTTCTCAGTACTCTTAAAGGTGTGAAGAAGTCATTTACAATCAGTTCGACTTCTTTAAAAATAGCGCCGCAATTGGCACCATTTGGCGCGAAGTTGCTTTCTTCTCTGTCGAAAACTTTCTTCCGAACAACTCAGAGCAGTCTGTCATCTGCTAGGTATCGCAAAAGACGACTGTGGTTGACTGTCGATTAAAAAGATGCGGGTGATGTTTAATTATGTTCTTCTGACAGCCTTCTTTTTGTGCAACATTTTTTCTGTGGAAAAAGTCGCTTGGGCTAACCTGATATTATCACCTGCCGTTCTAAAAGAGGTTGATGGTACATTTAATAATGGTAAGTTTTTTTGTGTGTGGGTTCTAAAGCAATTTTTAAAAAGTGAGAAATTTAAGCACAGTAAAAAATTATGATTATGAAAGACAATGAATGATTAATAAATGTTATTGTTTATTATAAACCAATATAAATTTATATGAATGTATATTTTGCAAAATAGGAATATATATAGGAATGTATATTAATAGGCAAGACATTTTTTGGTATAATCACTCCACCAAAACAAGTTAACCAATTTTTATGAGTAAGGTGTCATTTGAAAGAGATTGAACTGTTGTTTAGCCAAAACGCTCCAAAACAAGAAAAAATGACTTATTAATTTGTTTAATTAATTACGGTAATGATTTTTGATAATCTAAGTGGCAACAGTGTGTTGTTTAGATTTGCGGTATTTTTGTAAACCACATTTTTAGATGAGATTAATAACTCATATATTTTAAATCGAATGGTTTCAAGTTTTACTTTTTAAAATATAATTGCTGTTCTAATTGGGATATTTATTGCCATTTGGTTTTACATTCGGGCGATTCATTGAAATGCAGTTTCTGTGACTTTCCTTATCTTCATGTTATTTAGGAATTTTATATAAATTTTAAAGGTTTGTCAAAGAAAAGTATTTCGACTTAGTAAATATTCATTAAATACATCATTACATTTTAGTAATTATGTTTGGAGCTGATATGGGCAATATTTACACTTTCTATCACAATCTTTATTGATTGATAATTGAAAAGGTAGCAACGGACATCATGATACTTGCATATTTTCAGTCAACCATACAGAATAAATATCTAGCCATCTGCTCATCCAAAGTAACAACTTTAAATCATTAATAATTCCTATAACAAACTATACACATTTAGGCTTGGCACCAACTGCGCCAACTGGTGCCTGGCTAACGGAAGAGTACCCTTTTTCCTTCACATTTTATGATAAACTATTGTTTCGGTGCGTTGTTTAAGGAATATGATTTATCATTAAACGCTTATGAGAAAACGTGAGAAGAGGTTGAAGCCATAGCGTTGGGGGGGGGGGGAGGGTTGGCGAGCGTTAGAGTGCAGTGGATGAAGCCTCCTAGAACATATTATTATTCTGCGGTCAAAGTAACAGCCACATAATCATAAGAAATATAAAACCAAAATGAAATCAATTTAAAACTATTGTTACAGAAATTTGAATATGAAATCTTCACAGAACAAACAATGAGGTATCAACCTACCTCTAATCATGGAGTTCTAAGTGTTTCTGAAGAGATGGACAGTATAAAAATTTTATTAAAAAAGAGTAATATGAAACACAATAAATTAAATAAATACGTCAACAGCATGGTGTATAGTCAAACTAACGTTCTTGGACTTTTGATGAATTTAACAAAATTACTCTTTTTAGTTAAGAATTTTATTTCCTTTAAATTTTTAGAATTTGACGAACATATATTTTCATTGATGTTTTTCTGAGAAAGCAATTGTTAAGTCGAACTTGGAATGTGTGAAAAAGGATTGAATATTTACCATTTCAATTCAAAACTCTCAAAAGCTTGATATAGGGTGACATTAAAGTCGATCCCATCAAAGTTTAATTGCTCGTAAATGGACCAGTTTGAGGATCTAAATTAAAGGAAATTATCACAGCGATTCGTTGAAATGTTGGTTTAATAATTTTTACGGGCAAACTTCATGTAATGCAACAAAAGTTCGAAGTGGCATCCTCTTTCGCGAATACGAAAGCGTGTCGTTTTACCAGATATCATGAGATCCTGCGGTGCAAGGCACTATTGATGTTGTATCTGTCAGCTGTGATGCTTGTTTTCATCTCAGAAATCATGTGTAGATTATTCAGCGAACGCATAAACTTCATTTCAACTTCTCTCCGTTTTTCAACATCCAAAAAGGAAGGGACCTATCGGCTCTTTTTATGCTATCCTGTTGTCTCGAAACGGTGAGTGTCACCGTTGTATTATTGGATACTAGCTAAATACCCGTGCTTCGCTACGAAATTTTAACATGTGCAATATTTTAGCTAGCTGTGAGGCCCCAAGTTGCGGAAATCTATCATTCGTGTATAGGCCCCAGTTTTTGGCGCTTCGCTCGCAGGAAGGTTCATCGCTACGAAAAATCGAACTAGCTTCATTCGCTGAAAAGTTCATTGACATAAAAACACAGGCTTACTTTACTCGTTGAAAGGTTCATTGCTATGCAATTATTTTCCAATTCAAAATTATTTTTCAAATTATGTTTTTCTAAAGTCCAATTAGAAGGCCATTTCGAAACTATACCTCTATTTGAAGTCGCTTTGTAAAAAAAAAAAAAAATTAAAATTTTAACATTCTGTTTAACATGTATGCAATTAGAAGGCCAAAACTATTTATGCTGAAAATTTCAGAGCTCTACTCCAATTTTAAGTAGGTTTTTATAAATCCACAGATCCACAGACAGACACACAGCTTGTTTTATTATTATAGACTACTGCATCAGGATATTTCTTGCTAAATACTTCAGTAGCACGAGAATTAACTTAAAAAAAAAAAAAAATGGGGTGTGGAACATCTCACTACAATGCTAAAGTTAATTTTTGTCATCTACCGTATTTATATTTTCATTATTCATTTAGTAGAAACTAGGGGGCACCGCCCCTGCTCGCTGACGCTCGCCAACCCCCTGGATTGCTGTGCAATCCCCTTGGCTCGCTTTGCTCGCCTTAAAGAGAAGCATTTAAAATATGCCCTAGCAAAAAGCTATTTCATCTGCATAATGCCATGAAACTGAACCTTTTATTATTTATGAAGAGTCAGAATACTTGCCACGTCATTATTCTGTTGCTGTCGAGACGCTTTAAGCAGGGACAGTGTGGCAACGTAGTAGAAAGTTCTTGGAAAACAACAAAAATAAACAGTTTTGTAGATATATTTAAAAAAGATCGGTTATTTCATTGAACAATTAAAATTTTCGGGCTGGTTTTGTATGAAGCGCCAAAATAATTAAAGTTGCTTATCGAAATTTCTTAACGAAGCAATCATATGTTCACTTAATCTTTTTTGCGATACTTAGAAAATAAAATAAAACAGTGAAAGGTCAATTATTCAGCATTTAATCAACCGGAATTTTTTGAAAATCAAATTTGGCGAGAAAATTAGCCATATTTCGCCAATAGTTTTTTTTTTTAAATTTTCATATGAGATTTTGAAGTTGAGTGGGTTGTTTTATTCGTTATTTTGATAGTTTTTAATTCGTAATAGCTGAATTTGCACTGATTAAAGATGAGTATAGGTTCAGATTTACTGCACAACGCCTCTTAGCGATTTTTTTTTTAAATTGGCGATTTAGCGCTGAATGCAATCCGGCGACCTCCGGAACATGTTCCAGCAGATAACTTTTCCGAAAAGTCTGATTTATCCGGAATTCTAATCTAAAAGAAATGTACACATCTTGGATCTATTTATTTTTGCATCATCGTAACTATTAAATCAATACGTTTTAAATAGGCAATAATTTATATCTGTAGATTGTAATAAGAAAAACAAAATATAGCGAATCCAAGTTGTTGCTATTGCCAGATGTATTAGTCAAATTTCAAAAGATATATTGTGATTGGCTGGAAATTCGTGCATAAAGTGCATTTAGAAGATTGGTGATTGAAGTCGTTGCCATTCTGCTCACAGAAATACAGCCAAATTTGGACGTTACGCAAGAGAATTATATATATAGATGGACAGTTTGGAGATATTTTTTGTGATAATTCTTGTATTGGTTTAAAAAAAAAAAAAAAAATCCACCAAAATTATGATTTTAGCGATATGCTTATCGATAATTCTTTTATTTTCCTGTCTTTTTAGTGAAACTGAGCAAAGAAGAAAAAACGATCGTTGATGAGGTATGCTCACGGAAAGAGAACTCTGTGTTAAAGTCATTCGTTTTTCAACTTTTTATTCCATTAAAGTATTTTTACGGGAATTTCGAAGGTGGAGATGTTTAGAACGCCTTAAAAGGCATTACCACAACGATTTTGAGCAAAATCTCTATAGCTGTTTTTTAGCAATTACTAAACAACATGGTTTTTTTCAAGGGCAACTACCTTATGCGCATGCTCGATTTTGATGAAAACCTTAATCATAGGTCCTTGTGCCGTCACCAACCATCACACCAAATTTGAACATGGTAGGTCAATTTGTTCGGGAGTTATGCTGACCACAGACACACATACATTTTTTCTAGATCACTTTTTTGAGATCAGGATGTTCCAAAACGTGGAGAAATGCAAAAACAAAGATTTTTTTTTTTTTTTGACCGAATACTATACTTTCATTATTACATGTATACATATGGGTAATTGAAAGTAATGACCCTCTAACATGAATATTCTCTGTTCCTGACAAAACCCCATGCTGCCGTCTTGAACATGACATAAAGACAGACATGAAGTCGCTGAGCAAGAGATCTCTTATACCGATTGAAATGCATTCGAAACAATCTACACTGTTATCTACCAGGAGTAAATCGAATTTCTAAGCTTTTTCCCTGAAATATGGCTCATTAAACTTTGATGTGCGCGACATTAAACTCACCTTGTTGTGTTTAGATCCCTTATATTAACTTCGATTTTGTTTATGTGGTTCCTTATTTCCTCAAAATCCTGTCAGCCGAGTTCGCGATGAAAAATACTTTCTCTCAAGTTTTATAGGGAGAAAAACCGTACAAAATGAAATTTGATCCTTGCTCAAAGTCATTGACATAAGATGAAATTGTCCATTAAAAATTGTCCCTGCATAAAACGGCATTATGATGAAAACTTCGTTTTAATGGGTTTATTTACTTGTAACATTAATTACTTTCGAGCTTTACAAAGGGGTTAAACCAATTGAAACAAAGCGCACAAAAATTAGTGATTTTACAATTTAATGCCTGATGGTAGATATATGTTTTTTTTTTTGTTTTTTTTTTAAATCCTTTATATTACGTTCGATTTTGAGTGTCTGTGGGTGGGTACGTTTTCCGATGACGGGCAAATATGCTGATACCTAATTAACCCCCTTGCTGTCACCCAGTCGGGCTGAAAATTGATATGATGTCGATGATAAAGCATTCTATCAAATTTTAGCGGCTCTCATTTTCACTAAATGGTCGCTTTTATGGAGTACTAATAAACCAACTTGCCATCATCCAATCGCACTAAAATAGCATTTAACCGATCACTTCAGAAACTCTTTCCTGTAGCCAAAATTGTTTAAATAAATAAATAAATTGTTTTGATCCTAATCAATAAAAGGTAATATGTGAGTGTACAAATCACATTCATTTTTAATGAATACATTCTTAAAAGTAATTTATCGCATATTCTGCTGATAGAGATGTTTTTAATATTCAAATTTAGATGCCAACATCAAGCATACGTTGGCAACAGAAACGGCTCTATGTTAACAAATATAAAACTTGGTAATGCATATAAATGGTTCATATTAAAAACTTTGTTTTTATGTGTTATATTATTTTTAAGTTCAACAAATACCACTCCCATCAACATCTGGCCGACCAAACGGTATAGTGGTTAGCGTGCTAGCTTCTAGACCACGAGAGTGCGGGTTCGAGTCCCGTGTTAGGCATGGGTGTTTGTAAATGTATGTTGGCTTGTCTAATGAAGAAAGTTTCGGCGCATTATACCCCTCGCGTTGCTGATGGCGCCAGATAATCTGAAAACAACCAACCAACCCAACAACATCTGGGCCATCAATTGTTTGTTATTGTTACTGAATATAGTTTTAAGTCAACATTAGATACGCACCTTCGATTTCATTCCGTTCGTTATCTTCATGAAGTGGTTTTAGGTAAAGTTTCAGAGCACATTTTTTTAGAAAGTTTTTCTAGTGTTTCTAAGTAGGTCTATGGATAGCGTCCTTCTATCATAAATCTATTAATTGGCAAGACGTATTTTTGTAACACTGTCTCTCCTTTCAAATTATTCTACTATTCCACCAATTTTTGTGATCAAAATTTCTTTTGAAATAGTTTTAACTGTAGAATTTCCAAAAACATGTCAATAGGGTCACAATTTTTAATTAGTTTGATTTTAGTATTTTTAATTATTATGTTATCGAACAGCCTCTATTACAGCAGTGTTTTTCGATAATATGAATGGCAACACCAAATATTTATTGTTTACACATTTCACACGTGGTTTTACATTATTTAAGTGCTACTAATTACTCGTTTATTTTAAATTAATTGATTTCAGTTATTTGTGAAAATGTGCGTTGTGTAGTTCAACCTTCATTTATATTTTCACCGGTACCGTCAACGTCAGTAGGGAATATCTCACATGAAATAAATTAATCATTGAAGAGAAGTACTCTGACAGAGATAGTTATTATCTAGTTATTATTTATTATCATTATTATTATTATTATAATTAGTTCGTTTATTTGACATAAGAATATGTTTTGTGCCGACTCAATTCTCTGTATACGATTATTATTCTTCACTTGTTATACCAGGACACCCACAATTCATTTTGGTATAAAACATTATTATATTTTAACAAGTACTGTGGGTGTAGCATTATGTTTATATTGATGTAAAATAATGGAAAATTAACTCCTCACCTGGAATTAAGTAACTTTTACTTTTGAAAACTATAAAGCTTCGGAATTTTTAATAATGAGCGTAAGTTTACTTCCTACTTTTCTACTACCAAAAAACGTAATTTTAAATAAAAAATCAAATTTTTTTTTTATTTGTATACATTTCACCTCAACATTTTTAATGAAAATTCAAATATTTTTATTTTTGAGTTAATGTAACATATTTATTATTAAATTTGGAAATAATTTAAAGATACTTTAAGGAAGACTTTAAAATATCGTTTGGTAAGAAAGGTTAGCTACCTACTTTTGGCAACGGCGTGAAATGAGGACTCTTTTAGTTGTGAGAAATGGAATTATATTTAGAATTATTTTTTATTATTGACTATAGCTGTAATTTGAAATAAATCAGTGTAAATAGATTGTACAAAATTACTTTACAAACTTAATTAGAACTGCTTTGCTTTTTTTCTAAATGGAAAAGTCAATGATGCTTCTTTTTTTCTGCCTTATTTAAAAACGTTCTGAAGATTAGGAAACTCGGTAAGTCATATTGTATTGTCTTAACATTGTGTCCTATATGACAGGACTTTTATATTTTATTTTTATATTTAACTAGCTGCGTGGACCCGCGCTACTGGGTACCCGTTACGTCATATAGGTCTTTGAAATTGACAATTCAGGTTATAATACAAGGTGGCCTGCAAAAAGGGGTGCTAGATTATTTTCAAAACATAAATTGGAATTGATCATTTGAAATTACGTTGAACAGTTGGCAAGTATTGACATAAATAAAGCATAAACGGCAATACTATAACAATTATTTTTTCGTCTGACCTCATTACTTAGGTTAAAAATGAAGACGGATATGGTTTTATAGACAACTTTCCTCAATTGCAATTGATAATTTCACAGCGATTAATAAATCACTGGAAGGGTATAATTAAACAGTGATCCACAAATCTACGAGTAGAAGAAAACATATTGCTATATTATATTATTTAAGTTCATATTTCAACGATAGAAGCTATTCTGCAAACGAGTAGAAGAAAACATATTGCTATATTATATTATTTAAGTTCATATTTCAACGATAGAAGTTATTCTGCAAATTTATATACCTCATTTAACAACATCCTGATTTCTTATATAGAATATAGAGATATGCTAGTACATTATGAATAAACTAGTCTGCATGGGAAAAAACGATAGAAACTGTTCACAAATCTTTGAACTGAATTCGATAGACAAACATATTATAACTTGCCAAATTATGAGCATTATTTTTTATTTGGTAACCCACAGCATTTTAATTTTTATTGAGGAAGATAACAGACGATTTCACTTATCAGATGCCGAATACTTGTATCTTTTAAAAGTGAAATAAGTTGTCCATAAATATTACGCCCTGTAACCTTTCTCGTTGACTATTTCAGAGCTATAGATTACCAAAAAAAAAAAATAATAATAATAATGTTCATCATTTGTCAAGTTATATCATATTTGGATATCGGATCTATATATATAATTCTCTTGCGTAACGTCCAAATTCGGCTGTATTTCTGTGAGCAGAATGGCAACGACTTCAAATATCCGATCACAAATCTTCTAAATGTACTTTATGCACGAATTCCCAAATTCAACAACCCAGCCAATCACAATATAGCTTTTGAAATTTGACTTATACATCTGGCAACAGCAACAACTTGGATTCACAATATTTTGTTTTTCTTATTACAATTTACAGATAGAAATTATTGCCTATTTAAAATTTATTGATTTAATAGTTACGATGATGCAAGAATAAATATATCCAAGATGTGTACAATTCTTTTGGATTAGAATTCCGGATAAAACAGACTTTTCGGAAAAGTTATTTGCTGGAACATGTTCTGGATGTCGCCGGATTGCATTCAGCGCTAAATCGCCAACTTTCAAAAAGTCACTAAGAGGCATCATATCTGAGGCGTAAATCTGAACCTATATTCATTTCTAATCAGTGCAAATTCAGCTATTATGAATTGAAAACTATCAAAATAACGAATAAAACCACCCACTCAACTTCCAAATCTCATATAAAATTTAAAAAAAAAAATTGGCGAAATAGGGCTAATTTTCTAGCCAACTTTGATTTTCAAAAAATTCTGGTTTATTGAATGCCGGATAACTGGCCTTTCACTGTTTTATTTTATATTCTAAGTATCGCAAAAAAGATTATGCAAACATATAAATGTTTCGTTAAGAAATTTCGATAAGCAACTTTAATTATTTTGGCGCTTCATGAGAAACCATCCCGTAAATTTTAATTGTTCAGTGAAATAAAAGATTTTTTTTAAATATATGTACGAAGCTGTTTATTTTTGTTGTTTTCCAAGAACTTTCTACTACATTGCCACACTGACCCTGCTAAACGCGTCTCGACAGCAGTAGGATAATGATGTTCATAACTAAACGTTTTCAGTTTCATGGCATTATGCAGCTGAAATAGCTTTTTGCTAGAGCATATTTTAAATGCTTCACTTTGAGGCGAGCAAAGCGAGCCAAGGGGATTGCATAGCAATCCAGGGGGTTGGCGAGCGTCAGCGAGCAGGGGGCGGAGCCCCCTAGTATAGTTATATTCAATCAATGTCGATTTTGGAACAGTTTCAGTCAATTTTGTCCTGGCAGATCAGTACATTTCTAAACTACTAGTTTTTCGCTATATTTTATAAAAAATTCCGAATTATGTTCGTTGAGGTAATTAAGTTCGCATACGTCTCTCGGATTACAATACCCATTCTGAATGAACAAATCGTTTCGAAATTATTTTACCCAATGGAACAAATCAATTTTTATCAAAATTTTATGAGATATGTAAATTACTTGAAAAACTCTTTAAATTAAAAGATAATAAATAAGTTATTACTTTCAATTTGTTAATTGTACCTTCATCTGCCAGATTTCACTACGAGAACAATCGTAAAAAATTAACAGGTAATCGAGCTTTTAAAAATGACTACTGCACACACATTCATTACTCCTTAAGGTCACAACAAAACTTCATTTTTTTTAATGTTTTATTAAAAACTATAAGAAAACATCGAATTAATAGGATATAAGTATTATTTAATTTTTGATTCTATAATAAAATTGAATGAAAATTTTTCTAACGAAAAATTTTCGGGAAGAGAGTTGCATTACTCTCATTGATACAGCAAGAAAGTTATAAAGTGATATTTGATTGTATTTTTATTTTTCTTTAATGGTCTAGCTGGACGCCTACTCTGAAAGATACGTCCCATACAGTTTTTTTTTTTTTTTTTTTTTTTTTTTTAAACGTATTTATAATTTTGTCAAAAAGGCAATTTAAAACTTCTGGGAAAGGAGTTTAAATAGATGGTAACACTCAAAATATTTTAGAATACGGTAGATGTGTTTTGCATTAACCTAATTTTAAGACTTATCAGATCTCTCTAAAATATTCAACAACAGACATTTCAATTGATGGAAGAAGACGTACAAAACGATACAATAACGTTAAGAGACAATATCTCAAAAGTTAATTTTTTATACAACCCCCACCCTTTCCCTCCACCCATATTTCACTTCAATTGATAGTTTCCCCCCCCCCCCCTATTTAGTAGTTTGAACGTTTTAAGGAACCCAAAGAGAGATAGCTTATTTTTGGAATTTATAGAAAATACTCTGCCATCGTCGAAGTTCTATTGGTAAGGATATCTTCTCCAAAGTTATTACCATGAGATGATACAAATGTCGGGTACTATAGAATGAAATTCGCAAATGAATCCTTCTGGTTTGTACTCAAACTGATTTTAAAATTGTTTTCCTTAGCAGTTTTTCTATTAACCGTTTGTATGCAGCAAATTTGTATTACATTCGTTCAAAATTAACACGATTTACAATTTGTTCAAAGACAAAGTTCTTGTTCAAACAAGTTCTCTGACGAAGACTTTGCTCAGCTCAAAGATTCTCATTATTACGTCAAATAAAAAACAAAACAAAAAATACTGTATTTTAAAAATGGCAAATTACTTCAAGGAACATAATTTTTTTTTTTCTTTTTTTTTTTTTTTTTTTTCTTCTTTTCATCGTAGGTGTGAAAAAGTAAATTGGGAGTTCCACACTCGCAAAAAACAACGTTTTTCCAATAATATTCTCCTTTAAAACTTACGGTAGAAAAATTCACTTTTCTTTTTTTCAAACTCCTCCAACATTACAATATCTAATACGATATAAATATATCGTATTAAACTTATTTCCCGCTAATTTTTTTTTACTCAAATAAAAAATGAAATATAATTCTTGCACTTGATGTAAATAAAAAAAATGGTTATAAAAATTCAGTTAATTATACTAATTGAAAAACACATGGATATAATATTAAGATGTCTCACACACCTTACATTCATGTTTAATACAATAAACCCTGCACTCTGAAAACCAAAAGAATTAAGCACATCGTA
The DNA here is from genome assembly GCA_963978545.1 of Linyphia triangularis. Classification (NCBI taxonomy): domain Eukaryota; kingdom Metazoa; phylum Arthropoda; class Arachnida; order Araneae; family Linyphiidae; genus Linyphia; species Linyphia triangularis. Next base: position 88,060,041 of record OZ021724.1, read on the forward strand.
AGTTCTATTCAATTTTTCTGTTATTTGACAATATATTTCTTCTGAAAATTGAGTCAGAAACGAAGCATTGCATAGTTAAACGCCAGTTGTTTAACTATGCAATGCAAGCTTATTTTAAATATCAATTCAGAGACATTCTTATAATTTTAATTGATGAAGTAACTCATAACCTATGGATTTCAGTGGACAGATGTAACCTCTAGTCAGAGTAATTACAAGTAGCAACGATTTGATTGAAGAATTTATGAAAATTCTAATGAAATTTACGACTCACGCTTATAAAGGGAATGTCAAGTGTGGTATTACATGGATTTTAAAGGAAATAAAACTAAAGGCAAAGAAGTAATCAATTAGGATTTCGCAGAAAACTATTTCTTTTTCAAATTATTTTATCAAATTATTGGACCTGTAACTACATCACACTGCATCCATTCATAATATATTATGAGTGGATGAGAAATATTAAGTAAATTAATTGTTCTAAAATTATGAAAGATATTATTATTTTTCAAATATAACGTGGTTTAATTACATATTGAAATATGAATGCTGATCATGGCTTACGTTACTAAATGTATATAAAATTAACTTACTGCAATTTTCCTTAAGTTTTTCTTTGATTGAGAAGACAACATGTGCCTTTAACATTAATTTATATCCTAGTAGTAACGTGTTACTTAAATTCAAAATATTTAGTAATTTTTTCCTATTTTTATATTGTGCCGATCTTTTATCAGGAAAGTAAACGGTTTTCTCAATGGTCAGATGTAAAGTTCCTTTTACAATTTAAATTAACTTTCTTTAGAAAAAGGTATAGTAGAGCGGCTAGAGGGAAAAAAACTGCACTTCGTGAAACAAGTCTGTAATTTTGCATATTGATAGATAATGCCATTTTAATCATTTTCAAAAGTGGGGCCACTCGGATTTCACTTCCGGTCAAGGTTTTATACTACTTCAAAGTTGGGCCTAAAATATGCCTTTACTTTCAATATAAACCGTAAATTGTAGGTTCACGGTCAAAAATATGAACTCTATTAACACGTATAATATGTTAAATAGTTAGGCTTGCATTAAAGAATTAAAAAAAAAATTAAATTTCAACCGGAAGTCCTTAAGATTTCGACCGGAAGTCTATCCCTAATCGACACCAACAGCTTGAAATACACACATAAAACACATTCTGTATCCAAAAGGGTTGATTTCGATAACATACCAAATGGAAATATTCCACTCGGATAATACTTCCGGTTGAGGTTTTAGACTTTTTTTCAAAGTTTGGCTTAATAATGACCATTTTTAATACTCCCCCTTCATATAAAGGGTCACTTTTAAAAACTAATATACTTCTTTCATGTTCTATATATCAAATTGTAAGAATGAATATGTTAACTTTAAAATGAAAAATTTCAACCGGAAGTGACTGAAATTCCGACCAGAAATCAACGCATAAGCAAATTTCAGAGCTTACACCGATTTTTTTTTTCTTCTAGTAGAGCGGCTAGAGGAAAAAACTGCATTTCGTGAAACAACTCTGTAATTTTGGAACATTGATAGAATATATCATTCTAATCATTTTACGAAGTGGAGCCACTCAGATTTCACTATCGTCCAGTTTTTATACTTGTTCAAAGTTAGGCATAAAATATTCGTTTTTATCAATGAAAATAGATATGTGTGGGGTCATAACCAAAATCATGAACTTTATAGACATGTGTAATCTGTTAAATATAGATAAAAGGTTAAAAAAAAAAAAAAAAAAAAATTCAACCGGAAATGATATGCATTTTGACCGGAAGTCTATCTTTAACAGCTAAAACTGCATCTAATAGCTTAAACTACATGTATGAAACATATGCTATCAATAAAAAGGGAATTCTGGTGATGTTTTATGATAAACTAAATTTAAAAAGTTATTTCTGGTCGAGGTTTTAGATTTTTTAAGTTAAGACTTAAAAATGTGCTTCCCTAATTTTACCATCTTCTTATAAAGGGTCACTGTTAAAAACACTTAATATTTCATATTGTTACATCTAATTATAAGGATGGATATGCTGAACATGAAATAGAAAACTCCAACTGGAAATTACTGAAATTCCGACCGGAAGTCTACTTACTTATAAGGAACTGATACTGCCCTTAAACCAATACCTTTATGTATCACGGTGATATCGTCTCAGATAGCCGGAAGATTTCATTTGATGTTCCAGAAAAGGAATGATGATTATGTTAAGTATAAAATGGTAAATTTCAACCGAAATGACTGGAATTCCGACCGGAAGTTTGCTTGTACGAGTTTCTTTCAATGCAATTAAAATATAACCAAAATAAAAATCTCATTAGTTGCAATCCTCTCAAATTTGGACTAAGACAGGAGATTATTTTTTAAGGGATGCGCATCGCACACTCCTTTTTTTTTTTGGGGGGGGGGGGGGATGGAGACACGAAAGTTGAACAATTTTTTTTTTTTTCATTGTTCATATTTTCAGAAATTTAACTGTATTTTAGACTCAGATTTGCAATCTGAGACGATATTACTGTGATACTTATAAGTATTGGTATATGGGCAGTATCAGTTCCTTATAAGCAGACACTCACTTCAGATTGAAAATTTTCATTTTACATCCAGCAATCCATCCTTATAATTTGATGTAACAACATGTAATATCAATAATTTTTAATTGTGACCCTTTCTATGAAGGTGGTAAAATTTAAAGAAGCGCATTTTTTAAGTCTAACTTTAAATAAGTCTAAAACTTCGACGGGAAGTCGCTTTTTAGCTTTAGTTCATTATAAAATGACACCAAAATTCCATTTTTATTAGTAGCATATGTTTCATACATGTAGTTTAAGCTGTTATAGACTTCCGGTCGAAAAGCGATTCACTTCCGACAAATCCTTTTTTTTTTTTTAATCTTTTCTCCAAATTTAATAATTGAACATATTACACGTGTCTATAGAGCTCACTGTTTAGCAATGATCCCGCATATAATTATTTTTATGAATATAAACGAACATTTTATGCCTAACTTTGAACTAGAATAAAAACTCGACCTGAAATTAAATCCGAGTTTCTCCACATCTTAAAATGATCAGAATTACACATTTTGTGAATGTGCACAATTACTGACTTGTTTCACGAAATGCAGTTTTTTCCCTCTAGCCGCGCTATTATATTGGTAAATGGGCAATATTAGTTCTTTAAAAGCAAACTTCAGGTCGGAATTTCAGTCACTTCCGGTTGAAATGTTCCATTTTATATCCAGCATATCCATCCTTATAATTTGATGTAATAACATGTAGTTTTAACAGTTTTTAATTGTGACCGTTTATAGTTTATATGAAGGTGGTATAATTTAAGAGTGCATTTTTAAATCTAACTTTAAAGAAGTCTAAAACTTCGACCGGAAGTCGTTTTTTAATTTTAGTTTATCATAAAACATCACTAAAATTCTCTTTTTAATGATAACATATGTTTCATAGATGAAGTTTGAGCTGTTGGGTGCAGTTTTAGTTGTTATAGATATACTTCCGGTCGAATGCCAATCACTTCCGGTTGAATTTTTTACTACTTTTTTTAATCTTTCATCTATACCTAGAAATTTAACATATTACACATGTCTATAAAACTCATGATTTGGCTGCAACCCCACATATATTTATTTTTATTGATAAAAACGAACATTTTACGCCTAACTTTGAACTAGTAAAAAAACTCGACCGGAAGTGAAATTCGAGTGTCTCCACTTCTTAAATTGATCAGAATGGCATATTCTATCAGTGTAAATAATTACAGACTTGTTTCACGAAGTGCAGTTTTCGGCTATTTTTTGGCGTCAAGCCGCTTTACTAATACGTATATAGATATTTTACGAACTTCCGGTCGTAACTTACTTTCTAATTTTGGTATATATTTAGTATATAATAATATTTTTATTTGATAAGTTTTATAATATATTGAATTAACCTTTTTATAAATGGAATATGTTTTATATATATAGTTCAAGTTGTTGGAGTTGAATAGGGATACACTTCAGGTCGAAATATTAATAGCTTCCGGTTGAAATTAAAATTTTTTTTATTCTCTAATAAAAGCCTAACTATTTAACATATTATACGTGTTAATAGAGTTCATATTTTTGGCCGTGAACCTATAATTTACGCTTTTTATTGAAAAAAAAACCCGCATATTTTATGCCTAACTTTGAAGTAGTATAAAACCTCGACCGGAAGTGAAATCCGAGTGGCCCCACTTCTTAAAATGATTAGAATGACATTATCTATCGATGTGTAAAATTACAGACTTGTTTCACAAATTGCAGTTTTCGGCTATTTTTTGGCGCCTAAGTCAAGTAATCAGAGACGAAAACATATTGTTTACGATTGATTTCTCTTGTCCACTTGTATATAAAGAATATGTACCATATGGCGTGGTCCATAGATTAAAGACACTTATAGATATGACACTCTGATTGGATTACCATTAAGGATTTTCTATATTGAAAGCGCCATAGAAACCAGCGCCCCCAGTAGTTTCGGTTGGAACTACATTTGACGGCAACGCAACGCATGGTCGCTGATTGGCTGATTCGTTGCCATGGCAATGCGCATTGCTTGGATTGATGTTAAAGCTTCTTGTTTTTAGACTCCGAATGGAGACTTAACACACCCTCTTATGTTTCGTAACTTTAAATTTTATTCAACCAGCAGATTGGAGTTTTTTTTTATTAATTATAAAGTTAAAGTTGCAGTCGAATTTATTTGCTAAATTAATTTTATTTAATGCGCAAATAAAATTAGTTTTTTTTTTTTTTTTAATTCTTATTAGGTTGTGTTAAAGCTTTGTAATAAGAAATTAGCAGCAGAAAATATCACCAAATACCTTTTTATTAAATTTTGAACAAACTTTTTCAATGGATGAATTACTGAAACATTGCATTTTGAAAATATATCAATATATTTTTACAAAACTGTATTGACGTAAGAAATTTTTTTATACATTATTATTATTATTTTTTTTTTTTACAAATAAGTTCTTGCTTGTTTTTAACTACAGGTAAAGTTTATATTTCAAATACAATTTTACAAATAAAGTTTAAATGCTTCCTTAAATACTAAAAATAATGATAATAAAATTAAAAATATAATATTACCAACAATATCAATAAAATATCGACAACTTTAATATAAAAACAACAAGAAGAATATAAAACAATAATAATAATAATAAAGGAAGACACACACAGCAATCTCAATAAATTATTACCAAGAAATAATTCGTTGTTATTTTTTCATAAAATGAAATCTCAATTAGATATGCAAATAACGTAAGTGCATGAGAATTTTAACTCGTAATTAGCTTTTAATATAAATTGAATCAAAATATTAAATCTTCCAATTAAAATCAAACGATAATCTAACAAATAAAATTAAATCTTCGCTATGTCGTTAGAATAACAAAAATAGAATTTTTTACAATTCTATTTTTTGTTAACGTTTATTTCGCCATGAAAGCATTTTTAAATATTTTAAATATTTTTAAAAATCATAAATTTTATTTTTTATTATTTAAAAAACAAAAAAATGTGATACAAAATGTAAAAGCATCCAAGATTCCAATCAACCAATCAATCTTTGAAGATATATTAGTTCGTTTAGTAACTACTGGGGGCAGAATCGGTCAGAATGAGTTGACAGTCTAGAGAATACTTAGTCTATGGCGTGGTCACTGGTCTTTCATCTCGAAACACAAATTAATGGTTTTCATTGAAGTAATAATTGCCACTTGGTCTTCGGCTCGTTTTTTTTTTTTTTTTTTTTTTTTTTTAATCCTTATGAATATCATTTTTGGCTATTTGCGATATTAGTGTGACTTTTAAGTTTCAGTATAATTTCCATAAATTCTATAAAATCCTCAGTACTTTTAATTACTCTGACCAGAGCCCATCAGGGCACTCATTACATTCATTCAGGTATATATTTCATGAAAAGCGATTACATTTGAATTTGTCTTACACTATTTATCATTAGTTGTATATTTTGACCGACAACATAAGCCATTACGTGTCCAGCAAGCAAATTTTAATGTGTTATTAAACCACGTTGTGTTTGATAAATATCAGGCTCTATTACAAGTTTACTAAAATTTTTAAATAGATAAATATATATACTTTTATTTATATACGTTAGGCTCCAGTTTCAATGAAAATCCTATGTATAAAAAAAATTTCTGTGGGAACTCATTTGTGCCCATTTTGAAATTTGGCGCATAAGTAGCCGATTGGTGATTTCAAAACATGTTTTTTTTGTTTTGTTTTTTTCCCCTATGAACAAACTAAAATGTGCATTATGAGATTTTCAAAAATAGTAATTTTTTAAAATTCTAGTTATGTTGAACTTTATTTCACATGAAAGGCTTATTTAATCTTGAAGAGAATTGTACAAATTTAAGGTCTCTAACCTTAATAGTTTTAAAATTTACAGCAGTTTGAAAATATCAACACTGTGCGAAATTTGTTTAATTTTACTTTCATCGAAGATTCATATCTGAAAGACTATAACTCCAAATATTCTGAAATTATGTATTTTTTTTATCCTTTTCATAAATTTAATTAATTCGCAAAAAATTTACAAAATCTAAATAGCAAAAGTTTGAAAAATAATTTTTGTTGCTGAATTGACACGGAAAGACCTTCATTTAAAATTAAATGTTTAAAATTCAAATGTTTAATTTATAGTGAGTGACGATTGCTAAAAGCTAAGGTTGAAGCTTATAAAGTCTAATCTAACAATTGATCGGTTTCGATTAGTATTTAGTCGGAAATTGGTAACTTTGTGCAGTAGTATGGTAACGGAAGTAATAGACTCGTTTCACTGCCCATGAAGTAAAGAAGCCCATGAAGTGTAAAAAGGGAATTGCCGAATAAAGTTGCCCGCGTGAAGTGTCTATTGAAAATCAGACTATATTCTAGATTTGACATAAACTCTTCCCGAACTGCAAATACGAAATGTATTCATTTACGTAAAAAGAAAAAATAGCTAAGGTGAGCAGATTCACTTTTAATTATAACGAGTTTTCATTAAAAAATAGAAATATGTCTTGAAAATTTGTCAGCTTGATAACCTACAAGTTTCTTACAATACTGAAAGATTTTCTTTCGTCAACTTTAAAAATTCACACACACTATCGATGACTAAATGTTACAATTCGCGCTTACTGATCAATTCTCCTGAGGGTTCGTATTTGAAACCACTCATGTACTTTCTATACAGAGTGATTAAAACTAAACGAACGGTATTCAGAGGCGCGTAGCTCCGGTTTTCTAAACGGATCCGAATGAAATTTGAAATATATCTTATTTGAATCATGTGCATCAAAGTGCTGCAGAAGCATTGCTTCCATTCTGATGAAAAAGAGTTTTGCAATTAATGCTCGTTCTTTCTTGTTCAGCGGCATATTCACTGCTTGCAACTGATTTACTTGACATATCCCTATCGCTTTTAAAGGGAAATTACATCAAGCACTCATTTGCATGTGGTTTTACTAGTTCAGCGCCATCTATTGGCCACATTTCAAACTATTTTTTTCCGATGGAAACCTCGAGTGCAGGATCTACATAACATACATTTCAAGTTTCATTCGGAACTGTTCTGTAGAACTGGAGCTACAAGCTTCTGAGTGCCGTCAGCTTAATTTTAACCACAAGTCAGAAGAACGGTCTTTCATGCTTTACCAGGCTATGGTTGTAGTTCTTCGGGTTTCCACCCAATCAGGATAATTGGAAGGGTAAGAGCGATGGTCACTAACTAGATGGTTGCAGTTCCTTTTATATATCTTTAATGAAGTTCTTTCTTGAACCTTGGTGCAGTATGGCCCAAGTGTTACCCTTGCGCCATAAAACATAATCAACCAACCAACTTCCTTAAATCTTGGACTATCTAAGCAGTTCATATATTAATCAGGTGTTTTGACATATTGCGTATATTACTATCACTATGAAAATATACGTCACTGCAGCATAAAAAGCCGTAAAAATATTTCATTCAACGTTTTCCCATTTATATATTTAATCCTAAAAGGTTTCAGTAGTTTTTTGAGTGAACGTAAAATTTATGTTAAAATACCAAAATCAAGATTTCTGCATAATTGACGGGAATTTAGATCAAGATAGTGTAAGAATCGCTGATTTTGCTGCGATCAACATTCAATAATCCTAATGATTGCTCAAACATTCAGTAATCGTAATTCCAAAATTTTGAAAGAGCCTCAAAATAAATATAAGCTGTACCATTATGTGCTTTTAACTACAAACATTTTTATGGCATAAAAATTATGACCGATAAAACATGTCGGCAGTTCATTTTGTTTATAATGAACACAAACCATCTAGTCCATTTTCTCTTAAATTCATGATTTTCTTTATCAATTTTTCTCTTCCATTTGTACGAAGTCGAAACCAGGTTTTCTCAATATAATGTATCAAAAGCAAAGGCATTTTAACAAGGTGTTCTACCGTGCAAAGTTTAGGTGCATTCTGCCTCTGTCAGAGACGAGAGAACAACGAATGTCAGCAAAAGCTTGATGCAACTGAGACTTTGACGCATGGTTGGTTGGTTGTTTTCAGATTATCTGGCACTGTTAGCAACACGTGGTTTATAATGTGCCGAAAACATTCGTCATTTGACAAGCCAACATACATTTACAAACACCCATGCCTTACACGGGACTCGAACCCGCAATCTCGCGGTCTAGAAGCTAGCACGCTAACCACCATACCGTTGGTCGGCGACGCATTGTGGGAGCACTCCTATTAATCATTCTGATTATCCTATATTTCTACTGAGAAAGATGCCAGTGTGCGTTCATTTTAAGTTGGTATTTGAGAATAGTTGGTATTTGAGAATAGACCCTACTAATCTGTGTTTCGTCACATTTCCCTTATAGCTCGGGTTTGAGATTACGCAGTAAATTTAAAATGGGTTTATATTAACAAAGTACAAATATATTACTATTTATTGTTTTATCAGTTTGTTCCTAATTTGAGTTTCTGAGAACTTGAAGAGTCGGGAATATCCTTGAGAAGTTGCATTAACGAGTTACCTCATTTTAAATTTTTTATAGAATTCAGAGAAATGCTAATTTACTGTAGATGTACTGATCTACCGGGGGGGGGGGGGAATGGTCGAAATTGTTTGAATTGAATGAGTAGAAATAAATCCAACTGGCAAATAAGTCATAATTTGAAAAATAATGAGCATTTTTTTTTTATTTAGTAACCTTTAAATGTATGGTAGAATTTCTTTCATTCCACGCTACTACGGCATTCTTTGGCTTTACGGTTTTTATTATAATTAACCTACAATGTATTTTTTTTTTTTTTTTTTTTTTTTTTTTTTTGTCTTTCTTTTTCCGAAAAAATATAAACAACTTGACCTACCTACTACAATGGGATATTTGATACGTAGAATGATTTATTAATGAATATTATTACATTTGTTGAAAAATATGTCGAATGCTTTCGATAAGTGTAACGTAATGCAACGCATTTTATGGCGCTATATTCAAAACTCATAGGTATGTCTAAAATGATTCCCTTATAAATTCTGGAGCAGGCGTAATATAGTTACAAAAAGTGCTACGGCTCTATCTTTGTTCTCCTCGATCCTCTAAGTATTCCTCCTTGACACAATAGAGACCTCAACTCAATTTTCATAAATTTGGCTGTGCATCTTCGTTTCACTATAACAGCGATATGCAGTTTTTAAATTGAATAAAATAAATACAAATTGTAATCGATATTTGGAGAAAATTGTTTCAGTCATACTTAAAACTGCACTAAATTGTCTATTTTTGTCATATATCGTAAAAAATACATTTTGAAGATGTGTCATTTGATCCACTGTTGTAATACTTTCTGAAGTGCGGTAATATATTTTCGTTTTGAAACTAGAACTATTGTTTAAAATATTCTGACCATTATGCAAATATACTCATCTCGAAAGCCATTAAGGCATGGTTTGACGCCTTATTAACACAATTAAATTTATCTTAGATGGAGAAGACTCCTTGGAGCTAGTCTCACCAATGAAACTCCTTAAGATTGTTTCTGTAAAGGCAATATTTCCAGGAATCACAATACTTCCGAGCATGCTGATAAATAAGGGATACGCAATCATTTAGATCTATATGACATTTTGTGGATTCAAGCCAACCGTTGTGGTGGCTTGATATCTTTGGTCACTCCGTCTAGACTTAGAGCAGTATTTGTAATTCTATCTCTTACAGCTTACTCTCATCTCAGAAACATTTCTTCCCTACTGACATTATTTACGTCTTGATTCTGTTGACATTGAAATCATCAAAAAGGTCACTTGAGTGTGTGACTCGAATTTCATCAGCTTCGATATAGATATATTTAATCGATGTATCACATTTTCTTATTTTGTTTTTAGATGTGCTTTCTAGATAGATATTAGACAAGAATAAATTGTGAGGTTATGAATAAACCGGACTTGTCAAAAATTAATTTTGAATGAGTTGAATTAAATCTGATGCCAAATGTAACAATTCGAATACACTTGTTAGTCTTGTAACCCACCGGACTTTGATTTTCAATGAGAAAGGCAGCAGATGATTTCTGATCTCTAACTCGGAAAACTTGCATACTTTAATAGTACCAGTACACTCTTGCCAAGACAAGACGAGCCGCTGCGAGTGGGAAATCTACTTGGTGCGCATGGCCTCTATTACTCGTACAGTACCCCCCCCCCCAAAAAAAAAAAAAAATCAGAACGATGGCTATATCTTCTGCTCTAATTTATGAAATAAAAAAAAAGGTACCATTGTAAATCGTGGAAGGTTTTTAATAATTGCGTGTATTTTTTTTTTTTGTTTTTTGTCGTCTTTATTTTTTTTGTCATGAGGGGTCATCTACATATTAAAACAGAACCAAACTTTAAAAAGTTCAATAGCAAACTCATAATATTATCCCATATTTGGATTCAGCATCCAAAAAAATTTCGAAGTACAAAAATTCGTAATTTTCTAATGAATGGTTTATAATTTAAACTAGCTGAATACCCGTGCTGCACTACGAAATTTTACCATTAGCATTTTAGCGATCAAAAGACATTCACGTATTCTACATTTCAGACGTTTGCACCCATTTCGATCCGGACAAATTGATTTATCAAAATAGAAACTTTCCTTTGTTGACAATTTTAACAAAATTTATAATTGTGAATACTATATTGGAAAGAGGCATTTGAATATCCCTCGTTTAGAACGTTTAAATCCCTTCGGACCCTTTTAATTACGTAATCGAGATTGAAATAGTTTATTGTGTTTATGTTTGCTCTTTGTTCTAAATTTCGAAGTAGTAGCTGCATTGGAATTGAGACATTAAAATAATTCTCGTATAGTTTCAATGTTGCGTCGACTTTTCATCCCTTAAAAATTCATTAATCGATATTGGAATAATTTCTTTTTTTAATTTGTCCTTTTAACATTTGCACCAAATATCAGAATTATGACTACATTGGAAGAGGAACATTCGGATATCCCTCGTTTGGAACATTTAACCCCTTTTCGACTCCATAAAGTAGGTTAATCGAGAACGGAATAGCTTACTTTTTCTATGTTTATCTTTTTTGACATTTGTACAAATTTTCAAAGTTGTGACAAAATGGGAAGTGGGACATTCGAATATCTCTCTTTTGGAACGTTTAACGCCTTTTCCAACCCTTAAGTGGGTTAATCGAGATCGGAATGGCTTACTTTTCTATGTTTATCTTGATTGGCATTCATACCAATTTTAAGAATTGCGACGAAATGGGAAGTAGAATGTTCGAATATCCCTCGTTTGGAACGTTTAACCCCTTTTCGACCCATAAACGTGGATTAACCGAGATCGGAATAGCTTGCTTATTCTATGTTTATTTTTGTTGACATTTGCCCCAATTTTCAGAATTGTGACTATATGGGGAGTGGGATATTTGAGTTTGGAACGTTTAACTCCTTTTCCACCCCTTAAAGTGGGTTAATCAAGCTCGGAATAGCTTAATTTTTCTATATCTATCTTTGTTGACATTTGTGCCTATTTTCAGAGTTGTGACCAAATGGGAAGTGGTACATTCGAATATCCCTCCTTTGGAACGTTTAACCCCTTTTCCACCCCTTAAAATGGATTAACCTAAGTCGGAATAGAATGCTTTTTCTATTTTTACCATTGTTGATATTTGTGCCGATTTTCAGAGTTGTGACCAAATGGGTAGTGGGATGTTCGAATGTCTCTCGTTTGGAACGTTTAACCCCTTTTTTGACCCCTTAAAATGGGTTAATCGAGATCGGAGTAGCTTACTTTTTCTATTTTTACGATTGTTGATATTTGTGCCGATTTTCACAGTTGTGACCAAATGGGAAGTGGGATATTCGAATGTCCCCCGTTTGGAACGTTTAACCCCTTTTTCGACCCCTTAAAATGGGTTAATCGAGATCGGAGTAGCTTTCTTTTTCTATTTTTACGATTGTTGATATTTGTGCCGATTTTCAGAGTTGTGACCAAATGGAAAGTGGGATATTCGAATGTCCCCCGTTTGGAACGTTTAACCCCTTTTCGACCCCTTAAAGTGGGTTAATCGAGATCGGAATAGCTTACTTTTTCTATTATTACCATTGTTGATATTTGTGCCGATTTTCAGAGTTGTGACCAAATGGCAAGTGGGATATTCGAATGTCCCCCGTTTGGAACGTTTAACCCCTTTTCGACACCTTAAAGTGGGTTAATTGAGATCGGAGTAGTTTACTTTTTCTATTTTTACCATTGTTGATATTTGTGCCGATTTTCAGAATTTTGACTATGTGGGAAGTGGGAGAATTAGTGATGAGTGAGTGAGTGAGTGAGGGCTTTGCCTTATATATATAGAGATGACAAAAAGATAATGATAAATTAATGTTAAATAAAAAAGTAGGTGTTTTGGCCATAAATACTTAAATAATTAATATATTTCAGTAACATTTTTTTTTTTTTTTTTTTTAAGATAGTTTGTAAATGGCCAAACATAAATAGCAATCAACTTTTGCATCAATTTCTTTTTTAATAATTAATTATTAATTAATAAAACCATATTAAATTTTTTTTGAATAGAAACATATATTTTTTTTGCTTTCATTAGATTTACCATGGTCTAAACCACCCCCACAATTTTTTTCTTTCCATTTTGACTTTTAGTTCTCGATTTTTTAGCGAAAATGTAAAAAACGTTAACTTTAAGGGAACGTATAGTAGACGACTTTTGAAAACTATCACAGATTAATTCAAGGTAAACTAGAGGTGTGGAAAATTGCACAACATTCAATTATCGTAAAATGAGGTGAATAGGAACAGCGGGGTGAATCGGAACAGAATTTCTTGAAATTAAATATATATATATATATATATATATATATATATATATATATATATATATATATATATATATATATATATATATATATATATATATATATATATATATATGTATATATATATATATATATATATATATATATATATATATATATATATATATATATATATATATATATTATTTTATACAAACAAAGCAGTTTTATTTTACATTTTTTTAATCTGTCTAACGTGTTTGGAATCGTGGAGCATATGTTTAGTGTGGTTATCAACAGTGTCCTTTTTTTAAAAAAAATTACTTTCTTAAATTACATTTACTTAAAACTACATTTCTTAAGCAATTTCAATAAGTTATCCTTTAAAAAATTTTACTGAATCATGTTGTTTTTTCATTTTATAAATAATTTCAACGATCAAGTTAGATTTGTGTTTACAGTGACATGTTTCTGTAAAATAATAACGCTTTGCTGAATACTGTTTACTAATGCCTACATTTTATCTTTTTTAATTTTCTAATTATCAGTAGTATATGTTATACTTCTGAAATACTATTCTAGTTTATTGTAAAATGGTTGGTTTCGGCCTAAAAATTAAGTCCTACTTTAACTTCCAGATTTAAACTATCAAATCTCAGTCGTTAGATTGCTGGCATTTCGTTCAAGTGATTCTGTTTTGAATACCAATGCAGTTTAATATCAACACCATTGTAGTAATTAATGGTGAAGGTAAGTCATAAATTATCGACCAGTCCAAATCTGGTGAAACCACTCAAGTGCGCATAATCAAACGTCCAGAGTTGGGATACTTGACACTTGATATGTGACACATTTCAACAAGATAACGTCAACAAGTTTAAAACATAATACCGATACACTTACTTGGTGTTGTTACTGAGACAACGGAGAATAATCATCTCATACAATCAAATTATAACTGGTTACTGTTCATATCCATCTATTATTAATTAACACTTTATATATAAAAATAAATTTTTAATTAATTATGAATTCGAATTTTTGCTAACAGATCCATTCTACATAAGACTTTACAATCAGAAAGTAACAAAAAAAATTAACTAATAACATTTTTGTAAAAGAAAATGCATTTTTACCTAAATATTAGAACAAATATTAGAAACATTAGAACCTAAACCTCTTTTAGGGTTTAACCTTTTCATACAGAAAGTTCGCATGATTTCACTTCGGTATTGAAATGAGCTTTGCTTTTCGGAATGCCCTCAAAAGATCATTGATCCATTGCTGCGTGGATAAATGGACTTTTAAAAATGAATTTCAACATTCCAGAGTTCTTTCTCAATTTATTTGACGTCAACTGGAATTTCTCAAATTTTTTCGCCGATGTTGACTTGAAATTTACGAATTGATAATATACTTTTAATAAAAAAAGGTTTGAAAAACTGTAGTGAATGTAAAATACATAACAAGTTTTTTTGGTGAGTACATATATTATCTGAATATTTTCTTATATATTATTTCTAGATTTTGTGTGTGTGTGTGTGTGAATATCCCTTTTTCTCTCTTTATACGAAACCAAGATTAATAAATAAACGAATTTAAAGGTTAAGACTTCCACTTCTAACAAATAGTTTATTTAACCATTGAGAAACTTGTTTAAACCATTTTTACTATTATTTGATGATCCATGGTGTCTACAAAAGGTTGGACTCATTTTGATGTTGAATAATTCATAAAATGACGAAGACAAATTTAAATTGATAACACTAACGGTTAGACAGACTCAAAAAGTTTTATGGCCCTTGTCAATCGACTTCCACATGTGAGCCGTTCTTCGCACGGAGAATATCAAGACGGTAGTCAATTTTTCTCCAGCTACGGCAAGCATGTCGGCATCCACAGAGGCTATTGCGGCGGTAATCCTGACCTTTAAGTCATTTGACACTTTTCTCCTGTAAACGATAGTAGTTAGAAAATGCCGATCCTGAGCCAGGGCGCAATGCGCAAGGGATGAGGGATGATGACGTCACAGGAAGGGGCGTGACCGGATATGACGTCACAGGAAGTGACATCATAGGATATGACGTCATCGGAAGTCACGTGACCGGAAGTGGAGTGGAGTTGTTCCCCTCCTGCTGCTGTTTTAGTTTCGGTTTCATTATAAGCTGTTTGTGTATGACGTCACAGTGGGAATGACGTCATAATGTGTTTTATATCAAAGTTTTGAGCGGTGGCAACACTTTTTAGTTTTTGTTTCCAGTTAAATGGGGTTGAGTTGTTCTAGGACTGCTTGTAAACGAATAAGTTAGAGTGATAGGCTTTTATTGAGTGACGTCACAATAGGTATGAGGTCATAATTTGTTTTATATCAAAGTTTTGAGCGGTGGCAACACTTTTTAGTTTTTTTTTTGTTTCGATTTACATTTAAGATGGAATTGAGTTGTTCTAGGGCTGCTTCTAAACGAATAAGGTAGAGTGATAGGTATTTTTACTAATGACGTCACAGTGGGTATGAGGTCATTCTATGTTAAGATTTACGTTTTAAGTGGTGATAACATTGGATATATACCAAATTTAGTTTTCAGGTGTTGGCAACGAGTTCTGATCGGTCAGCTAAATGCTCGCTTGTGACTGATAAGTTTTAAACATGTGACCAAAAGTTAACTCCTGATTGACTGTTTGGTTTTCTAGCGAGTTACTTACATATCCTTTAGCCAAGTTAAAATACCTGCAACAAAGTTACACAAAAAAAAAATGTTAAATTGGAAAAGTTAATAAAAGGAAGGCCATTTGCTAAGGGTCTAAAAAACCCTAACCCCGAGCTACACGTGACATTTCAATATTTTACCAAACAATTGTTAAAATATCGACTATCGGACGTTGCCTTCATGGTAACTCATCTACCCACCCCCCTTCCCTAACCAATTTTGAATAAGTTAAGACTTTAGAAATTACAATTAATAAATTTTGAAAAATTATTTATTAAAGGTGAGGACCCACCTCCAGCCCGATACCTCTTTTAGGAAGAATTGGTACCGCCTCACTCCACCCTAACAAAAAAAAAAAAAATCTGTGAAAAAAAAACACGAAGTATTAAACACGTCTTTCACACTCAGGTATCTAAGTAGAAATGGCGAGACGGCAACCGGTAGCGTCTATATATGAGGGGTGATCACGTGACTTCACCGACCAATCAGGTTTCACGGTAGAGGATGCTACTGACTATCGACCCGTCAGAAGGGAGGGGAGCGAGACTAGGGATGTTTCAACACGCTTCAACGCGTTTGCGAGTTGAGTTGTTGTGTAACGATCTTGCTTGAAACAGTTAAAGTGATAGATAATTTGTTCGTGACGTCATAGTGTAGCGAATGGGTTTTTAGCGTAGACAGTTGTTGCAATTGGAGTAATTATGAAATTTATTAAATATAAAGATAATATTTAGTAATAATTATCAGATTTTATTATTATTATTATAAAAAATAAACTTATAAAAAAAAGTGAACGTGAAAATTTACTTTACGAATAAAAATCATATCTTTAAAATGTGTACGAATATCACTAAATAAGAGAAAAAAGTAACATACTTAAACTCTTTAAAATAAATAACTTTAACATTAACGTAAAAAATTTACTTTTCACATAAAAATCACTTTAAAATGAGTAAAAATATCGCTAAATAAGAGAAAAAAAGTAACTTACTTAAAATTTCTAAGATAAATATTTAACCTTTACTCGAAAATTCCCTTCATATATAAAAATCACGACTTTAAAATATGACATGCAAGAGAAAAGTAACGTACTTAAACTTTCTACGACAAATAACTTTAACATTAACGTAACATTTTACTTTACACATAAAAATCCCGACTTTAAAATATGTAGAAATATCGCTAAATAAAAGAAGAAAAAAAAAGTAACATACTTAAACTTTGTACGACAAATAACTTTGACATTAACGTAAAAAATTTTCTTCACATATAAAAATCACGACTTTAAAATGTGACGTGTAAGAAAAATTAGCATACTTAAAATTTCTACGACAAATAAATTTAACCTTTACGCGAAAATTTACTATATACATAAAAATCATGTCTTTAAAATATGTAAAAATATTGCTAAATAAAAGAAAAAAAACTAACATACTTAAACTTTGCACGACAAATAACTTTAGCATTAACGTAAAAATTTACTTCACATATAAAAATCACGACATTAAAATGTGACATGTAAGAAGAATTAGCATACTTAAAATTTCTACGATAAATAATTTTAACATTTGAGTGAAAATTTACTACATATATAAAAATCATGTAATTAAAATATAGCTGAATAAAAGAAAAAAGTAACATACTTAAACTTTCTACGACAAATAACTTTAACATTAACGCAAAAATTTACTTTACACATAAAAATCACGACTTTAAATTTGACATGCAGGAGGAAAGTATAACATACCTATAATTTCTACGACAAAGAATTCAAACATTGCCATTCATGTCTTTAAAATGTATAATGACAACTCTAACTTTTAGAAAAAAGAAACACTAAAAATTTACAAGGCAAAGAATTTAAAATTGAACGTGAAAATTAACTTCACATGTACAATCATACTCTTATATCAACGATAAATAAGATAAAAAAGAAGCTCTAAAAATTTATAAGGCAAATAATTTAAATAATACGCGAAAATTTACCACACATATAAAAATTATGTCTTTCAAATGTGTAAGAATAACGCTAAATTAGAGAAAAAGAAATACTAAAAATTTATAAGGTAAGGAATTGAAACAATATGCGAAAATTTATTTCACGCATAAAATTTTTATCTTTAAAATGTGTAAGAATAATGCTAAATTAGAGAAGAAAAAAAAAAATAACATACTTAAACTTTCTTCGACAACAATTTAAACAATACGCGACATTTTCATACACAATTATTTTCTTAGGTTAATGTTAAATAATGGGAAATTTAACAGAATAAAAATTTCAAAGATAAAGAATTTTAACCTTTACACGAAAATTTACCTCACAAAAATATCATATCCTTAAACTTTAACGTGACAATTTACTCTTCATATACAATTAAACTCTTAGATTAATGTTAAATAAGAAAAAAAATAATATACTTAAAATTTCTAAGATAAACATAACGTAAAAATTTCGTATCATGTGTTTAAAATGTAACATATAAGAGAAAAAAAACTAACATACTTGAACTTTCTATAGCAAAGAATTTAAGCATTAGCGTAAAAATTCACTTTACATATAAAATTCACATCTTTAAATGGGAAGATAAGCAGGTGACGGTAATTAGCCAATCAGGGTAGCGGTAGGTGATACGCCATTCGCCGGCATTTTTAGATCGGAGGATGAGTCACGCTAAAACTTGTTGGAACAGGTCGGGAGATTTGTACAGCAAGAACAACAGCATCGACGCGCAAGCAGCGGGTGATGCTGTGATGTGTCAGCAGGTCTTTGAGATTATCGTTTTCCTACTTTGCCGTTTTCATAATGAAATGTTTGTGAAAACTTGGAATGAATAAAGTGGATTTCAAAGACATATTAGTAAGTGAAGGTAGAATTCGCATGGACTTTCTTCCAAAAAGTATGATTCACTTGGAGAATTTAAGATCATTTCTACTTGAAAACTTTTCTATTATTTAAAACATTGAATATTGTTCAAACTCAGTGGGATTATATGCTACAATACGGGTAAAACTTAACAAAATTGTTACATAGAAGAAAAATAGTAAGAGATTTAAAATAAATATTAGTTATAGATACTCCAAAGAAAAAATTTCACCTCTACTTTTCAATCGGAAAATCAATACAAGTTGGAAATTTATGTTACTTCAAGAAAGACTTAGACAATTTACTTTGTAATAATATACGTTAAGGTGTCGTATTAACTCGTGCAATACATGCTGACTAAGGTTTATTTTACTTGAAAGGTGAATTGGGGGAAAATATTAAATAAATTGTAGATATTAAATACATTGTAGATATGCATTCAAGTTTTGAAAATCACCTGCAAGACTTTTAAAACATCTTAAGATAAATTGAAAGAAACTTTTTATACTCTGAAAGGAAATCACAAGTAATTTAGTTAACTTTTTTCATGGTAACACTCATATTCAACGACATGTTTTTAAAATTTAACCTTCTTTACATGATAATAGTTATAAATTTTTTCAATCTCAGATGCGATATACTATTATTTCTAACATATATGTTACGAATTGTGTAAAGTTTTTAAAAGAGTATATGCAAATCACCAATCAGAAACATAAAAATCTAACATCAATCAAACACACTAAAATAATAAGATATTTTCCTTAGTGGAAATAGTTAACTACTCATGTGATGGAATGTACTTAGAAAATTTAAATACTGAAAAAAGTTTGCTAGGCAAACTTAAAGAATATATATTTTTTTTCTTGTGAAAAACTAGCATAAATTTGAAAAATATAGAGTTTGTTACTACGTAAAATTGAACATCATCTGGACAAACTAAATTATACATGAATTTTTTTTATTTGAGAGGTGCTGACAATATATCATTAATACAGAGATTTTTAACTTCCACCCATAATTTCTAAATAACTTATACATAAATTTCAGAAAACTGAAACGGAATGTGTTTTACAAGACGCTTATTTTGTAAGATGAATATTCAATATTAATATAACTGAGCAAAGTTCATTACGGAAAAAACTTGTAAAAGATACTTATATTTTGAAAATAGTTTGAAATATCCTTTTAAATTTATGAATGCTCGCTTTCGAAAGACACAAATAAAACTGATATTACACATGATAATTAACACATGCATAACATTAATCAAACAAAGTGGAATTTTTATTGCTTGTGACCGATAACTTTTCAGTGAAGCAGAACTTACATAGGAAATTTGTGCAAACTTTTTCAACTTTTAAACCAAGTATTATGTAAAATTATAAATTACGATAGGAAATAGCACACTTCAGAATCGGAACAAGTCTTCTAGTTAAGCTAAATTTATTTCTCAAGGAATTGAAAGCATACCAGACAAGTCTTTATCATTTCGCATCTTTTCTCATGTTGCAAGAAGACATACTTTGTAAAAGATCGTCGTTGCACTTAACAAAAATCAGTAAAAATAAATGTATTTTCTATGGCAAAGATAAAACTTCACAACTTAATTACTGAAATTTAGCTAAGTTGCATATGGTTTATTCACATAACTCGCATATGCTTCGAATGTCGACATATATTTGTCAGTTGAAATCAAACTAATCGAAAATAAATGCTACCTACATTTTCAAGTCGGAAATTACTATTAAATAAACTTTACATGTAAAACATTGTCATGTTAAAAAGAAAAATCTACAAAAATGTAAATGATAATTTTACTGTTGGTACATAAATGATGAATAATTTATGATTTTATTCTAGGCAAACGTTTTATTGTCTAACAGAGAACTTAAACTTTAGCAGAAAAATAAAAAAATACAATTTTTATATCCTATCATACTTGTCGAAAATTGAATTTATTAGCTGTTGTAATAGATTTTTATTGTCCAAATTTCTATAGTTTTTCTTCCCGGTGCAATAAAATTAAGTTCATGTGTAATAAGTAGGTTTTTTGATGAATCTTATAAATTTAATGAAATTATTATGACCTAAGAGATTGAGTGAACTGAATAAATCAATGATGTAAATTTAAACAGTGACTTGAACTGATACATACTATAATTGTAAAGAAGTATGACAAAGTGATAGATGAAGTAAAAATAGAAGTTGAATGAAATGTGTTGAAAAAAGTTGAAGACGACAAGAAATTCGTAATTGAGAATTATCATTGACTTATATTAACTTCGTTTTTCTTGCTTATGACAAGAAAATACACTCTTTCTTATTAAGAACCAACTTGATATCTTATCATAGAATGACAATGATGAAATATCTATACATTAAAAAAAAATAAAAAAATACCAAACTTAGACATAGCAAATTTCTTGAAATTCATGTATAATGCGAGAAGTTTTACTGGAAATATAGAAGATACAACATTGAAAGATGTGAATGTTTCGAAGTACTTTATCAGAAATAAAAAAAAAAAAAATGCGCTGAGATTCGCTATAAAAAATTTTAGGAGAAAGTTTAAACAAAATTTAAAATCAAACATGCTTTTAAATGGGAACACAAATATTAAAACTATAGCACATTAAACAATTTATATTACGTCATCTCAGTTGTATCAAACTGAATAACATGAAAAACAACCACAAACTGAATAAACATGAAAATTATCATTATATGTGGAAAAGTTTCCTTTTTTCACATATAAAAAAAAAATAACACATTGACGTACGTTAAGATCACGAAACATGCATAATCATATACCGATAAGAGCAACCAATGTTGCGGGGAGATATTCACATGATGGTCAATATCCCATGAATAAATTGATTGATTGAATTTATAATGCTAATTCCAATAGTATTCCACGTAACTTCAACTTCATATGTTACACTATAGATATATTTATTTTTCAAATATATTGACTTTCGAAAAATCATCCTTCAATACAAGAATGATCATAGTAAGAATAAAAGAAAAGATACTAAGCATTGATTTAAAGTGTATTTATTTCAACGTAGCAACAAATCATATGCTTGAAACGAAAATTGCTTCGAACCAAAGTATAACCATCCAATTTCATTGATTCCTACAAGGACATTTTTCTCATCTAATAATTGAATTTTTTTTTTCTCATACACATTATAAGTGATGTCCAATCAGGTGTAGAATAGTTGAAGATATCCGACCTCTTTCTAAATATTAATAAGTCACTGTTGAAAAACTTATAAAAATTTCAATTTACACTTAAAGTTTTTTTTTTTTTATATATATATTTCAAAGAATTTTTTCAAATCAATATGTATATTTAAATACTGAAACTTATTCACTTCAATAAATGTATGTTTAAGTTATAAAACTCTTCGTATGTATTGAAAAATTGTAACTTTTCGTCTTCTTCGTATAAATCGATAACTTATACACTAGTTCTTCATCAATTAATCTTCTAAGTAAATCTTTCAAAGGTAAAAACATACTTATAGCTTTGCATTTGTAACAAGTTAAATTGTACATGTTTCATGTGAAAGTTACAAAATTTCAGATATTTTCATGGAAAACATATAAAATTTTAATTTCACGAGAAACATGTACAATTTAACTTGTTACAAATGCAAAGCTATAAGTATGTTTTTACCTTTGAAAGATTTACTTAGAAGATTAATTGATGAAGAACTAGTGTATAAGTTATCGATTTATACGAAGAAGACGAAAAGTTACAATTTTTCAATACATACGAAGAGTTTTATAACTTAAACATACATTTATTGAAGTGAATAAGTTTCAGTATTTAAATATACATATTGATTTGAAAAAATTCTTTGAAATATATATATAAAAAAAAAAAAACTTTAAGTGTAAATTGAAATTTTTATAAGTTTTTCAACAGTGACTTATTAATATTTAGAAAGAGGTCGGATATCTTCAACTATTCTACACCTGATTGGACATCACTTATAATGTGTATGAGAAAAAAAAAATTCAATTATTAGATGAGAAAAATGTCCTTGTAGGAATCAATGAAATTGGATGGTTATACTTTGGTTCGAAGCAATTTTCGTTTCAAGCATATGATTTGTTGCTACGTTGAAATAAATACACTTTAAATCAATGCTTAGTATCTTTTCTTTTATTCTTACTATGATCATTCTTGTATTGAAGGATGATTTTTCGAAAGTCAATATATTTGAAAAATAAATATATCTATAGTGTAACATATGAAGTTGAAGTTACGTGGAATACTATTGGAATTAGCATTATAAATTCAATCAATCAATTTATTCATGGGATATTGACCATCATGTGAATATCTCCCCGCAACATTGGTTGCTCTTATCGGTATATGATTATGCATGTTTCGTGATCTTAACGTACGTCAATGTGTTATTTTTTTTTTATATGTGAAAAAAGGAAACTTTTCCACATATAATGATAATTTTCATGTTTATTCAGTTTGTGGTTGTTTTTCATGTTATTCAGTTTGATACAACTGAGATGACGTAATATAAATTGTTTAATGTGCTATAGTTTTAATATTTGTGTTCCCATTTAAAAGCATGTTTGATTTTAAATTTTGTTTAAACTTTCTCCTAAAATTTTTTATAGCGAATCTCAGCGCATTTTTTTTTTTTTTATTTCTGATAAAGTACTTCGAAACATTCACATCTTTCAATGTTGTATCTTCTATATTTCCAGTAAAACTTCTCGCATTATACATGAATTTCAAGAAATTTGCTATGTCTAAGTTTGGTATTTTTTTATTTTTTTTTAATGTATAGATATTTCATCATTGTCATTCTATGATAAGATATCAAGTTGGTTCTTAATAAGAAAGAGTGTATTTTCTTGTCATAAGCAAGAAAAACGAAGTTAATATAAGTCAATGATAATTCTCAATTACGAATTTCTTGTCGTCTTCAACTTTTTTCAACACATTTCATTCAACTTCTATTTTTACTTCATCTATCACTTTGTCATACTTCTTTACAATTATAGTATGTATCAGTTCAAGTCACTGTTTAAATTTACATCATTGATTTATTCAGTTCACTCAATCTCTTAGGTCATAATAATTTCATTAAATTTATAAGATTCATCAAAAAACCTACTTATTACACATGAACTTAATTTTATTGCACCGGGAAGAAAAACTATAGAAATTTGGACAATAAAAATCTATTACAACAGCTAATAAATTCAATTTTCGACAAGTATGATAGGATATAAAAATTGTATTTTTTTATTTTTCTGCTAAAGTTTAAGTTCTCTGTTAGACAATAAAACGTTTGCCTAGAATAAAATCATAAATTATTCATCATTTATGTACCAACAGTAAAATTATCATTTACATTTTTGTAGATTTTTCTTTTTAACATGACAATGTTTTACATGTAAAGTTTATTTAATAGTAATTTCCGACTTGAAAATGTAGGTAGCATTTATTTTCGATTAGTTTGATTTCAACTGACAAATATATGTCGACATTCGAAGCATATGCGAGTTATGTGAATAAACCATATGCAACTTAGCTAAATTTCAGTAATTAAGTTGTGAAGTTTTATCTTTGCCATAGAAAATACATTTATTTTTACTGATTTTTGTTAAGTGCAACGACGATCTTTTACAAAGTATGTCTTCTTGCAACATGAGAAAAGATGCGAAATGATAAAGACTTGTCTGGTATGCTTTCAATTCCTTGAGAAATAAATTTAGCTTAACTAGAAGACTTGTTCCGATTCTGAAGTGTGCTATTTCCTATCGTAATTTATAATTTTACATAATACTTGGTTTAAAAGTTGAAAAAGTTTGCACAAATTTCCTATGTAAGTTCTGCTTCACTGAAAAGTTATCGGTCACAAGCAATAAAAATTCCACTTTGTTTGATTAATGTTATGCATGTGTTAATTATCATGTGTAATATCAGTTTTATTTGTGTCTTTCGAAAGCGAGCATTCATAAATTTAAAAGGATATTTCAAACTATTTTCAAAATATAAGTATCTTTTACAAGTTTTTTCCGTAATGAACTTTGCTCAGTTATATTAATATTGAATATTCATCTTACAAAATAAGCGTCTTGTAAAACACATTCCGTTTCAGTTTTCTGAAATTTATGTATAAGTTATTTAGAAATTATGGGTGGAAGTTAAAAATCTCTGTATTAATGATATATTGTCAGCACCTCTCAAATAAAAAAAATTCATGTATAATTTAGTTTGTCCAGATGATGTTCAATTTTACGTAGTAACAAACTCTATATTTTTCAAATTTATGCTAGTTTTTCACAAGAAAAAAAATATATATTCTTTAAGTTTGCCTAGCAAACTTTTTTCAGTATTTAAATTTTCTAAGTACATTCCATCACATGAGTAGTTAACTATTTCCACTAAGGAAAATATCTTATTATTTTAGTGTGTTTGATTGATGTTAGATTTTTATGTTTCTGATTGGTGATTTGCATATACTCTTTTAAAAACTTTACACAATTCGTAACATATATGTTAGAAATAATAGTATATCGCATCTGAGATTGAAAAAATTTATAACTATTATCATGTAAAGAAGGTTAAATTTTAAAAACATGTCGTTGAATATGAGTGTTACCATGAAAAAAGTTAACTAAATTACTTGTGATTTCCTTTCAGAGTATAAAAAGTTTCTTTCAATTTATCTTAAGATGTTTTAAAAGTCTTGCAGGTGATTTTCAAAACTTGAATGCATATCTACAATGTATTTAATATCTACAATTTATTTAATATTTTCCCCCAATTCACCTTTCAAGTAAAATAAACCTTAGTCAGCATGTATTGCACGAGTTAATACGACACCTTAACGTATATTATTACAAAGTAAATTGTCTAAGTCTTTCTTGAAGTAACATAAATTTCCAACTTGTATTGATTTTCCGATTGAAAAGTAGAGGTGAAATTTTTTCTTTGGAGTATCTATAACTAATATTTATTTTAAATCTCTTACTATTTTTCTTCTATGTAACAATTTTGTTAAGTTTTACCCGTATTGTAGCATATAATCCCACTGAGTTTGAACAATATTCAATGTTTTAAATAATAGAAAAGTTTTCAAGTAGAAATGATCTTAAATTCTCCAAGTGAATCATACTTTTTGGAAGAAAGTCCATGCGAATTCTACCTTCACTTACTAATATGTCTTTGAAATCCACTTTATTCATTCCAAGTTTTCACAAACATTTCATTATGAAAACGGCAAAGTAGGAAAACGATAATCTCAAAGACCTGCTGACACATCACAGCATCACCCGCTGCTTGCGCGTCGATGCTGTTGTTCTTGCTGTACAAATCTCCCGACCTGTTCCAACAAGTTTTAGCGTGACTCATCCTCCGATCTAAAAATGCCGGCGAATGGCGTATCACCTACCGCTACCCTGATTGGCTAATTACCGTCACCTGCTTATCTTCCCATTTAAAGATGTGAATTTTATATGTAAAGTGAATTTTTACGCTAATGCTTAAATTCTTTGCTATAGAAAGTTCAAGTATGTTAGTTTTTTTTCTCTTATATGTTACATTTTAAACACATGATACGAAATTTTTACGTTATGTTTATCTTAGAAATTTTAAGTATATTATTTTTTTTCTTATTTAACATTAATCTAAGAGTTTAATTGTATATGAAGAGTAAATTGTCACGTTAAAGTTTAAGGATATGATATTTTTGTGAGGTAAATTTTCGTGTAAAGGTTAAAATTCTTTATCTTTGAAATTTTTATTCTGTTAAATTTCCCATTATTTAACATTAACCTAAGAAAATAATTGTGTATGAAAATGTCGCGTATTGTTTAAATTGTTGTCGAAGAAAGTTTAAGTATGTTATTTTTTTTTTTCTTCTCTAATTTAGCATTATTCTTACACATTTTAAAGATAAAAATTTTATGCGTGAAATAAATTTTCGCATATTGTTTCAATTCCTTACCTTATAAATTTTTAGTATTTCTTTTTCTCTAATTTAGCGTTATTCTTACACATTTGAAAGACATAATTTTTATATGTGTGGTAAATTTTCGCGTATTATTTAAATTATTTGCCTTATAAATTTTTAGAGCTTCTTTTTTATCTTATTTATCGTTGATATAAGAGTATGATTGTACATGTGAAGTTAATTTTCACGTTCAATTTTAAATTCTTTGCCTTGTAAATTTTTAGTGTTTCTTTTTTCTAAAAGTTAGAGTTGTCATTATACATTTTAAAGACATGAATGGCAATGTTTGAATTCTTTGTCGTAGAAATTATAGGTATGTTATACTTTCCTCCTGCATGTCAAATTTAAAGTCGTGATTTTTATGTGTAAAGTAAATTTTTGCGTTAATGTTAAAGTTATTTGTCGTAGAAAGTTTAAGTATGTTACTTTTTTCTTTTATTCAGCTATATTTTAATTACATGATTTTTATATATGTAGTAAATTTTCACTCAAATGTTAAAATTATTTATCGTAGAAATTTTAAGTATGCTAATTCTTCTTACATGTCACATTTTAATGTCGTGATTTTTATATGTGAAGTAAATTTTTACGTTAATGCTAAAGTTATTTGTCGTGCAAAGTTTAAGTATGTTAGTTTTTTTTCTTTTATTTAGCAATATTTTTACATATTTTAAAGACATGATTTTTATGTATATAGTAAATTTTCGCGTAAAGGTTAAATTTATTTGTCGTAGAAATTTTAAGTATGCTAATTTTTCTTACACGTCACATTTTAAAGTCGTGATTTTTATATGTGAAGAAAATTTTTTACGTTAATGTCAAAGTTATTTGTCGTACAAAGTTTAAGTATGTTACTTTTTTTTTCTTCTTTTATTTAGCGATATTTCTACATATTTTAAAGTCGGGATTTTTATGTGTAAAGTAAAATGTTACGTTAATGTTAAAGTTATTTGTCGTAGAAAGTTTAAGTACGTTACTTTTCTCTTGCATGTCATATTTTAAAGTCGTGATTTTTATATATGAAGGGAATTTTCGAGTAAAGGTTAAATATTTATCTTAGAAATTTTAAGTAAGTTACTTTTTTTCTCTTATTTAGCGATATTTTTACTCATTTTAAAGTGATTTTTATGTGAAAAGTAAATTTTTTACGTTAATGTTAAAGTTATTTATTTTAAAGAGTTTAAGTATGTTACTTTTTTCTCTTATTTAGTGATATTCGTACACATTTTAAAGATATGATTTTTATTCGTAAAGTAAATTTTCACGTTCACTTTTTTTTATAAGTTTATTTTTTATAATAATAATAATAAAATCTGATAATTATTACTAAATATTATCTTTATATTTAATAAATTTCATAATTACTCCAATTGCAACAACTGTCTACGCTAAAAACCCATTCGCTACACTATGACGTCACGAACAAATTATCTATCACTTTAACTGTTTCAAGCAAGATCGTTACACAACAACTCAACTCGCAAACGCGTTGAAGCGTGTTGAAACATCCCTAGTCTCGCTCCCCTCCCTTCTGACGGGTCGATAGTCAGTAGCATCCTCTACCGTGAAACCTGATTGGTCGGTGAAGTCACGTGATCACCCCTCATATATAGACGCTACCGGTTGCCGTCTCGCCATTTCTACTTAGATACCTGAGTGTGAAAGACGTGTTTAATACTTCGTGTTTTTTTTTCACAGATTTTTTTTTTTTTTGTTAGGGTGGAGTGAGGCGGTACCAATTCTTCCTAAAAGAGGTATCGGGCTGGAGGTGGGTCCTCACCTTTAATAAATAATTTTTCAAAATTTATTAATTGTAATTTCTAAAGTCTTAACTTATTCAAAATTGGTTAGGGAAGGGGGGTGGGTAGATGAGTTACCATGAAGGCAACGTCCGATAGTCGATATTTTAACAATTGTTTGGTAAAATATTGAAATGTCACGTGTAGCTCGGGGTTAGGGTTTTTTAGACCCTTAGCAAATGGCCTTCCTTTTATTAACTTTTCCAATTTAACATTTTTTTTTTGTGTAACTTTGTTGCAGGTATTTTAACTTGGCTAAAGGATATGTAAGTAACTCGCTAGAAAACCAAACAGTCAATCAGGAGTTAACTTTTGGTCACATGTTTAAAACTTATCAGTCACAAGCGAGCATTTAGCTGACCGATCAGAACTCGTTGCCAACACCTGAAAACTAAATTTGGTATATATCCAATGTTATCACCACTTAAAACGTAAATCTTAACATAGAATGACCTCATACCCACTGTGACGTCATTAGTAAAAATACCTATCACTCTACCTTATTCGTTTAGAAGCAGCCCTAGAACAACTCAATTCCATCTTAAATGTAAATCGAAACAAAAAAAAAACTAAAAAGTGTTGCCACCGCTCAAAACTTTGATATAAAACAAATTATGACCTCATACCTATTGTGACGTCACTCAATAAAAGCCTATCACTCTAACTTATTCGTTTACAAGCAGTCCTAGAACAACTCAACCCCATTTAACTGGAAACAAAAACTAAAAAGTGTTGCCACCGCTCAAAACTTTGATATAAAACACATTATGACGTCATTCCCACTGTGACGTCATACACAAACAGCTTATAATGAAACCGAAACTAAAACAGCAGCAGGAGGGGAACAACTCCACTCCACTTCCGGTCACGTGACTTCCGATGACGTCATATCCTATGATGTCACTTCCTGTGACGTCATATCCGGTCACGCCCCTTCCTGTGACGTCATCATCCCTCATCCCTTGCGCATTGCGCCCTGGCTCAGGATCGGCATTTTCTAACTACTAACGATGCCATTTACGAATTTCCAAAGGAAAGAGTACAGTGGCGTTATATCAGGTGATCTGGGTGGCCAAGAGAGAAAAACATAAAATTAATAATAAGGGCAGACGATATTTACAAAAGAAATGATATTCAAATGGGAAAGGAAATTTTTATGGCAACGTTCACTATAAATGAAAATATGAGTTATTTTACGTATAAATACCTAAAGTTTGTTTATATCTTTATTATTTTATGAATTATTCAACATCAAAATTTATTCAACCTTTTATAGGCACTCTGCATAATAATCTAAAAACCCTTACTTTAACTATCGACAAAAAAATCAATTATTTTACTCACTTTTAAAATCACAACACCCACTTCCATCTTAACAGAACAAATTCGACGGTTACTCGAGAGAATTTTTAACCTTTAGAAATTAATTTATTAAAAAAAGCAACAACTTTGAATCTTTTTGTACACGAAATTCCATAAAATAGATATTTTATTAAAATTTTAATTTTGCAAGTTTTTCCCTCTTTGCATGTAATGACCCCAAATGGAATCGATGATCCCAAATAACATCACCTAATTTCCCAAACTTTCAATCTTGTTTTAAGTTTTATAACTTGCAATATGTTTTGAAAACTACATTTAAAAGCTAGAAAAGTGTTGGTTCTTATTAATATAAGAACTATCACATTGAGTAAAACTTCGTTGCTTCAGTATGTTTGAAATGGAAACGCGAGCAAGCCTTTTGATTAAATTGCAACAATAGGCATGGTATTGCATCAGGAATTTACCGTTCTTTCATTTACTCTAAACTTTCTGCAAACATATATTTTACATAAAAATTATAAAAGGGGTCAAGAACCTGATCAATTAATTAGCAGTTTCCTTTTCAAGAAATACTACGAAAAATAACTTTTTCTAAAATGATTAACATTAGCGGAAATTAAGAAAATCAAAGGATTTTTACTACCTCTTAAAATGTAATGTATACCCCGGTGCAACATTATCGACGTCCCAAATTGTTATTTTCATTGACTTAGCTTTCTGACATAATTGTAGCTAAAACCAAAGTCGATTCACTTTGCCCTATTTTCTCTTTAATCCGTACATGGTCAGTAAGCGCCCTAATTTAGCTCAAGCAAAAATGGCGGTGGAAAAGTTCTTGAATGGTATTTTTTTTTTTTTTTTTTTTTTTTTTTTTTTGTAGCCAATAGTGTGCTTTGATTTTTAAGAAAGGTGGGGAAACAAACGATTTTGATATTTTGGAGAATTTGTCAAACTTTGGAGTTTGGTTATATATGACGAGTAATTTATTTTGAGAACCCTTAAAACTGCAGAAATAAACTGTTTTCGAGTTTATTTTCGAGAATCCAACAAACTGTGTTTTAGTTATTGCATTGAATTGTTTTAAGCAAAAATATGTATGGAGTTTTATAACAAACTTTACAATTAAAAAAAAAAAGTATTAATGAGGGCCTACGAGGAAGGACACGCCAATTTCAACCCACCCAAAAATTCTACAAGTGTTGCGTGTAACATGGCCTGAATTAAAACTCACTCAAAATGTCCATTTTTTTTTTATCTTTATAGCAATTTAGCAATTGAATAAGCAGCAAAATCTATCAACTAAAATAATTTTTTTTTAAATTTAAAAATCTCAAAAAAAAAAAAAAAAAAAAAAAATTCGCTATATAAAAAAACATTTTTTAAAAAAGTTTCTAAAATATTTCTTTTTCTATAATTTTCTTTTGTGGTAGTATTTTTTAAGCATAATGCTGTAACAATCAAGAGAAATTTTTTTTGAAAGAATTTGGAGCAAAACTTTTTTTTATATCCTGCACGCAACGGTAGACAACACAGTTTTGAAAACTACAATACAAAAATTAAAATTTCTTAATAAAGTTCTTTGTAATCAAATAGAAGTAAATGCAATTAAATTCGGTAAAACTAAAATTTTTTGTTAACGCTTGCTTTTAAAATACATGTGTCTGTATCGCCTACATAATGAAGTCATAAAAAAAATATGTTTTTAAAATGGTAAGTGTTCTTAGAGCCCTTACTTAAAGCAGATAGAAAACAAGCATTAGAATTTTTGAAAAGTTTATTTGATAAAAAAAATATTGATTTTTCTTTTTTTCTTCCTTAAATAATATCTGTAGTGAACTCACACTTTTAGATTATTCTACTACACCTAAACACGAAGTGTTTTGTATTTTGTTATACAGAAGAAAAAAAAAATCACATTATCGAACTTTAAGAAAATGATCGTTAACATTAGATTATTACCGCAAATTTCTGTTTCAGAATATTTAAAAAGTTTAACTAGTTTTTTAAAAGTCTAAAATGGACTTACCAGATGTCTCCAGGCCTTACGGTAAGTAACCGACATTATCTAACACATATTTTTGAAAACTGAGACACAGGTATAAAAATACATAAGTAGAGAATGCTATCCATTTCAAAATTCTCGCAAACACATCATGCAAGAAAACAGACTTACCAGATACGCCGTCGTAAGTCCAGCACTCTTCCATTTTCCTGCCACACCGAAGAAAAAAATATATTTTGTCCTGGCACGTATTATCATACTTTCTTCAAACAAGACCTTTCCGAGTAGAACTTGGATTTCTTAGATACACCTTGTTGTTTTTTCATTGACATAATATTATAGCTCCATAACACTGTACTATATTCTGGCTATTTCAGCCATTCGACCGCATTAGTGAAGAAAAAAGTTCACCAAACATATTTCCTTAGTCCGTCCAAAGATCTGTCCGAATGGATACCCGGTTCACCACAAAGCTAAGGTACTCCACGGAAAACCCCCAACTCTTCAATCGACGAGAGAAGGCAATTAATTGAAACTCTATTTGAATTCTGTAACTATTACATTTGTTTAATACGCACATTTTTAATTATAGAACTTATTAATAGAAACAGTTTACTTGTTTTGTTTGCCGCATTCCTTACTGCTTTTGTTATTAGTTTGTAAGTTACAGTTTATTGTGTACTAGTGCTTATGTATAAGATTCAACTTTTAAAATCTAACTGAAAAAAGTATAGGTATGGAAAATTTAAATGTCTCTTGTTATATTATCGAATGTATCCGATATTATTTTATATTTATTAGTTATCAGATAAAAGACAAAAACTCTCCATGTAAATATGCAATTTTAAATATATGTGCATGTTTTAGTAAATAATCTTAGTTATCTTAATAAAATTCCACGTTTCTCCAAAACAATATAGTAACAATAATTATATCCATAGAGTATTTCAAAACTAAAAACCAAGCGTTTTCAAGATATTTACGTCAATAATATAATCACGCAAATGACTAGAGGTCGGCGATATATCGATAAGACGATATTTTTATCGATATTTCTAAAAAAATATCGATATTTTCAAAAAATTGTAGTTTTTTGATGATCGTTTTGTAGTTCCATGTGTTTTTTCGATTTTCTTTATTCCCTTTTCAAAAACTTCAAAACTAAAGTTTGAATTTGGCTGAGAGACAGTTAAAATGTCACCAATATTCAATATTTTTCCATACACTTAAAAGCTATTGAAAATTATCAAAATTTTTCTTAAAATCACTACACCAACTAAGCGAAAATATAATTTTTTTTTTTTTTTTTTTTTTTTATGTAATAGATCCATTCCAGTTAAAAAAGTAGTCACCTTACAAAAAAGCAATCATGAAAAATAGAAATTTGTCCCAAAAACTTTGTTTCTGGCAAAATTGAAAATCAAATTAAAAAAATTCATGTATCGATATATTGATATTTTATCGATATTTTTTCCTATGCAACAATATAGTATCGATATTTATTTTGATCAATATTTCCGACCTCTAGAAATGATCATCGGAAGACTGAAAAGGGAACCAAGTGATTTCCGTAAATATATAGTTTACTGGCTAACATCGCTTTATTTACCGGACCTCATTTTAAAATTGATTATCCTACGTATTTCTTTCATAATTTTAAATCTAGCTTGAAATTTGATAAGTTAGTTGCTGAAAATCTACCACCTCATCTATAATCATTAAACGCAACAGTTTAAAACTTGAACGATGAGCACTGCGCTGTCAAACTGAAATCCAGAGGAAAAAGGAAGAAAGCATCATCAATATTATCTTAAACCAAGTTAAAAAAATAAATTCAGAATAGTTTCCTTTAATTGTTTTCATTTATTAAATCTATAACTCGTAGTTTTTTTAACTGAATCAGTGCGGCTAACTTTTAAGTGAATCAGTGCGGTATAACTAAATTAGATAACTAATTTTCGGACTTTTTTTTAAAAGAAATTATTCGCAACTTTTCACTTCAAAAAGATATTGATTGGAAAATAGTGAGAAATTCAAGCAAGACCTGCCAATCAACCGACACCTCGTTTTAAAAAATAATTATAAAGTAAATTTTTTCTATTTTTCATTCTTATTTTCCTCATGCTAACTAAGTATAAATCCAAGAAAAGAACTTATGTAAGTCGTTAGTACCCTGCTATAAGCTTTTGTTTCTTTATTTGGCCGACGCGACGCATCATCTGGCAAATATATATAAAAATACAGCTCCAAATCTAGTGAAAATTTATTTTAGATTTATCCACGTTACATATTTTATTATTAGATAAATAATTATTGTAATTTTTTTATTTAAATTAGAAATTCTCTTTTTGGCCTGTTTTAAAAAAAAATCCTCCCACAAGTCCTAGATTTCCACGCTTCGTGAACCAGGCTTGTTTTTTTCGGTAAGGTTCAGCACAGCTACCTGTAGTTGCTAAAACATTTATTGCTGCGCATATCTAGAGTTAAAATTTTGAACTCTTTCCCCTTTAATACAACCTTCTCTTTTTACGAGAAACAAAAAGTTCCTTTTTCCCATGTTAGTTCAACCCGCCCTCCCCCTTTGAGAAACAAACACTAGGCTGTTTAACAAAATGCAAATTAGACACCAAGGTTAGACATCTGTGCTGCATTTTGTGGGTGTTTTTTGGAAAAGGGAATGAGTAATTGTTACATTTGTTAGCGTTTTTGCTAATGTTAAAACTTTAAAACATAATTTAAAAAATGATTCAATTTTAATTTTCTCACTGTCAGAAGTACAATTATAGATAAATTGGTACTTACGTTTAAAATTTCAGAGCTATCCAAATAGTGGATGTGAGTTTCTATAATAAGTGTTACATTATAAAAACTTCTTTTATTATTATAGATATAATGTAGTTGTAACTGACTAAAAGTAAGAGTTTCCTAAGGTTTTTTTTATTAGTTTGCAACATTAGTAACTTTTATGTCTTCTTTTTAATATTTTCGTATTGGACTAGTTTTCCTTTTCAATTGTATGGATGAAATATATTGATTCCAGCTTAATTAAATTAATGTATGAACTATTCACAAGATATGAAATATTTATCAGGTGCTTAACAGGAAATTAAAATACTACCCTAAGTAATACTCTGAAAACAAATCTATAAATCAGAAGAAAAAAAAAAGTTTTACAGATCTTTAAAACTAGTTTTTATTAAAAATATTCAAAGCAAGTGCAAGAGTGGTCATTGTTAAACCGCACCATTTCTAGGCGTCTAGAACTTATTCTAATGAATATATTTGCATGACATTTGGTATACATGTGGAGATAGAATGTACCGGAAGAAAGTAAAGAGACTGGTTTAACTGTCTCATGATTTATTGATGAAAAGGATCACAGCTTTACGCTGGCAGGGTAACATCGCTTCTGGATGTTTCGCGACAATTGAGCTTTGCTCGACTTAGCCATTGTCTCGTTCTGTTATTTCACGCTAGAGGGCGTTGTAGATATTTGAGATCGTTGAGGGGTGGTCAGATCCCACTTACATTATTTAAAATAATGGCTTCTACCCTAAAGGTTATTACGGACCACTAAGTTAAAAGATATTTGTCTCGGATTAAAATACTTTCTTCATAAGGTACCTTTAGAAAATAGTTCTTTTGGATTACTAAACTAATTTATCTTTTCTAAGAGATTAAGCTGAATAAGTTCACTAAATTTTTAATGTTACTCTCTTTCTTGGGATTATGCCAGTTAGACTTTTTGGCATATTGTGAATGATAATCTTAAAGTAAATGATAATATTTTTGCATCAAAATATGAAATGTTTTAAAAGTAAAACCATTCCATTTACTTTGAGACGTATAAATGCAAAGCGGGAAACGGAAATATTATACTATGATAATTTCTCGGACCTGGTTTATTTCAAATTCTTGTTACAATGGATATTTTAGTATTTTGACAATTATACGAAACACTTTCGACTTCTTAGTGGACCACCTGTGGCCCGTAGACAAATGATTGGGAACCACTGAAATTATATCTGAAGAAAAAAAATTTACAAAAAGAAAACAATCCAACAAAGTTTTGAATATAAGTATGTTCATTGTCTTTGAAGTCATTTGTTTGTAAAAATTTTAACTGTTTTTTTTTCAATTTTTTATCATTAAAAGTATTTTTTATTTTCCAACACTTATGTTCTTAGTAGAACGTTTTATAAAAAAAAAAAAATGCCGTAGGAAAATAATATTTAAAAGATTAAGTGTAACCAATATATTTCTAAAGTATGAATGAACATGAATTCATTCAATATACAACCAACCTAGATGTATGTCAATTGAATAACAAAGAATGGATTTAAACCTTCGGAAAATAGCAATATCTTCTTGAGTCGTCAAGAGTGGAGTTAGTGGGGTTTGATGGCATTTTATATAGCATACGCATGTATTCGCAAATAGCAATCTTATAAAAAAAAATATCTAGTGGGTGTAAAAAAAAATCTAATCGATTGTGAGTGAGTCAAACCAAAAGTGAAACTTGCTTACTATTGGCTACTTCTCTTTGCTTTCCTTCTGCTTGGCTTTATTTTATCCTCCCAAGTATTTGAAAGAGCTACATATCTCAATAACTCTTCATTACTCTACAGCGGCTGGTTCTAAGAAAACTTTATTTTTACATTGGATTCTGCGTACTTTATTTCGCAAGTTTATTTTTTCTCACAAGAAAGTTTCTTGCAGGGATATATGAAGTTTGAGTAAAATATGTTTTCCTTCTTCTTATTTATTTAACGTATATTGTATTCTCTACACATATATGCACCTATATATTTCTATCGGGTATATTGAAATATTGTTTGTCGATGCAATCAATAGGTCGTGGGTGGAGTTTTTCCTATTCGTTAATAAGGTCATTATATAATGCTGTAGAGACGATTGTTCCATAAATATTTAAAAAGATTACCAGTACCTGTAATTCAATGTGATAAAAATTATTTATTATAAATACTACCATACGTTTTTCGGGTCATTATATTCAACGACACAATTTTCGTAAGCTAGTATTTGAAAGGTATAGGCTTGAACTTCAATAGACTTCTGGAGAACACTGTTCTTTCAGCTAATCTTTCATTTAGACTTCTTTGAAGTCATTCCTTAATTTAGATATTATAAATATATAAATATAAATTTTATAGGCTCATAATTTCAAGTTTCAATTCTAAAATATTTAATACAAACATTTCGTCGAGTGAAATTCGTCTGATTGACATTAATGGGCTTTTTATTCCAATTCATACAATTATACTCTGCAATAGCACTTGAATTTACAAAATAAATTTTATCACTTTGAGGATATAGGAATTGATGTTCAATCTTGTGATGATTGTTGAATCCTGTTTTGCTTACAACGATCTTAAAAGGAAAAGGTCAAAAAGAAAATCTTCGTTATTTTAGGTGTTTATTTTCTTACCTAGTTCGTAGGATTATGTAAATTTAAATTCTATAAAGTAGCAACTTATCTTGCTTGAATGCTAGTTAATTATCTCGAATTCTGAGTGTAATATTTTTCATTGTCACTGGTAAGAGTACAACTTATAATTAAATGTCCTCAAATCCAAATACTGTGATCGAAATACAAGTGTTTTTTTTTTTTTTTTTTTTTTTTTTTTTTTTTTTTTTTTAATAGGGCATTTTCTTTTTCAAACTTGTATCTGAAAATTTTGTAATAACTCTCTTATAAACACTTATTTTACTTTACACTTCCATGTGTATCAAATTGATCTTGCAATTTAAAAGTTATTCTTATACCAAAAATTAAGATCTCCTAAAAAAGGTTTCTCAATGGCGGGATTTGTTTTATTCCCTTTATCTATACATCTTTTGGTGGTGAGGAAATCTTATTGGCCGACCCTTACTGTGTTACACTTAGGCGCGATCTAATTTTCTAAACGGAACGCCTTTACCAAATAAAGAATTTTCCAATTCCATTGGGCAACCCACTGGAGATGGAACGGCTTATACTAACACATATGGCGACCTTAAATTCGATTTCTTGTGAGTGGTCGTCGTCTGGGGGAAAAAAGTAAATAGAAGTGGAGGGGATCTACTAAGACAATAAGAAGGCTCTAGTAGTTTGTTCCCGAAAAAATTATCGTGTACTTTGAGAGATTTGATCAAAACTCGATGAGGACGTTTTGCTGAATTGTGTTTGTCCACGAACTGAAGACAGTTAACGCTTTGAAAGCATATTGCTCTTTTGTTGAATCAGCTCTGTCTATTCTTCCTCTGCTTTATTGCAGTTTGAGCTATTTTGTGGGTTTCTTTATTATTCAGCTAATTTTTATTATCTCTATAGATAAAAGTCAAAAACCTCAATAACTCATTAATTTTCCCAATTTCCATATTGTAACAATTATTAAATTTGGTACAAATGTCAACAAGGGCAAAAATAGAAAAAGTATGCTATTTTAATTTCGATTAATTAGAAGTTTTAGATTTACAAATTAAAGATGATTCCATACAAGACAAAATTCCATACAATCACGGAAAGATATCGTTTGGTTGTTGTGGTAGCTGGATACAATTCTGACTGCCATATGAGTTGCCTCATGAAAATCAACAAAAAGTGAAATTATAATTAAAATCAACTGGATAATACATTTTTAATCAGCTGCGTGGCCTCGTAGTTGTGGAGACTCGCCATTGGTGTATAGGTCTAAACTTTTGACACTTTTCTCGCAGAATGCTTCATTGCTACGCAAAACCAAGCTCACTTCTCTCGCTAAAAGTTGCATTATAACAAACACAGCTCGCTTCTCTCGCTGAAAAGTTCATTGACATTTATTCACAGACTTACTTCACTCTTTAAAAGGTTCGTTGCTATGCAAGCACAAACTCGCTTTACTCATTTGAAGGTGAATTGCTGCGCAAGCATGGACTCACTTCGCTCTCCGAAAGGTTTATTGTTACATAAGCATAAGCTCGTTTCACTCACTAAATATTAATTTCTACGTAAATCCTTAATATTTAAAACACCTTCCCCTGTAGAGAAACAAAACAAACAAAAAATCTCAGTTAATACAATAATACGACACCCCTTCAAAAATATCTAAGCACGTGTTTGTGAAAAGCAAAATTAGAAGGCCAAAACTACTTAGATTGAAATTTTCAGAGCTACCGGCCTATTCAAAGTTGCTTTTTGTGAAAATATTAATTAAAAAAATTAATTAAAAAACAAATTATAATTTTTACATTCTAATTTATTAAAAGTCAATTAGAAGGCCAAAACTACTTGTGGAAATTTTCAGAAGTGTAGTCCTATTAGAAATTGTTTTGTAAAATATGTGTTAATTAATTAAGAAAATTCATTAAAACAACTAATCAAAAATTTTAAATTCTGTTTTTTAAAAGTCAAATTAGAAGGCTAAAACAACCTATGTTGAAAGTGTCAGACCTATAGCCCTAATAGAAAGTCCTTTGTAAGAAAAATTTATAAAAAAATTAATTAATAAAATTAATTAAAATTTAGCATTCTGTTTGTCAAAGGAACAATTAGAAGAGCAAAAATACTTATGTGTAAAATTTCAGATCTCCTAAGCTTATTTTAAATAGCTTTCTGTCAGGGTCACGTGCCTATTTTTATAACTACTTCTACTGTAACTTAGTTTGAAAAATTGATTATTAAAATGGCGTTTGTTCGAAGTGTTTTTTTTTTTTTTTATATGTGAATCAAGATCACGACTGACATAATGTGCGGGGAAACCCCAATGGATTTCGAGGACTAGTTGGTGGATTTCGAAGACTAGTTGGTGGATTTCGAATGACTAGTTGGTGGATTTCGAATGACTAGTTGGTGGATTTCGATGACTGGCTGGAGATTGAGGGTTTCAAAGCTGTTTGAAAAGTAAGGATTTTCGATTGTCGTTTAGATTGTGGATTTTGAGCGGTGTTAAAGATTTTGGATTACAAGCTGTTTCAGATTGAGAATTTAGGAATATACAGTATTGGGGAGTATAAGTTCATCACTTTGAATATCTTGGGAACTGTTAAGAAGTTTTAAGATTTGTGGAAGTTTATTTTGGGAAAGTATTGGATGTGAAATGGCGTTTTTAGGAAGAGCTTTAAAGGTGGACTTGCAGTGTCTAGCGGAAGAATTATGAGAAACTGTAACGGAAGGCATGAAAGTTGCCGGTTTAAAAAGGATGATATTAGCAAGTGCGGAGTATGAAGAAGGGTTTGTGGAAGAATTATTGAATATAATAGTTGGTGAAAGGGAGGAAATTAAACGCAAAGAAAGAGAAGATGAAATTAAACGCCAAGAAAGAGAAGATGAAATTAAACGCCAAAAGAGAGAAGATGAAATTAAACGCCAAGAAAGAGAAGATGAAATTAAACGCCAAGAAAGAGAAGATGAAATTAGACGTCAGGAAAGGGAATTTGAATTAGAAAGGCTGAAGATAGAAGCAACGATGGTGAATAATGGTATTATAAGAGAGACGGATGCACCGAATGAAGGAATTAGAGAACAAGTACCAGGGGGATTGCATAAATTAATGCGTAACTTTGATCCCAAAAAAGGCGATATAAGTTTTTACCTAATATTGTTTGAAAGACAAGCACGAAGAGTTCAAATTAAGGAACAAGATTGGGTAACGAATCTTGTTGGGCTATTGCCGTTAGAAATTACGAATTTGATTGCCAGGGAGCCTGAAGAAATGGCAAATGACTACGAGCACGTGAAGAATATGTTATTGAAAAGATTTAAATTGAGCACAGAAGCATTTAAAATCAAATTTAAGAGGCATTGCAATCGCTTGGCGAGATTTTGGATTTGAGTTGGAGAACTATTTTAATGAGTGGATTTCGGGGCTAAAAATCAATGATTTTGACAGTCTGAAGCAACTGGTCATTGTAGAGAAGATGAAGGAACATGTATCAACAGATATACAACAACATTTTATTGATGATTGGGGAAGGATTATTACAGTAGACGCTCTTGCTGGGAAGTTAGATGAGTATGAAAATGTAAGGCATTATAATCAAGCCACTACAGCTACGTCGTCTCATCCGTATAGAAATTCCTATCGGGAAATATCTACCACATTCAATGGAAGGAATCATATGTTTGGTGAAGGATATAGAAAAGAGCCTAACAACCGCAGTGGAGGAGAGCCTAACAACCGATAAACGAAATTCTTTCCAAAAGCCAGTTACTTGTTTCAACTGTGGACGAGTAGGACATTTGGCAAGATTTTGTTGGGACAAGAAAGCAGGGAGGAGAAGAACTGAATGTAAAGTTTCAGAGGTAAAGGTAGTGGAAGCTCAAATATCTGAAGTCAAGGTAATTGAAAAAGGAGATGGTGAAAGCAAAGTAGTTACGGCGAGGTTCAACGGCGGAATTGAAAGGGAAAACAAGGAATGTGACGCAGTTCAACCAAGAATGTCTGATCTCAAGATAGTAAAAATTTCGTATGGTGGAGCTGAATATGAAGCAGTAGTAGATTCAGATGCACAAATTAGTGTGTTTAAAAGCAGTGTAGTAGGAGAAAAAGTGGATTACAAAGGACATATAACTCTACAACCTGCGTTTGATGATTCTTTGAAGGCCGAATTAAAAGAAGTAGAAATTGGTTTGGTAACGAATGGGTATATTACGCCGGTGATTAAAACGGTGATGGCAACTGTGGATGGATTGAATGCTGATATACTGTTGGATACTGAAACGTATGAAGCATTATTAGAACAAGAAAGAATATACAATCCCAGCTTTACAGCTGCTATGAAGTTAAGGTCTGATTCCCGAATTGAGCTGTCGGAAGGGAGTGTAAGTAGTGAAGAGGGAGGAGCGGAGCCAACAATAGGAGAGTGGGATGACAGGGTGTGCGGAAATAATACAGACGAATTCAAGCAACAGCAACAGATTTCCGACACTTTCCAAGAAGCATGGAATTTGGCTAAGCGGAACAAAGGAGGATATGTGATAAAAAACAGCATCCTGTACCATGAAGAGATAATGTGTGGGAATAGAATAAGGCAGTTAGTGATTCCTGAAGTTAGGAAGAGTAAAATACTTGAAATCGCGCATGAATCGGTGTTTGGAGCACATCTCGGAGCTCATAAAACTATGCAGAGAATAAAATTTTCTTTTTATTGGCCAGGGATGGTCAAAGAAATTAAAGCATATTGTAGTTCCTGTCATGGTTGTATCGTGGTGAAAATTTCTACTTAATATAATTAGAGGATGATTACTACTTAACGACCTCGTACCTAAAATGGCAAGTTTTAGACTCTTCAACACATAAACACAATAATTACTTAACTAAAAGTTCAAGAATACACCACTGTTTTTACCAAAAAATTAATTTATTAATCACGAATACATTAAAATAACAGACATAACTTAGTCAGGAAGCGGTTACACAACTATTCATCAAGATGAATATAAAAAAAAAGGATTCTAATGAAATACCCAAGAGGGTAAAGGGGTTGTCCTTCGCTCAGGGTGAGGTTGTAATTAAATGATTCAATTTAAATAAAACAATTAAAATTAACAAATTAAAATTAACCGGATAAATAAATCCTGTCTTAAATTCCAATTGGAAGAGAGATCTGGCCGTACGCACTAAACACAATCATGGTTAGTTAAAAAAACTAGAAGAATTTCACTGGTCTGTCCGGGAGGAGCAGACTACCTGCGAGGAACCAGGGTTCCTTCGGGAACTGGAGGAGGCTGACATCTTGGACATGGGGTGGGAAATGGAGGGTCTGGCTTGGCGGTAATCCGGCATGTAAATTGTGAAAAGTTCCATCACTGTTGATTTTGATCACAGGACTCGGCTAGTTGGCAAATTCAGGCTTGTTTTGGATGGGAGAACTGGTTCAAATGCTCAGTTGGGCATTGCTTTGGCTGGCTGGTAGGGGGAGCTGGGAGAAGTTAGTTTCTTTATCGAAGGGAATGATCCGTTGAAGAGGCAAACGGGAGACCCCGGTCTGAGCAGCAATACTCCATGGGGAAGATCTGGCTTTACTCCTCCTTATCCGATGGTGGTCAAGGCATTTAGAGGTTTCGTGGACGCGCCACTTCCCCGGAAAAATGGCTGTTTCTGCGGCACCTCTTCATGTCGGAGCGGACCACTTTTACGTCTTTACAGCTCGAGAGACTACGAAATAATGTCCTCCTTTAGCTACGTTTTCCCCCCATCTCGGCGATTGCCCGACCAATCAGACGTCGGGATTCTGGTTATTGCATCAGCTTTTTCTCCAAACAGAGGTAAACCGGTTCAAAGGACTTTCGTTTGTGGCGTGGTAACACACGGCGTCTCTCCCAAACAACGCCAAGAAAAAGATAACAAATGGCTACCGCGAATTCTAAAAAAAAAAAACTCCCGATGAACGAAAAACAACCCCATCGCCCTCAAATTGATGGCATTGTGAAAATTAAAAACGCTAACACATCGGCATACCTGTAGCACGTTCAGGTACCGAAAAAATAATTAAATACGATGTTTTAAATGAATACAACGAGGTAAACAAAAACTTAGAAAGATTAATATTTGAAAATAATTGAAGCAAGTGGGAAAAGATATGATTTTAAAAATGGGAAAAAATGTAAAAAGATCGCCATTCAAAGGTGAATTAACTCTAGAACAGAAAGAATAAATGTCTTTTTAAAGTCTAAGATCTGAATTAAGAGATGAATTTTAAGCTGTTAGATCTAATTAAGAAATGACTTTTAAGTTTAAGCTAGAAATTAACAATTGAATTTTAAGTCATAACAGTTGTCAGTGCAGGAGAGTAATTCGGTCGGTTGACAAAATTCCGATAGCACCTGTGTCTCGTCCGGAACTGCCATTCCAAGTGGTAAACGTAGATCTAATCGGTCCTGTAGACCCAGCGTCATCTCAAGGACATAAATACATACTTTGTTTGATGGACCAGCATTCCAGATGGCCGGAAGCAGTCCCGCTCAAGTCATTAACGGCTAAGAGTACATGTGAAGCACTGCTGGAAATATTCAGTAGGACAGGGATTCCAGAAATGATTAGTAATGGACATTGCGACAAATTTTACTGCCAGTTTAACTCAAGAGTTTTTGAAGATGTTAGGAGCTTGTCCGCGGTTTTCAACACCATACCATCTAGAGGAGAATGGGTTGATTGAGAGATGGAGCCAAACTTTTAAAAATATGTTCCATCACATTATTAGAGAAGAAGGAAGAAGATGGCATTGGTACATACCGTTTTTACTGTGGGCTTATCGGGAAGTCCCGAATGCAACTACAGGCGTACCACCTTTTCTGCTAATGTATGGAAGAGATCCGAAGGGCCCGTTGTATATATTGAAGTCAATTTGGTCTGGGGACATGGTGTTACCACTGAATATTAAAGGATCAGTAAAGGATTATTTAAAGGATTTAAAAGGGAAGTTAGAAGCAGCAACTCAAAAGGCAAAGTTAACAAGTGATGTGCAGCAAAGTAACTACGCTAGATATTACAACAGTAGGAAAAAGCATCGAGAATTCTCCCCTGGGGATCAAGTGCTTGTGTTGTCGCCTGATTCAACCAACAGACTATACGCAAGGTGGACGGGTCCAGTTAGGGTTGTTAGAAGAGCAAAACCAAATTCGTATTATTTGCAGATGAGTGGAGGTAATTTAAGATTACTGCATGTTAACAAGATGAGAGAATACAGAGCGA
The DNA here is from genome assembly GCA_963978545.1 of Linyphia triangularis. Taxonomy (NCBI): domain Eukaryota; kingdom Metazoa; phylum Arthropoda; class Arachnida; order Araneae; family Linyphiidae; genus Linyphia; species Linyphia triangularis. The sequence goes on from OZ021724.1 coordinate 88,104,791, forward strand.
GAGTTCAAACGGTTGGAGTGGTTTATGATATTGATGATGAGTTTGGTGAAATATATGAAACACCAACAATTTCTGCAACTGGAGAACAGGAGGAAGCATTGGAAAGAGTGAAATTGGATTACCTACCTAGGAAACAACAAGATCAACCGAAGGACCTTTTAAATCGATGCAAAACGTTGTTTTCTGGAAAAATAAAAAGAGCTAAAGTGGGGGAACATGTGATAAAATTACAGACTGAGGAGGAGACGATGAAACCAAAAACTTGTAAGATACAGGAGAACTTAAAGAGGAAAGTGGACGCACAGATAGACGAGTTGTTAGAGTTAGGACTAGTCGAACCGGTTGTAAGTGAAATAGCACACCCGGTAGTATGTGTTCATAAGAAAGATGGGACAATAAGATTATGTATAGATTTCAGAAGTTTGAATGCTCTTACTGTGCCGGACGCGTATCCAATGCAGACTATGATGGAGTTGAATTTCTTAGTAGGGAAGAAGAAATTCATTACTGTACTTGATATGTTGAAAGGATACTGGGCTATACCCATGGAAGACAGTAGCAAACATCTGACAGCTTTCCGAACTCATCGAGGCCAGTACCAATGGAATGTTTTACCATTTGGATTAAGAAACGCTGTAGCAACCTACCAGAGAGCTATGTCTAAAGTGGTCCAGACCATGTCTGACTTTGCATGTGCATGCATCGACGATCTAGCAGTATTCTCCGATACGTGGGAGGAACATTTGAAGCATCTGGAAGAGGTTTTTAAAAGATTAGAACATTTCAATTTCTCTTTGAATTTAGGGAAGTGTGAGTTTGCAAGACAAAAGGTAAAATACTTGGGACATGTCATTGGTTCAGGTCAACATGCCCCTGACAAAGAGCGAATAAAGGCAATTCAGAGCTTAGAAGCACCCAAGTCAAAGAAGCAACTGAGAAGTGCACTAGAGTTGTGCAATTTTTACAGACAGTATATTCCGAACTATGCAAAGATCGCTCTACCATTAACGGAGCTTACTAAAAAGAAGGTGCCTAATGTCATTCCATGGAGCGAGGAAGCTCAAAATGCACTCGAGGAGTTGAAGAGAGCACTCTGTGGAATTACAGAATTACAGGTCCCGGACATAGAGAAACCGTACTCGGACGGACCTCAGACTGCAGTCGGATGTTGTCTTGGGCAGTTGGATGGAGAAGGCAGCATTCGTCCCATAGCTTTCGGTAGCCAGAAACTGAATCCAACCCAACAGAAGTGGTCCACAATTGAAAGGGAAGCTTATGCCATTTTTTGGGCTTTGCAGAGATTTGAAACTTTACTGTGTGGTGCAAAGATTTTCTTACTGACGGATCATAATCCATTAGTGTTTCTTACGAGTGCTACACCCCAATGTCCGAGATTGCAGCGATGGGCGTTAGCCATTCAGCGCCATGACATTGAGGCAAGCCACGTCAAAGGATCCAAACTAAGTAATGCAGATGCACTTTCCAGACTGTAAATGTAAACCGCAGTTAACAAAGAACTTTAAGGACATTTTAGATTAATTGGACTTTAAAAAATTTAGCATTTTTTTTCATTGGTAGATAAGCAGTATATTTAATTAAGACTTTGTGTTCATGGAGTAGCTTTGTATATGTATAGTTTTAAAACATGGAGTACACAGTTTGTTTTGGTGCACCAGGTGACCCTTAAGTTGTTTTAGTCATTTTCGATCTTAGGATCCAATATGACTCTGGGGGGAAGGTGTCAGGGTCACGTGCCTATTTTTATAACTACTTCTACTGTAACTTAGTTTGAAAAATTGATTATTAAAATGGCGTTTGTTCGAAGTGTTTTTTTTTTTTTTATTTTTTATTTGTGAATCAAGATCACGATTCTTTCCATAGATCCACAGACAGTCACTTTTTGTTTTATAAATTACTATCTGAATACAAATGCTTCACTACGTAATTTTACCATGGACAATTTTTTAGCTAGCAGCGTGGCCCCGCGTTGCTGATATCCTTCGCTGGTATATAGATCGCAGCATTTTGCGCTTCTCTCGCAATTTACTCGTTGAAAGGTTCATTGCTATACAAGCATGAGCTAGTAGAATCCTTCATAGCTGAGAAAGCATAAACTCGGTTTACTCGCTAAAAACTAATTGCTAAGTAAATCCTTAATATTAGAAGCCCCTGCCCTGTAGAGAAATAAACAATTCTCCGTTAATAGAATAATAAAACACCTCTTTAAGAATACCTTAAAAAAAAAGAATACCTTTGTAAAAAGCAAAATTAGAAGGTTAAAACTACTTATGTTGAAACTATCAGAGCTCTGAGCCTATTAAAAGTAGCTTTTTGTGAAATTATTAATTAAAAAATTTTTTTTTTTTTTAATTAAAATGTTAACATTATTTTTATCAAAAGTTCAATTAGACTTTTGACAAAACTATCTATGTTGAAAATTTCAGAGCTGTAGTCCTATTGTAAGTAATTTTGTAAAATATTTATTAATTAATTAAAAAAGAACTAAATAAAAACTTAAAATTCTGTTTTTCAAAAGTACGATTACAAGGCTAAAACTACTTATATTGAAAATTTCAGATCTCTAACAATATTAGAAATTGTTTTGTAAAATATTTGTTAATTAATTAAAAAAAATAATTAAAAAAATAATCAAAATTTTAACATTCTTTTCAAAATTTTGAATAAAATTTTTTTAAAAAAGAAAAAAAGAAACTTTTATCTCTAGAGCCAATCAAGCCAAAGTCCACATTTGGCAATTTTTATCGCAGATTATGTCTCAAAAATTCGCTTCTTATTGAATCGTTTTCATAGGAGTGAGATATCACTCCAAAAATTTCCTAACTATTTGTGACTAGCAGAATACCCGTGCTTCTCCACGAAATTTTACCATGTGAAATATTTTAGCCAGCTGTGAGGCCCCGCATTCCGGAAATCCGTCATATATATGTGTATAGGCCCCAGTTTTTGGCTCTTCACTTGCAGGAAGGTTCATCGCAATGCAAAATCGAGCTTGCTTAGCTCTCTGAAAAAGTCATTGACACATAAGCACAGGCTTACTTAACTCGTTGAAAGGTGCCATGCAAACATGAGCTCGCTTTATTCCATGAAAAGTTTATTGCTGCGTAAGCATAAGGTCGCTTCACACACTAAAAACTAATTGCTACGTAAAGTCTGTCCTTGCTAAGTAAAGAAGCACCTCCCTTGTCGAGAAACAATAAAAAAAAATTCTCCGTTAATAACTATAATTCAATACCCCTTTAAGAAAATTTTAACACGTGATGTTTGTAAAAAGCAAAATTAGAAAGTCAAAATTATTTATGTGGAAACTTTCAAAGCTCTAGGCCTATTAGAAGTCTCTTTTTGTGAAATATTAATTAAAAATTCATTAAAAAAACAAATTAAAATGTTAACGTTCTTTATGTCAAAAGTCCAATTAGAAGGCCAAAAATATTTGTGCTGAAAATTTCAGAAATGTAGCCCAGTTAGAAATCGTTTTGTAAAATACTTGTTAATTAATTAATTAAAAAACAAATAACATTTCAAAATTCTGTAATTCAAAAGTTCAATTTGAAGGCTAAAACTACTTATGTTGAAAATTTCAGAGCTGTAGCCCTATTAGAAATCGGTTTGTAAAATATTTATTTATTAATTTAAAAAAATTAATTAAAAGAGAACTAAATAAAAATTTTAAATTATGTTTTTTAAAGACCAATTAGATAGCCAAAACTACTTATGCTGAAAATTTCAGAAATATAGCCCTATTAGAAGTCGTTTTGTAATTTTTTTTAATTTAGAAATTAATTAAAAAATAACTAATTAAAATTTTAACATTCTGCTTTTCAAAAGTCCAATTAGAAGGTTAAAACTACTTATGTTGAAAATTTCAGAGCTGTATCTCTATTTGAAGTCACTTTGTAAAATATAAATTAATTAAAAAAATTAATTAAAAAAGAACTAATTTAAATTTTAGCATTGTGTTTGACATGCATAAAATTAGAAAGCCAAAACTTCTTTTATTGAAAATTTCAGAGCTCTACTCTAATTTTAAGTAGATTTCTATAGATTCACAGAGCCACAGACAGACACACACACAGCTTGTTTTATTATTACAGATAGGTTATAAGAGAGCTTTAAGTATGGAGTCAAATGTGAATTAAATAGTGTTTCCCTTTTCTGTAGCTACCCAGTGACTGGTCTTGTACGTTTCTGAGATACTGATATTACAAAGCATTTTTCTGTCATTTCAGAATAATGGTTTCCTACTGGCATTGCTCATACTTTATTGTGCCTTCACTATACATTAGACAGATGATTCTCATTACAATTATGCAACTGTCAAAGGATCATTAATACTCATCTAACCAGTTAGTTGTATTCTTATTGTATCGCCATTGTTTTGAAACAAATACTTACACTTATGAAGAATGCTAATTGTTTCTCATGAAATAAATTATCAATACAATTTCATCAACAAGTGAAATTGACAGGAGGGTGTTTCACGTAATAGTTATATAACCGTAACCTGAAAATCGCAAGTTCTTTATTCTCTGGTCAAATTTTTACACTTATTTAAAAAATTATTTCCAAATATTTTTGGCTCAGTTGAAAAAAGTTTTTATTGCACTTAATTATTATTTTTTTTTTTTTAATCAGTAATTATATTTACAAAAGATTTAAAAAAAAAAAAAAAAAAAAAAAAAAAAAAAACTTACTTTTGTCGATTTTAAGCGTTAATAATCTAATTTCTATAAAATATCCTTCTGGTAGATTGATACGACGAGTTAATATATTTAGGCAATAATTTGGAAAAATATAAATGTAGGAGTATTATAATCCCAATACAGAAAAGTTTTTAAAATACTCCTAGCTTTGATATTTATGCCACCATGTTGTGAGAATCATACATTAAGTTTATTTAATCTAAAAAAATTGTATTTCATAAACAAATGTTCACGCAAATTTTTTTAAAGTAACAGTCTTATATGGATTTTGTGGGCCCAAGAAAAATAGCATTCACGTAGGGATGTAAAAAATAAATTTTTTCTTTAAAAAAATTTTGTAGCGCGTATGTCATTCTTTCTCAAACTTCTTCTTTCGCGATTCATTATTCGACTTAATTCATTGTGACCACTGATTTATTACCATGGTTTTCGTAATACCACGTAAACGGAATTCAATGATTTTGATAACTTGTCAATATTATCATTCCATTGTTTTACTGAGTTTTCTACAGACACAATTGGCAATTCTGTTATTATGATAATTTAAAATAATTATAGCATTAATTTAAATAAATTGTTCTATGTTTTTAAATTATCATGCAATTCCATTTTTCGAGAAATTTTTTACAATCGCAACTGATGGTATTAAATCATTATAACGATTGTTGGAAATTATCATAGCATAAGTTTCAATAAAATATTCTTTATTTTTGATAGCATGTTAACATTATCATACAATTACTTTTCTGCGCAATTTTCTGTAGTCACAATTTATGGTATTAAAGTTATAACTGTAGCTTGAAATAATCATAATGTTAAATAAATACCATATTCTGTGTGTCTCTCTCTCTCGCTCTGATCTATGTCAACATTATCATACAATTACTTTTCTGCGCAATTTTCTATAGTCATGATAGATGATACTAAATATTACTCTATGTGAAAATTGTGCCTTGAATGTGATAATTAGACGCCAGTTAATTATTGGCTAAATAACTTAATTATGGATGAAATTACTGAAACCACTATTTTAATAGACATTAATTTTAAATATTCAGCATTAAAAGAGGGAATTTAGATAATAACAGTATTTAACTCTTAAATTAAAATAAGATCGAAGGATATTGATCTATAATTTTGTAAAAATTATAACGTAAACGTTTTTATTATAGACTAAAAGGCGACTGCAATTTTTGGACCCCATCGAAATTTTTTATAGAAATTGGAGAAAAGTGAGTAGATTACGAATCCACTGGTCTGCCGTGGCAAAATTGGCCGAAACTAGTCAAAAATTGACTTTTAATAAGTTGAACTAAATCTAATTTCCAAATGCGTCATAACTTGCCAAATAATGAGCATTTTCTTTTTATTTGGTAACCCTCACTTTTTAATTTAAATTAAGAAGGTTGCAGGCGATTCAGATGTGTGGCTATGGCTTACTTGCATCTTTCACAAATGAATCAAATTGGCAATAAACATTACGTCACTGATGTCGCCAATTTGGCTTACTTTTTAAAGATACAAGTTTTCCGAGCCAGAGATCAGAAATCGTTTGCGTTTTTTCTCATTGAAAATCAAAATGCAGTGGGTTGCCAGACGAAAAAGTTTGTTCTCTTTTTGGCAAATTATGGCATATTTGGCAATCAGATTTTAGTTCAACTCATTCCAAGTCGATTTTTGTTCAGTTTCGGCCATTTTTGCTACGGCAGACCAGTAGATTCGTAATCTACTAACTTTTCTCCAATTTCTATAATAAATTCAGAATGATGTTCGATGGGGTCCAAAAATTGCAGTTACTTCTAGGACTATTAAAAAAAATCAAATTAGCAACTCCTCTAGAGAGCTTCAACTCTTTTTCTTTTCTGAAAGTAATAAAATAATAACATTTTCTGTCAAGTAAGAAACTATAATTCAGTATTCTGAGTCAAACAATAAAAATGAATGCACGAAATGTTTATGTGGTTTTACTGCCTATCATGAAACCATATCCAATTTTATTTAATAAGTCAGATCGAGACAATCTCTAATGACCTACAACATTTATTCTTTATGAAATAAACTAGAGTGAAATATTATAGAACCTAACTATATGGTATACTTTATACTTCAAAATAAAAGTTCGTGCTTTCATTATCTTCCTAAAGTACAGAATGGAATAGTCATCCTTATCATAGACTTACCGAAAGTTTAGAGCTTAATTTTAACGAATTCAATTACTAAAAAGTTAGTATTTGAACTATTTCTACTTTAATGGACTTTTCAAAGAGCACCGAATTCTTAATGGAAATCTGTTTCTTTTTTCAAAACAAGTTTTTATTTTATTTTTTGGCAAGCATAAGAAATCCCAAGCTTTTCCATATCCATCGCACGTATATTTGTTCAGAAACAACCTTTTTTTCTATTTTGAATTCTGTAGATCCTAAAGTTTTAGCTCTTTTTTAGAAAGTATTCGTACATTTTTAATACACTAAGTCATCGTTTCAGTGAAGTATCATACGAGGTGTTCTCTTAAACTGTGGGACGGCCTCAAGGTAGAATATATATGGTCCTAAAGGTACGAGCATGCGTGCTAATACCTCAACTTGTCTTTTGCGATTTTTTTCTATTACAAAATGTGCTCTTTTTTTTCTTTTTTTGGTTCCCTCTACCGGATTTTAATTTTTTCAGATATTTTGAATACCACTTTGTATAGTGAAAAACCTTGAAGGAGTAACAGTGTCGTTGAAATGTACTTTGTTAATTCATCAATCAGTGGATTTTAAGTCATTTTGAACATTGTTTCAGAACTTTTGCATCGCTATACAACTATTGAATTTGAAAGTATGAATTTCGTTACATTTTTAGAGTTAAACTCTTTAAATTGCCATGTATATTCCTCATTTTCACATACAGTTTTGGACGCAGTACTTAAAAAGTATTAGTAGTTAACCTCCGTTTTTAACACAACCCATGGAGGTTATAAATAAGTAGAAATAAGTAGCTTGTCAAGCTTAAAACTTAACTTTAAAAACTGAGGATACACTGGCTTTGCTTTTATTAGAGAATAAGAAATTGGCTATCTGATAAAAGTTAAGGCTAAAAGTATGCTTAAAACTAAGGAATAATATTACTGAACATGGAGATTAAATGAAAAAAAGAACTCACCTGATTTTTAACCATTGGACAGCTTTTTCAGAAACAATGTAAAACTATGCACATCCAACAACATCACCAGACAAAATAGTTTACTTCAGCTTCACTTCAGCTCTGGTAAAGAAGATTCTACTGCCATTTAGTAGAATTTGAATCAAGTTAAAGATATTCCATAGAGGTAACAACCCAGCACCAACTTATGTACTGAAAATAAAGTGGTAAAATAAATTAAAACTTACATTTCTTTGTGATTAGTTAATTATTTATACAATAAATACATTTTTAACCTAGATTTTTGCACATATATGCTATTAATTAGGTTTATTTTTTCTGTTAACACTAAAAAAAAACAGGGAAGGGAACATTCCATGGAGGTTACAATTCCCATACTTTGGATTGTTTTTAAATAATAAATAAATAAATATGTAAAATAAAGACTGAAAACATAAAATGTAAACTTTTTCTTAATAAATGCTAATTTCCTCATTTAAAGAAATAAATATTATACCAGTAAAAGCTTAGGGACTGAATTTTCCCGTTAATTTCAGAATCGCCCAATGACTCAATAAAAAAATTAATGTAGACGTAATAAATTCTTATAAAAGTTTAAAATACTTGGTATATACTCCGCTGCAAGCAGCAAATTCAAACTCATTTATATTTAGTAGAATTTTTAAAAAGCAAAAAGATTTGTCATTTCTAATTTACTCCTATGGTATTAACTTAAGCCTGAACAGAGTTTTGAATTTCATATAAAAACTTACATGTGAAGCTTTGCGTAGCCTAAGCTTTTGAGATTGCTTAAAGGTATTATGATATATTATATAATATATTAAATATATTGCACTCTAATGCTGAGAATTATAATGAAACTTGATTTCTAAAGCGGAATTCGACATGGCTCAAGTATCTGGATGATCTGGTGATAAATCGTATTCTGAACGTTCGTCATAGAGTATCCTATGACACTTTTTTAACATTTAAATTCGATTTATCAACAAGTAATGAAGGGGATTGTTTTAAGAGGAGAACTATACCTTTAAACTACATCTTGAAATTTAAAGTCGTCTTTAGTCTAAGTATTTATATAAAATAATAATCAACACTAATTTCAATGATCGTTCTAAAATTTTGTTATAGATTATTTGAAATGTTCATTTTTAAAGTATTCAACGCATTAAAAAAATTGAAAACTTAACTTCATTATTTAAGTATTCTGATCGAATCTCTTGTGATGCAGATTAATTAATGGAAAACTATACAAAGTGAAAGTTCATTTTAATCTTCTTTTTATTATCCTCATTTCGATTGCCTTCCCCTTTAGGCTTCAAACACTTATTGTTTATACCCAATGTTGATTTTTATTCAGTGTATCGTTTATACTCAGTTCCATTAAGAAGAAAAACTTTTTAAAATCTTTTGTCAATTTAATTTGTTTTATACAAAAATTGCTATCATTTTATGTTATCATTTTAAATGCACTATTGCATCTTGTTTATCAATTCCAGATGATAAAATAATGAATTTTGACGTTTTGTACTTCTCACGATGCCGGTATTAGTTTCTAAATTAAATGTTTCAAGTGATTTTAAATGTTGTGTCTCTCGGTCCTATCATATTTTTATAAAATTTTAAATGAACAACGATGTTTTGGTTCAATAGAAAACGAACTACAATAAATTGAGATATAATCTGCAGTAAAACAAAAATGACCAAATTTGGACTTGCTTGGTTCTGAAGCACAGCATATACATCTTTCCCAATCCAAAGCAGTTTTAAAATTAAACAGTTTCAGCTAAAATAATGAAAATACTTTCTTAAAAAATCTTTATTGTTTATGGGATATTTTAATGTTTCTTCTGCAATTTACTAAAACTTGTCTTCTTCTGAGATTAAAAACTTATAGTACTCATTCTTAAAATTATTTACTGGTCTTTCATTACTGACTCTCCGCCTAAATCTGCTGAGTATAATAAATACTAAGAAGTTACTATTTTAAACTATTACTCATACATTCTTTTCAAAGAGCTAGATGAAGTGAAAAAAAGTTGTAGTAAAATTTTGTATATTTTTCTTTTAGCTAAATAATAATTGTTTATAAATATGTAAAATAATTTAATTAAGCAAATTAGGCTCCAAATTCGGATAATAGGAACCATAATTTAAACCATTTAAAAGTGAGTTATTACGTATATGCAAGGGAGTGCAGTTTCAGCGTCCTAGCTTTTGAAAATCTAAAAATTGATAAGAGGTAGAATTCCCAGAAGAAAAGGAATTATAAAATAGATTTTAGATATCGAGTTATTGAAGAGAAAATTAATTCATAGCTAGTAATTAACATTTCATAACCTTTCAACTAATTTTTAATTAAAATTTCTAATTAAAAATCAAAATTAAAAAAAAGAGTTTAGCCTCTTTGCACATCCCCTTCAAAAAAATTTTCAACTTCCATGAGTTTAAAAAAGTATTCTTGTTAGATTTGATGACAAAAAGAATGACTAACTGTATTAAAACTTAATTTTATAACCACAAAAAAAAAAATTATCGTGCCTCTTTCCATTGCTGTAGATTTTTTGGAATACGAAGGCACTTGAATATTGAGTGCTTACTGAATGTTATATAATTACGTATTAATAATTTGCCAACATATGAGTGTCGGAGTTTAAGAATCTGTCTATCTTTCTCATGTTGTAAAACACCTTATTTAAGGAATATTTTCTCAGCTATTTAAATACTTACTAACTTGAAAAAAATCACTCAGGCTTATTAGACAGTTTGGCATATTTTTGGCTTCGCAAATAAAAAATTTAAGTGTCTGACGTTTTAAAAAAATTTCAAAATTTTTCACTTTTGGGGAAAATAAAATTGCATGAAATATTTAACTTTGACAATATTAAAAAATGCTACACTCAAATTATGTAATATATTGTTAGGAAGATATGTAAAATTGTTTAGACATTTATCTTTCGTAGTTTCTGAATAAATGTTCCTTACGTTTTCAAAATTGCAGTAAAGAGATATGGACTGTTAAAGATAAAAACGATTAATAGACACCAAAAAATCATTTAAATTATATAAAAAAATTATTTTAATTTAGCGAGACCTAAAACTTTTTGCACTGTTAAGTTAAAAATTGTGTGTAGATTTCTTTTTCTTACAAAATTAATCTCAAAATGGATTTTTTTTTTTTTTTTAACTCCAACTCCCCTTACCTGCAAACGAAGAGCAGTCACAGATAAGTGCTTCTCATAAAGTTTTTCCTAGAATGAGGTGTCTTCTCACGTTTTAAATACAATAAGAATGGCATCAGAAGAAGCACCATAACTTTCTGGTATATCCTTCTGTTACGATGAAACTGCTTTCACTTCTTGTCTTATATTGTAAGCTTCCTTGGTTATTCAAAGCGTGGATATTATTTGATTTAGCTTGACCTGGAGACATAGAAATTTAAATACGAATGACGCATTGTGATTAAACAATGGCAACTCTACTTCTTATAGGGGATAAAGTCTGAAATTTGCATTGTACAATGGACCACGACCTTTTCTATTGTTGAACCTGAATGTCTAGTAAATGTTCTACGCTATGTCTAGAGAAAATGCTGAATCGCATTCATAACAAATATTTTAAACTAATAACATTCAATATAATAACTTGATATTGAATGTATTCTATTAAACACTGAATACAAAAAAGAACACTCTGAATGTCTTTTCATCTATTCTTTTGAAAGACACATCTGAATTTAAGCCAGCGTTTCTCAAACTGTGGGTCGCGAGCTAATTTTTGGTGAATCGGGAATAGTTTTAAAGTGTGTGAGGTTTTCATTTGAAAATTTTAAGGCACAAGAAATGCTAAAATGGAATAAAACATTAAAAATGTTGATAAGCAGCTGACTGGGTGGTAATTTCGAGAAATATATCAATACCTATACTAAATTGGATTGTCACAGAGCTATAATGTTGTAAGAGTGCAATACTAAATTATTTCGTCACAGTGTTATAAGACCCTACAATTACAATACTAAATTGGACAGTCACAGTTTTTGAAACTTTCTGACTAAAAAGAAATTTAAAAATTATCAATGGATTGTGCATGTACAGTGATCCTACAGAATGAAATCCGATAAGAATAAATTACTTTTAAGAACTTGATATACATTTAGTAATTTTTACTAATTTAATTATTTTAAGTAATTTAGGTACACTTACTAATTTTCCAATTACTATTTCTATTTTTTTTGTTATTATTTATCAAAAGCAATTTATAAAATAATTCAAAATATTGTTTAATGATAAAAAGAGGTGCTGCTATAGAACGAGTCGATCGCCTTTAATCGACTTTCTATAAAAGGTCAGTTAATAGACTTTCTCAAAGGTCGGTATTTCCCGACCTTTGAGAGATTAGGAATATGGGATTTAGGTATTATACTAATACCTTTTAAGAAGCAAAATAGTCTTGTAAGAGCCCTTTAATTACGCTTTAATATAGCTGAACTGTAATATGAAATACAACTATGAGATATCTTAAAGTTTTAAATTTACTTATTTATACCATTTTCCTATAATAGTGATTATGATAATTTTGTTGAATAAATAATATAATATGTAAATTCGAACATTAAGTAAAGAATTTGAAATACATGGGAAAACGTTTACTGGAGAAGCTACATTAAATATTTTAAGTATGTAACAAAAATTTTTAAAAAATTACGATGTGTAATAATGGTCCTTCCATTTTGTGAATTGGTATTTTTAAAACACCTAGAAGTGATATGCGATTTAGAGAAGTAATTTTTTAAGACTTTTAAAATACTAGGAGTGTGGAACATCGCATAACTTTAAATTGCAATTAATACTGGCAACTGCATTTAAATTTGTCTTGGATTGGTGTAATTTACCGTTTTATATTACCATTACTTTAAAATATGGCCATTTTGGCGATATTTTAATTCTTTCTTGTAAGTGTAACAGAAGAGAAACAGTCGTTGATAGGCGATGCTCAAGAGAATAGATCCCTCTGTTAGAAACATTCGTTTCTTCTTGTTAATGTAGCATACTCTTATATCTAACTATACCATAAATAGTTAAATATAAAACAAAATCCTAAATACAGCACTTTACTTATCATAAATCAGTATTTAATTTTATAGAAATTTAAAATTATCTATTGGATATATAATAAATGTAAATTGCCGAAAATGTACGCGGTTGAATTACTTTTATAAAATCGGTATTATCGGTATTTATCTCGTGCTATCGACAGCGATAATCTGTTTACAAGACTGATTTGGCAAAATTAGTTTATAATGTTCTAATACGAAGTTAAAATATAACTCTCCATATCCAATAAAATACAGTTACCCTTTTTCAAAATTTACATTATTGAATTGAAAATTTAATATATACACTTAGATGACAAATACATTTTTATGTAATGGAAACAAAAAATTTTTAAAACTAAATTTATTTACCTAAATTAATTGAACTGATTATTGTTGAAAGAATTTAAATTTCCAATTTCTAAAGCTGTTAGCTTAATCCAACCAATTCATAAATTGTTGCTATAATAGTCATTATTCATGGTTTAAAATGGTAAGCAAAAGTGCATATCTGGACATATTTTTGAGGATTTTTTGGGTTAAGTACAACAATTTTTTCCAATTAGATTTGACCCTTTTTAACAGGAAACGAAACATTTAAGACAAATTCAGCAAACATTGTAAAAAAAAAAATTCGATTTATCCTTATCCAGATGATGACACCTGTAAAAAGATGCTGATTATTCCAAATTGAAAAATGTGACACTAAAACTTAGCACACGAAACGTACATTAGAAGACATTTGGATCTAACATTAATGAAAGTACCGCAATAGCATGTTTTTCAATATATTTCTTCTGGTCATTAAACTTCTCAGAAACAATACAAAACAACAAAAAGTATCCTCCATTACATGATCACTTTCTTTGTTTTCTTAAAAAAAAACAAAAAAACTTGACCCTTCTGTAACTGACCCAGAACAGTTTCATTTCAATCTGGTTTTAAATGGCCTTAAGATACTTGAAGTAATTGGGTGAGAGTAGTAAAAAAGTGGGCAGGACGCTCAGTGACTGCGTTATCACTAAGCCTTTTTTTTTTTTTCTTTTTTTCCCCACTCCTTTTAAGCCGTTAATCAAGAAGTGACTTTAAAAATTGCCCTAATCGTATAAAAGTTAAAGAGTGAGCCCGTGCGCAGCTTACGCATCTTAAAATCACTTAGGGTGAACCTATTTGGAAATTCGTCAGAGTTAAGAGTTTTGTATTCTTTTTCTGGAAGATATGAAAAATCTTGATTTGAAAATAACTGCGAACGGTACTGCTTGTGCAGCTGGTCAAGTCAGCATATCATGTACATCTATCAAAGAGAATCCAATGATACCTTTTCAAAGATATAAGTTCGATTTTTCAACAAATAATAAAGAGAATTGCTTGACAACTGCAGCTTTTTCAAACAGTAATACATGTGGGATTTTCCATGATTCAGAGCACTTCAAATAGTATTGGTTGCGATCAGTGAGACACGATGTCACTACTTCCTGTAAGCCATTTTGTTTTAATATCATTCCACGCTATGTAATTAAATTGATGAAACATACTATCCAGAGCTCTTCTGAGGCGATGATCGTAATAATTTTTTAAACCCTAGACGCCCATTCTATAAATTTATGTTCTTGTTTAAAAAAAATATGTTCTATAAAACTCGAATTTGCTGTCCCACATATATTTATTTATTGTAGTTTAAAGACGACGAGAGCTTAGCCGAGTCGGCACATCACATTCATTGACTCCCCTCTCATAAAGTCCCAAAATATCCTCTACACAAAGGCACCTCTTATAGAATATGGAAATAAAAAAATTAAGTTCGATTTTCAAACAGATAACTCAATGTGCAATTTTAAATAAACTATTCGCTAGAAGCGGGTATCTTAGACCTTAAATTGGTATATCATTTACTAATTTTTGTATCCATGTTTTTTTTTTCTTCTTTTTTTTTTGTTTTTTTCCCTTCTAGTCTAAAGAACTTAGATATACTTAATTTTTTGTGGTATCAAACCAGTCAGTATTTTACTACTTCACTTGATTTAAGCAAAATGGGAGAAAAAAATCTCGGGTAGCAAATCTGGATTTTTTGTTGTTGTTGTTGTTTTCAGATTATCTGGTGCCGTCAGCAACACGAGGGCTATAATGTGCCGAAACATTCGTCATTTGACAAGCCAACATACATTTACAAACACCCATGCCTAACACGGGACTCGGACCCGCAACCTCGAGGTCTAGAAGCTAGCACTCCAACCACTATACCGTTTGCTCGGCCAAACAAGACAGGAGCGAGGAATCGAAGATTATTGTGTATGTAACACGGGTGGAACCAATCATTTCCTTGAGGGCATTCATTGTTCTGTACCAATTGTAGCTTCCTGGCGTCAGGCTGTGTGTCTGTCGTTAAGGTTTGTGAAGCATAAGAAAGTATAAATCATATTGTGGACTTATAAATACGATTTTTGTGGTGAAAGCTAAGTTTCAATTTGAGAAAAAGCACTGCACTCTTATGCCCAAATTTGCCAAATGCCCGAATCGTCCTGGTTTCAACAACCGTGTAACCCTAAAACGTCAGTAAACTGGAATGCCTGACATTGCCTAGAAATGACTATCCTCTCAACTTACCAGCTGGCACTCCAGTCACCGGTAACATGCAAATCACCCTTTATTAGTGTGAATTTGATTGCGTTTTCAACTTGTGACGCATAGTAGGGTACATACTGAAACAATTTTGCTGACTAAACGTCGATTTTCAAATATTTGTCCCCGACACGGATTAATGCCCTATTTTATATTTTGGCAACCATGTAGCACAGAAATATTGCCCAATCTCTGATTCCGGGGTTCTGGAAAAATCCTGGTTGGAAATCGAAAATTGTCCCAAAATACCTGATTTTGAATAATAATAATAATAATAACCACAAAGCATTTTTTAGCCCTATATCCTTTCTTATAATAAAATATTTCAATTTTAAAACTGTTCATCAACATTTCAAAACATCCAGGATATTTCATCCAGCATTGAACAGGATTGGCCAAAATCCGTAACTACGGTCAGTTTACAACGATCCACATCGTGACTGACCAATATCGGATGTTATTGTCCAGCATTGTTATGCTAATGTGGCCCTTATGAACTAATATTATTTCGAAAAAAACTACTTTTTATCCCAAAAATCCTAATTCAGCTCATTATATGTATAATATGGAAGAGTTCAAGATGTTTTATTATATTTATATATACAATCAATGGATAACTAAACAAAATAAAGGCATGACATTTTCAAAAACTGTTTTTTTAAATAAATTTATTAAAATATTTAATGCCTTTTAATATACGTTATAATAGTTATCTTTATTTCCATCTTAATCCTTAAAAGCCCAAAGTTTCAAGTTTGATACCGGACTTTTGAATCGAATTGTACACTTCTAATTGGTTTGTTTTTAATATTTGGCTGTATGTATATTACCATTACATAATGTTACTGCATTAAATGCAGTCTGCTGCAACAAATACATTAATATTTTTTTTAATTTAGTTTGGAAAATCAGGCTTCTAAGTATTACATCGTATTATGTTTAGAGGATGCACAAGTTTGATCTTATAGTACTAAACACAATTAAATGTATTTTGTTAGAACAATAAAAACAGTGCTATGATTTAAAAAAACCAAAAAACTTGATTTATATTTCTTAAAATACTTTTTAGTAAACAAAAAAAAAGCTATTTCACATCCATGAAATACAGGGAATAAATTTGATCTGCTAAATCGAGCAAATAAGCGTATTTGAAGCCAAAGTCTTAACCACTGAGCTAAATCTAAATAACTCAATTGAAGAAATTAGTGACCCTGATTATAAATAAACATTGCATTATTTAAATTATATTCAACTGTTTTTTCTACTGCCATCCTTTATTATCTGATTTTTAAATGCTTTGAGACTCATTGAGACTTTCAATCATTTCAATGAAGTTCGTTCTTCAATTGTTAAATGTCGCCACAAGCTTATTTCTTTATATATATATGCTAACATGGACTATTTTTAATCTTGGTTACACATCGTCTTATATACTTGTCTCAAACAAGCCTCCAAAAAGAAATTAGCTTGTGCTGCCATCCAACAATTGAAGAATGAACTGTATAGAAGTGGATTTCAAAGTCCCAATGGATCTCAATGCGTTTAAACTGATACAGTAACATGAGAAAACTGATGGGACTTATATGTCTCATCAGTAAATAAACTGATAATTGAAATATATGCTGTTCTGGCTTTCAGTATGTGATGCGATAATTGGATGTGTTAGTATAATTAATAAATTCAACATCATTTATAATTTCAATTTAATTTAATTTATAAATTCAACGTTACTTTACAGTGTAAAAATTTTCAATTTATGATTTTGCCTTATCTAAAATAACTAATAATTTAAACATGTGTGTATGGGTATGCAAAAAAAAAAAAAAAATAATAAAAAAAAGAAAAAAAGAAAAAAAAAAAGAAAGAAAAAAAATAACGAAACATATCACGTCGCCGAGATGCAAGATCAGCTGCATTTTATAGGAATCCTGCATGAGGGGTTTTAAGCCAGACTGGTGCAAATCACATTTTCAACAATTCTAATTTATGTCCAGAATTACAATCTAGACTAGCTAAACTGTTGAAATAAAAAGTGAACTATGTCACATCCTCAATAGTTCGACACCATGTTTCAGAACAATTTGATGCCAACAAAACATGTGACGTGTTAAGAGTAAATCCTTTTGTGTCAAAAAAATCAAGATTAATCGGGTTATACACGGCTCTGGCTCAGTCCCTCTTGTGTTTTGATTGATCGAAAAGAGGTGGCTTAGAGGCCATTGAGTATAATTTCAATTCTTGTTTCTTTCTTGTTAACTTTTTTATTTTATTTAAAATAACTTTTGATTTAATCACTTATTTCATTTGCAGTCTTTGGTGTTTCAAATTGTTTTGTAATACACATACGTATAATGAAAAGTGTCTTTAGAGGCGTGTATGGTTGTGTTTGATGAAATTTCACACACTTATTCAAAACAAGAAAAAGATAACTGTCTCCATGAGATTTTGAAAAATGTTACCATTACTCTTTCCAATCCCTAGTGGGGTATGATGAAAAATTGAGATTTATTGAACTGAGATTTTAACCAGTTTGTTTTCAATGGGTATCTTGACTAATACAGATTCCCAGGAAAACAATTTCATACCGATGTTTCTTAGTAAAGATGGTGAAATTGAGGATGGGGGTGAAAGGGGTTCTGATCATAACCTGAAATCCACTGAATTAATTTAAACTTGTTTTATTTCTATTAATTTATTGAGTTATCCAGATTATCGGAAGATACTTGCCGACCAAACGGTATAGTGGGTAGCTTGTAGCTTCTAGACCGCGAGGTTGCGGGTTCGAGTCCCGTGCAAGGCATGGGTGTTTATAAATGTATCTTGGCTTGTCAAATGACGAATGTTTCGGCGCATTATAGCGATCGTGTTGCTGACGGCGCCAGATAAAATGAAAACAACCAACTAATCAGATTATCGGAAAAACATTTTTATTAAAATGATGGTGGAGGGTGATATAAGGTATGATCAAAACTTGAAATCTACTTAATCAATTTGAACCCGGTTAATTTTCAATCGTATTCTTATATAATTCAGATTATCCGGTATACAATATCCCTATGTTTTGTTGCTAACGTGGTTAAATCAAGGATGAGTTAAGAGGTGAGGGGCGAGTCCACAACTTGCAATTGACTGAACCAAACTGAGCACGATTATACCACGCAACGCCAGGACCCTGCTATTAGAGCCAACGCAACGCCTGGCACTTTAAATAGTTGTATCTATAATAATAAAACAAGCTGTGTGTCTATCTGTCTGTGGCTCTGTGGATCTATAGAAACCTACTTAAAATTGGAGTAGAGCTCTGAAATTTTAAGCATAAGTAGTTTTGGCCTTCTTATTGTATACATCACAAACAGAATGTTAACATTTTAATTATTTTTTTTTTAATTATTTTTTTAATTAATTAATTAATATGTTACAAAACGATATCAATAGAGTTACAGCTCTGAAATTTTCAACATAAGTAGTTTTGGCCTTTTAATCGGACTTTCAAAAAACAGAATTTAAAATTTTTATTTTGTTCCTTTTTAATTAATTAATAAACATTTTACAAAACGATTACTAATAGGGCTAAAGCTCTGAAATTTTCAACATAAGTAGTTTGGCCTTCTAAATGGACTGACAAAAAGATTGTTAAAATTTTCATTTGTTTTTCAATTAATTTTCTCAAAAAGCGACTTCGAATACGCCTACATCTCTGAAAGTTTCAACATAAGTAGTTTTAACCTCTGATTTTGCTTTCCACAAACACGTGTTAAAATAATCTTAAAGGGGTGTTGTTTTATTATATTAACGGGGAATTTTTTTTCTTGACAAGGGAGAGGCTTCCAATATTAAGTCTTTACGTAGCAATGGGATTTTAGTGAGTGAAGCGAGCTTATGCTTACGCAGCAATGAACCTTTCGGCGAGCGAAGCGAGCCTATACTTGTATAGCAATGAACTTTTTAACGAGTGAAATAAGCCTGTGTTTATGTGTCCATGAACTTTTCAGCGAACGAAGCGAGCTCTATTTTGCGTAGCGATGAACCTTCCTGCGAGAGAAGCGCCAAAAACTGGGTCCTATACACGAGTGACAGATTTCCGCAACGCGAGGCCTCACAGCTAGCTAAAATATTGCAAATGTTAAAATTTCGTAGCGAAACGCGGGTATTTAGCTATGTATATAAGCTAATTCATTGTTGATAAACATTTATTTATTAGACTACACAAATGGCTGAAAAGTGAAGTTTTTCAATAGTAGTCATATAATACTTGTTTTAAGCTCCACAAGATACTTGTATATGTGTTAAAAATCTTAGGATAAAGTATAATTAAAGTCGGAGAAAATTATGTGTCCTATTGTTTGGTTTGTACGTTCAACGACCTATTTTTATACACAGTGACGGCTAATCAAGTCGGGATCTACAGCTTAACGTAGATACCGAACCACAACAAACATCCATGCCCTGCCCGGAATTCGAACCCGACACCTTTAGCATGCGAGGCTAGAGCGCTAACCTCACAGCCATCAGATGGGCGAAAATTATGTGCACTTGGGACACTTTAAAGTGAAAATAGTGACGCACTTTCTTTACTGAAGAAAACCATTTTATGAATTGAAACAAATTCAAGTTATTAAAAGTATATAGACACAATAATCATCATAAGAAACACAATGAAAACTCTTTTAGTGGTCCAGAGGGTCATTGGCCACATCAGACTTTTGTTATTTTGATTATCAGCTGCACCTTAAATTATCTCCTAAAACGTAAATTGACGTTTCCTGAAAAATGGCTTTTTAATCGCCCAATATTTGACTTATCTTGTATATATGACAGGACTTATCTTGTCGATAGTAAACTCTATTTTACAACTACTTCTATGTTAAAGTAAACAATTTTGGCGTTATCGGAAGAGCATGCATTTTCTTAGATATTAAATGTTTCTTCTTAATTATTTATTGTATTTTACTGTCACTCACACTTATACACTTATACAAGTTAACTTCACCCATTCAGCTAAATTGGAACTACATTACAGAATACACTGATCTTGAAATGCCATTTCGGCCACCACTAGCATCTCTATTTCCCTGCTAAACCATCTGCGTTAAATCTCTTATTGGTATGGATGAGTGGAAGTATCTCTGGCAGTGATATTATAGGTCAGAGTGGTAGTGACGTCATGAGATGTGTGTTAATACTGAGTTAAAATCACATTACCAAGAAATGGTTAACAATAATTAAGATGAAAATTTGATATGTATTCTTTAAACTGTAAGAATTTTAGGACGATCAATTTGAAATTTGAGAATTAGTAGGGGAGACCTGTGTACCTAGAGCCGCCTTTTTTCAATTCACAAAAAATGAGCCACTGAGCCATTTAAAAATGTCAAACTGATATGCATACATAGGTTTTTTTAAATAGAAACATAGAAGGTTTTTAAAAAAATTTCACAAATGGCTCTAGGTACAAGACCTTGTTTTACCTGGGGCCAGTAGCTGATGTATCAAGGGCCATTCTCTTTAAGTGAGGTATAAGACCATAATGAATAGAAAACAAACATACACAGATGAATTTTATAAAAGAAACAATATCAAGTTATTATCAGTCATTGGTTTATCATATAATAACTATAATAAATATCAATGTGTCAAATTATTAATGAATTACAAATATTTTCATAACTTGAAAAACTGATTCCCCCCCCCCTCCCCCCCCCCAAAAAAAAATGAGCTGCATACATTATCGCTTTGAGGCACCAGCAGATTTTGGTTTTAGCAATTTGAACACAATAAGCAACTATGTGGCCTAAGTACACGACTAGGTAATTTAATATAAAATGTCTTCTACTAAAAATGCACATGGAGAAAGAACTTATTTAAACATCTCATATAGTACTTAATGTTACAAACAAAATTATTTACTAAACATTATTCAATAAAAGTTGGGTGGCCCTAGGTACATGGTGGTCCTAGATACACAAGTCTTCCCTACTGAGTAACGGGTAAGCAACAGTTTTTAATAAAAAATTTTATTCATTGAATGTCATTAAGCCAATATCAAAAACTGTTACAAAATTGTATGGTTTATTTGGAAATCTCTGTTTATAAAGTTTTTACTTTGACCATCAATATTTTTTCAACGACAAATCCACTGACTGAAGAGAAAAACCAATTTTAGGCGTTTAATTCTGAAATGAGAGACCTTTAAAAATTAATTTACTTTATTAATTAAGTTACTTTTTTGAATTGTTATAGATATCGAGAAAATTGACGCTTCTTATTTCACAATCTAATATATTTTCTACAAAAGGAAGTTCATTGAAGTACATTTACTGTTATATAGGGATAATTTGATTAATGTCATGTGAGAGAAGTAATAATAATAATAAATAAAAATTATAAAAAAAAAAAAAAGGAAAAAAAAAAAAAAAAAAAACGTGAAATCTTTGATATACAGGGGGTAATTTATAAATAAAGTTCAACTTTCAAAAAGTTGTAAAAAAGAACCACTCATCAGAATGATCTGAAATTTGGCCTGAACATACCCGAAAAAAATAGTTCAAAGTAATTTTTATCTTATGGCTTACCAATTTTGATTTATTCACGCATATTCCAATCAAATGTCGTGTCATTCTGCCCAGTGATTTATTTTTACAGTTTTTTAAAAATTTAACTTTAAATGTAATCAGCCTATTCTCAATCGATTTGTTAATATCATAATCGATAGAAATTATGGATAAGCTACAATAGACACTTCCCGCATTTTTTTTTTATTTTTTTTTTTTTATTCAATTCTAGGTGTTTCGAAAAGGCCCTAAACACAACAATTTCTGGTTAATGCGCTTTTTATATATATATTTTTTTATTTATTTCCTTGTTAGACGTTGGCGAGAAAACGATTCATTGAATGTGACGTAAAGATATCCCAAATGTCTTGGCTTGAAATGTGGCAGCAGAAACCAGTTTTGCAAGTTTCTCACTAATCACGCCAACTTGTACGTGATATGGCAATGGTCTACCAGTGCCAACTATTTCACATCGAACCTATATGCCAAGTTTAAGCCCGATTGGATGATAGCAAGGTGGTTAATTAGGCCTCAACAGATTCCTCCGTCATCGACAAACATATATACGCACCAAATCGAAGTTAATAAAAAGGTTTTAAAAAAGACTCTGCTTCTTTCTCCACTTTGAAAAAAGTTCAAGCACTTTAGCTGTGCTTTTAAGATTTTGTAAGAAATCTTGGATTCTAAATTGTATTTATTCCAAAAATTTCTTTTAGTACTATATAAAGCAAGGTTAGCAAATAATATCCGAGGATTAACTCCAAAGAATTTCGAAGATTACATTGTGAGCGGATTTTAAATTATTTGATAAATGATTATTTATTTTCAAAATTACTCTGACCATATCATCGTCGATTCCTTTGCATCACCTAATAAAATTACTATCCCTATCTTCATTTGCATTTTCTCCATTCGTATACTATTTTAATGACTTTCTAAGAGTTATATTTAGGGACTTTTCTAAGAGTGTTGAGTGGATTTATTTAAATATACAAATTAGTACCTTAAACGTAATTAAAATCATTTGCATTTCCTTAGAACCGTTTCAGAGAAGAATCCTACAAAGGACTTGCAATTCTGAGGCCATTTTCTAAACTTATTATTTCAAGATTGAGCATTACTAGTAAAAACCTAGTGAATTCTACATAAACGACAAATTTGTATTACTTTTCAATCATGAAAATTTGGCTATATTCAGCTTATTTAATTTGCAATTATTATGCGTTGAATAGCAGCATTTTAAAATGCTTAATTCCACATAGCATTTTAAGACTTAAATTTTACAGATTTAATGAAATTGAATCAAAAAGAGGTTTTTGATAAAAAAAAAAAAATTACCTAAATTGTCGACCTCTAATTTTTATTCTGACAGCCAGATTGTTAAAATAGTATAATAAGTATTTAAATAATTTTTGGAACAGCCAGAATCTTAAAATTTTATATTAAGTTTTTAATTAACTTATGGAACCATCGATGAGTTGTAACAATTAACGTTAGAACTTATCGCTGGTTCCATAAAGTCCCACTAAAGGAAGTATTATAATCTTGGGTATGTGGGGTTTGTATTGACAGAGAAAAAATTTCGGTTTCACTCTGGGTGGCAAGGGGTTGTAATTATGAAGAAAGGTTAAGTTGTTGTACTGTTTCATAGACTATATTAGTTTTACAATTAAGTTTGTACTTTATAAAAAAAAGTCGAAATTGAGGGAATATTATTTTATTTTTTGGACCCTTTTGATGTCAATTTACTCTCTAATAATTTATATATATATATTTAGCGTAGACAGATAAAACTGTTCACTTTCCTTGAGTATTTTTATGAATTTGGTCACTGGACTTTTAAACAAAAATATTTATCAAAGTACCAAAATTCATTTTACTCCTCGAAAAAGACTCCTTTCAACTCTATACACCTTTCTAACGATTTTCTAACTTCTTTAACCCTTCCAAAAAATAATATTTCTCAAACTCCTCAAAATAGGCATTTAATGATCTCAGAATTTAAAGAAAATCTTTGTTCAGCAAGCATTTTTTTTTTTTTTCATTGTTAAGAAAAGAAAACCACATTTTAGTTTGTTGGGTGAGTAGGATGGGTAAGGGAGCGATTCGTAGAGTAACTCGACCAATTTAGCGGTTATATGCCCATTTCTTCAATCGTTACCTTAATTGGTCGTCCATCCCGCTCTTCGTCTGTTGTGCTCTTACAACCACAAAGAAATTCCGTAAACCACTTGTAAACCATAGTCAAGTCAACGAAATCATGAATTGACGGATAAGCTTGCTAAAGAGAGTAGCAGTCACTAAACCCTTTCTTCTTCCGCCTTGACTCTTCTGGTTGGTTAGTTTGTACGCTCAACGACCTATACGTGTGCAAAATAACTGCTAATCAGGCCGGGACCTACAGCTTAACGTGGATCCCGAACCACAACAAACATCCATGCCTTACCCGGGACTAGAACCCTGCACCGTTGGCATGCAAAGCCAGAGCTTGGCTTTTCTGGAATTATACTCACGGGAAAAGTCAAAAACTTCAATAGAGTGAAGAGAGCCCTCCCACCCATCACTGGTATATGGGTAAAATCCCGGGAATGACTTTTGACTTCCCGTGCGACAGA
The DNA here is from genome assembly GCA_963978545.1 of Linyphia triangularis. Taxonomy (NCBI): domain Eukaryota; kingdom Metazoa; phylum Arthropoda; class Arachnida; order Araneae; family Linyphiidae; genus Linyphia; species Linyphia triangularis. The sequence continues at coordinate 88,129,530 of OZ021724.1, forward strand.
GGCTCCCGGACCACAATTTCTAGACTAGCTAGCAGTCACGTTAAGTCACTCATCGAGGGCAGGAAGATCTTAACCATCTGCTCCAAGTACCAAGACCACCAGGCTACATATGAGCATTTGATAGACTGTTTGATCCTCTTAAGGAAGGACTTTTATCAAATTCCTTTTCTTGTACTAGACTCTCTTAGAGTCAACAGACTCATGGATCTCGTCTGACTCCGTCAGACATGGAAGATAAGCAACAACATCAACAAATCATGCCATATAATGGAACAGAATACACGTAACATTTTCTCAGCTTTCTTACAGTTTCGTTGATTGTCCTTCCACGCAAAATGTATCTTTTATCAACACCCGCAATTCTCTTTTCTCTATAATCAAAGCAAACACGTTACCTATCTGCTTTTGAGTCCGATTTAAATACAAATTACTTGAAGTATCGCCTACAAATTTGACAAGTGCTGCCAAAGATAATAATAAAGTAAAGACTTACCAAATAGCCCTTGTAAAACTTTATTAAAAGCAGATAAAGTTAAGCGTAATAATTAGATGTTGAATCTCTTATCAGCTACGTCGTACCCCGGAAGATTTCTAAAAAAATATATATTTCTTTTTAATACGTGGCTTTTGGGATAGTTGCATATTTAATTTACTGCATAATATGAGCAATCTGAAATACTTGTCAAATTCATAAGTAGCGTATTCTAAACATGTGACAGAATTGTAGGCTTTTATTTTTAAACAATTTGCAAATTAAATCGTTCAATTATCCCCAGTTTTACGTTCCAACCAAAAAATTTAATTCAAAGATTTTTTTTTTAATTTTTTTTTCAAATAATTGATTATTTCACATTTTATCGGATATTTGGGATGTAATAAGAATCCGAATTAAGTACATTGTTATCCTGTAAGACAATTGTAAGTTTTAAAATAAAAAACATCACATAACCGTATTTTTCGGATGATCCAGGATTATTTAAAAAGTTTCTTTCAAATTAAACTAATAATTTTCGAGATATCTTTGTAGACATACAATCAAACGACAAGCGACATTTCACGATGTTATTTAGTTTTGCAACTTTCGTGGTTAACTTATACGAAAATGCCATATTTTGAAACAAATCAATCTAAAAAATATTTTTCAAAGGATTTTTGGTACGATCAATACTCATTTGTCGCCTTTGAACCATACATGCTTAAAAACACAACAGGTTTCATAGATAATTTTCTTTATTTGAAGTCAAATAACAAGAATGCTGTACTCTGCTACTTTTTTTACACAGAAAATTTTTCATTTGTGTCATTACCACGCCTAGAATGAGATAAGAATGTAATGAAGAATATCAATGACTAATAACTAAAAAAAAAATTAAAAAAAAAGATTGAACGTTTGAATACAATATGATCTACCTCAGTAGAGATTATTTCCAAGGAAACATTTTGCCATCATCAGCAAAAACTTATAATTATTCATTATAACTTCACAAAAACTGAACTAACATAAGAAGATAATTTGAAATACTTCATTTTCACAAAATTTCACGTTTATTCCGTTACAAATCATCATCAAAACTTAATCAAACATACTCAAGAGAATAATTTGTCATTTAACTGAATTTTAATTAATGACTTCGGCATGGTATTTAACTTAAAAGTCAGTTAACCACTTTTTATTGTACAATAAAAAAAGGGTTTTTCAAAATGAGCTGGAAAAAAAAAAAAAGTGTGGCATCCTGAAATAAAGTTTTTACTTATAAGTTTGACGTAATTCGTATATTTTTTCTGTTATTCTGGTTTGAGAATTCGAATTAATAAAAACAAAATTCAATTTTGAATTTTGACAAAATTCCAATGCATTAATAATAAGAAACTTATGTTTTTCGAAACGTCAGACATACAGAAGAATACTTAAAAACTAATCGTTTTTTTTTAGTTTGCTTAGATTACTTAGTTTCAATTTCCATTTGTTAACATAGGTTAATGAAAGTATAGCTTTCAGTAAAAAAAAAATTTAGATTTTTTTTTTTATATTTCTATACGTTTTGAAAAGTGCTGAATTAAAAAAAGTGATCTAAGTGTGTGTTTGTCTGTGGTCAGCATAACTCTCGGTTTGATGTAAGTGGTGGTCATAGGGCCAGCCATGAAGGTTTCTTCAAAATTGCGCATGGGTATAAGGTAGCTGAAATTGATAAAATTACGTTTTTCAGCAAATTCTAAAAAACGATAAAGAATTAAAGATTTAAATTAAAATCGCAGTTTTAATGCCTTTTAAGATGCTATAACTATCCTCACTTCCGAAATTTCCATAGAAATGATATAGAATGGCAAAAAATTGAAGAACGAATATCTTTAGTAAAGAGTTCGCTTCTCTTAAGCGTCGTCCATCAATGACTGCTTCTCCTCTATTATGAAATGTTGAGGCAGAATTTTAAAATTGAAATATATTTTTATAGGAAGGGACGGAGGGGTAAAAATATATATTTTGTGATGTTTTTAACATGTTTATTTAAAAAAAAAAAACGTGGATTGGACAATGTGTTACCTGGGTATACTACAATAACAAATATATTCATAAAACTTTTTTATGGTTAGTTTAATAATAGCTCCATAATTTGCATTAATTTTAAATTCAAATCATAACTCATAAAATGTTACTCATAAAATCATCGAGCATTATATATATATATCCGTAATGTCTGCAAAAATTCAATTCTGATAAAAACGCTTTTATTAAAATATACAATTATATATATATATATATATATATATATATATATATATATATATATATATATATATATATATATATATATATATATATATATATATATATATATATATATATATATATATATATATATATACCAGTTGAAATTGTCCTTACTTTTTGTTCAAATTTGAGCAGCTTTAACCCTTTCACTCCCAGTGATGCCAATTGAAATCACAACATTTACAATTTTTTTTCTCCTCACCTAATACTCCCAAAGAATTCGAATCAACGTTTTTACAATCATCAAACTATTCTCTGCCCATATATATTTTTCTTTTTCACCAATATATGGCTGCACGGGTTCTGCTGCTGAATGAAATGAGGCTTTTTTATGTTTTCTCCATTCCTAAAAAGATGCCTAAATTAATTTCATTTTTTAAGTAATTTAAATTAAATAACTCTTTTAAATATGTTCGTATTATTTTCTTTAATATTTAAAAATTGTATATTAACCATTTTTAATGAATAAATGTTTTAAAATTTTAACATTTGCAACGATTGAAAAGTGATGATTCCATTTGGCATCAGTGGCAGTTAAGTACAACTCAACACCTTTTCCCGGCTATATTATTTATTTTGGATTCGAACTGTTATTACCACGTTATTGTTATTTTTTTCTAGCAATGTTCACTACGTTAAGATATATTTACGACTAAATAGAAGATTTCAAATTTGATTTGATATATTTAGAAATCCCGAAGCGAAATAGCTTTAGACTTGTCCTATACCTAATGCCCAATTATGCCATTTGGAATCATTTTTAATTTTAATTAAAAAATTAAACAAAAAAAAAATTGCTTTCAACCCTGTTATTCTGGATACCAAATGAGTATATTTTATAAATTTCAGATTTTTAAAATGAAAAATAAATAATTGGGACTGAAAGGGGGAAAAGCAAAGTTATAGAAACTTTAAGATTTGGGCAGGAATATTCATGATACTAATGAATAATATTAGCTCCCCAATTTTCATCGAAATTCCCTTTTCTAACGTAGACAAATACTGAAAGAAATTGTCTAGAAATATTCTTACCGGTTTACAAATACAGGTGTAAATGATGTACTTCAGATGTAAATGAACGATCTATTCATAAACAATTTTCAGATGTCTAGAATGAGTCTCTCGCCTAGAAGGTGCTGGGATTATTTGCTGGATGTAACAGTCAAGTAATGACAAGGATTCAATTAGTTTTGAAATCTGTGGGCAGGAAATACTTCTAAAGTCCATGTCATTATAAGAAACCTTATGCAATTTCTTTTACCTATCTCCCTTCTCAACGCAGACTTATCTTTTCTAGAAAAGCTCTTTTCAGGTGTCAATTAATGGATATGTTTAGGAAAATTAACAAAAGTATTAGTTTATCGAGTTTTAATTTTTTACCTTTTACAGCAAATAATTTGCTTAGACCAGATCTGAATTCAAAGAGAACTTAACTTATAATAATATAACACATAAAAACAAAGTTTTATATATAAATCTTATCTATGTATTTCTAACTTGTTGTTCATTAACATAGCACCAACGTTTATAACAGCATAGTTTTCAACGCGTACTTGGTGTATGTATCTAATTTTAAATATTAAAAATATCTTTATCAGCAAAATATGCAGTAAACTCTTTTTAAAAAATTGCATTAAAAATGAATGGGAATTTATTCATTCACATCAAAACATATTAAATTATTCTGATAAAAACAACTTATTTCATTATTTATTTATAAAAACAATTTTGGCAACAGGAAAGAGTTTCTTTAATGATCGGTTAAATGCTATTTCAGGACGATTGTATGACAGCAAGTTGGTTTATTAGTATTCCAAAAAAGCGACCTTTTAGTGATAATGACAGAATTTAGTATAATGCATTGTCAAAATTTAATAGAATGCATTGTCATCAACATCGAATTTATTTGCCAAGTTTCAAGACGATTGGATGACGGCAAGGAGCTTAATTAGGCCTCCGCAAATTTTCCCGCCATCGATATACCCTGCCAAACAAACACAACATCGAAGTTAATATAAAGTATTTAATGAGGGATATTGAATACTCACATATTGGGGAAAGTTTGGACAAAATTGAGGGATATTGACAATTTTGAAATAAGCAGGACAATTTTGAAAACAATTGAACAAATACCGGTTTCAGAATTTCACAACTCGAAATTGCGACATACTGAATCCGGTGTTTTCAAGACATCTCCTTAATCTATTTTGAAGCTAAATGCGCAGAAATATGGTAATTGTTTTCTTACAATAACTGTGGTGACAAGAATTTCTATGTTCCCCAATCATTCTTAATTTATATGTCACTCGTATGGTCGTTTGTGTCTGGCTACCAAAACAATCAAATGCTATATTTTCTTGTTCGTATTCTATTTTGCTGTATGGAATTTATAGTGCGTTTTTATTTTATCCCAAATTAAAATATGTTTTTATGAAATCATTTATATTCGATTTTTCGATTATGTATGTTTGTGTGTGACTGGCAAATCTGTGGAGGGCTAATTAATCCACTTTCCGTCCAATCGAGTTGTAACATGGCAGGTAAATTCGTTGCTCATTACATTGCATTCTATGAAATTTTGTGTCTGTCACTAAATCGCCGCTCTTATGCACGCTTCTGTAAATGCTTCGGAAGACTAATTAACCTACTACCTGCTCTCCTGCCATCCAATCGAACTGCAATTTGATCTATAGATTGTTATCAATGAGGATGCATTCTGTCAAGATTTTGTGGCTGTCACTAAATGATCCCTTTGGCACACTTTCTATTGCCGATTCAGAAGATTAATTAACTCACTTGCTCCAATCGATCTGGAACTCTGCAAATAGACTCCTTGGCAATGAAAATACTTTATATTACATTTTTCGGGATAAAAAGAGTTTGACTATGGAATGGTGATATTCTTCGTAGTAGTCAAACACTATGAAAAGTAAAAAATGATTTCAAAATCTCTCAAGTAAGTTACTATATGCAATTCCTGCATTTTTTTTTCTCCCTTTGTTCAATTCTAAGTGTTTCGAAAAAACCAGAAACACAAAAATTTCTGCTCAATTCGTTTTTTTTTTTTTTTTTTTTTTTTTTTTTTTTTTTTTTTTTAAATTTGCATTTAAAATTCCCTTGTTAAACGTTGGCGAGAAAACGATTCATTCGGCTAGAATTGAAGGTGACGTCAAGGCTTCCCAAACATCTTTAGCCTGAAATGCGGCAGCGCGGAAACCAGTTTTGCAAGTTTCTCGTAAATCACGCCAACCTGTACGGGATATTATGGCAATGGTCTACCAACGCCAACTATTTGGCAGAAACATCACGATAACGATAGAAACGGTAGGAATACTTGACGTCACAGATTTTGTTGACTGTTTTGATTGACTTGTTTTTGGCTCGGTTTTAAGGCATTTTCTTTTCTTAATATTTAACTAACTAAATTTTTTAAAGAACTTTTGTTTAAATATTTGAATCAGAAAGAAATTCTTCATAAATATAAACTAATTTCAATCGTTTTTAAAAAATGCGGGTATTGTCCATTGAGCATAAAAATTGGCAATGCATATAAAGGATGTATATATATATAAAAATATTTTATGAATTACTATGCTATCCCAAAATTAACTTTTATCTTTTATAAATTAAATTTATTTTTTAACAAACTGTTATGATATTAAAATGGAGTTGAGTTAGATAAATTGACGATTAATAATGACCTATTTGATAAAAAAAACCACCAATGATAACTAAAACTGGTGACTTTGAAGTTTTTTGAATGGAAAAAGAACCTTTATGAATATATTTCGAACAATCGAAGAAAATTACTATATCCGGATGAAAAATGTGTTTCAAGATGCCATTTCAAAGTTCTTAGGCGACGTCGTAATTTTGACTAGAGGGTGAAAACTGTGGCGACATGAATTGCTATGTACCCCAGTGACACTTAAATAATAGCTTTATATTATAGTAGCTAAAATACAATTACAGTTAATAATAGCTTAAATAGCATCATAGTAGTAATAGCTAAAGTAGTATCATGTAATGTAATAAACTAGTTAGTAATCGTAATCTATAATAATAAAACAAGTTGTGTGTTTCTCAGTCTGTCTGTCTGTGGATCTATAGATACCTACTTAAAATTGGAAAAGGGCTCTTAAATTTTCAACGCAAGAAGTTTTGGCCTTCTAATTTTATGTATGTCAAACAGAATGTTAAAATTTTAATTAGTTCTTTTTTAATTAATATTTTAATTAGTTCTTTTGTAATTAATATATATATATATATAATTTTTTTTTTTTTTTTTACAAAGTGACTTCAAATAGAGATACAGCTCTGAAATTTTCAACAAAAGTAGTTTTAGCCTTCTAATTGGACTTTTGAAAAACAGAATGTTAAAATTTTAATTAGTTATTTTTTAATTAATTTTCTTAATTAATTAACAATTTTTTTACAAAACGACTTCTAATAGGGTTACAGTTAGGAAATTTTCAACATAAGTAAGTTTGGCCTTCTTATTGAACTATTGAAAAACAGAATTGTAAATTTGTTGTTAGTTTTTTTTTTTTTTTAATTAATTTTTTTTTTAATAGTTAATAAATATTTTACAAAATGGTTTCTGATGGGGCTACAGCTCTGAAATTTTCAACATAAGTAGTTTTAGCCTTCTAATTGGACTTTTAAAAAACAGAATTTCCAATTGTAATTTAGTTCTTTTTCATTAATTTTTTTTTAAATTTATTAATAACTATTTTACAAAACGATTTCCAATAGGGCTACAGCTCCGAAATTTTCAACCTAAGTAGTTTTGGCCTTTTATTTGGCCTTTTGAAAAACAGAATTTTAAATTTTTATTTAGTTCTCTTTTAAATAATTAATATATATTTAACAAAACGATATCTAATAGGGCTACAGCTCTGAAATTTTCAACGTAAGTAGTTGTGGCCTCCTAATTGGACTTTTGAAAAACATAATTTTAAATATTTATTTAGTTCTTTATTAATTAATTTTTTAACTAATAAATATTTTACACAATGAATTCTAATAGGGCTACAGCTCTGAAATTTTCAACGTAAGTAGTTGTGGCCTCCTAATTGGACTTTTGAAAAACATAATTTTAAATATTTATTTAGTTCTTTATTAATTAATTTTTTAACTAATAAATATTTTACACAATGAATTCTAATAGGGCACCAGCTCTGAAATTTTCAACATAAGTAGTTTTGGCCTTCTAATTGGACTTTTGAAAATTAATTAACAAATATTTTACAAAACAATTGCTACTTGGGCTTCTGTTCTGAAATTTTCAACGCAAGTAGTTTTGGCATTCTAATTGGACTATTGACAAAAAGAATACTAAAATTTTAATTTGATTTTTGATTAATTTTTTTAATGAATATTTTCACAAAAAGCGACTTCTAATAGGCCTAGAGATCTGAAAGTTTCAACATAAATAGTTCTGGCCTTCTAATTTTGCTTTCCGCGAACACGTGTTAAAATAATCTTAAAGGGGTGTTGTATTATTGTATTAACGGGGGGGAGGGGGATTTTTTTTCCCGTGTCATTTTCGTGATTTTAGTGAGTGACGCGAGCTTACGCTTACGCAACAATGAACCTTTCAGCGAGAGAAGCGAGCCTATTCTTGCATAGTAAGGAACCTTTCAACAAGTGAAGTAAGCCTGTACTTATGTGTCAATGAACTTGTCAGCGAACGAGGCGAGCTTGATTTTGCGTAGCGATGGACCTTCCTGCGAGCGAAGCGCCAAAAAATGGGACCTATACACCAATGACGGATTTCTGCTACGCGAGGTCTCATAGCTAGCTCAAACATTGCACATGTTTCAATTTCGTAGCGAAGCACAGGTATTCAGCTAGTGTCTAATATAGCCTATCATAGTATAGCTTAGATATTACCATAGTATGAAAAATAATGGCACATATACTGGGTGACAATGAACAATTCCGGCATTTTTTTTTTTTTTTTTTTTTTTTTTAATATTTTTTATTCAATTCTAAATGTATCGAAAAGATACGAATGAAAATTGTTACTGTAATATATTTTTCTTTTAATTTGTAGTGTGTGGAGTCACTCAATTTGCTTGTGGGAACACTACCGTATGCCTGGATCGTAAATTCCATTGTGATGGCATCAAACATTGTGCTAATGGAGAGGACGAGGAAGGTTGTGGTAAGAATTTAAAGTAAATAAAGTTGAAATAATATCGAAATCATTGAATTAATTGGTGATAAATTAAAAGTTCTTAACTTGAATATATTTCCTGGGAATAGACTCTTTAGTGTGTGGTGCGTGCTGATCATATAGATTAAATCTGACTCCAGTTTAATAACAATATAAACTCCAAAATTAAACTTAACATTTAAGAATTAATATAAACAACTTAACAAAACATGATAAAAATCTCGAGGTACGAAGCAAACGTGTGAGAATCTGCTTCGGCTTTTATAGCACTTGAAGGTTCATGGCTTTGCTCGACGCTTCCCGTCCAGAGTTGAGTGGTGTTGGTAAATCGCTGTATCTGGTTAAGTGCCTTACCACCACAACTCTATTATGTAAACTGTTCTCTACTTAAAAATAATTCTGACCTTTTATTACCACACCATTTTAAGTTTAAGTATTTTGGTTCCATCATTTAATTCCAGGGATTGTCATATCAATAAACCAATTTTCAGTTGATTCAATTGCTTTATGTAGTGAAGTTATCTATGTTGTTACAGTTGTTAACTGACTACTGTAACTTATTTAGATAATTTATTTAGATAATGTCCAAACTTTTTTTTCACTAGAAGAAAGATTACTAGATACTAAATCATTGAAAAGGTTTAACAAACTTTTCGCTTTATAAAATTTTCAGGTTATAATATTTTTTAAGAACCCAATTTTTTTTATCACACAAATTTCCCATACTTACTTTTCCTTCATATCAACCAACATTTTTAGATATTTTAGAGTTCTCTGTATATTCTAAATGTTGCTAGAACAGTATGATTTTACTATATCCTTTATGGCATGGGAAATATAATGTACAACTTCTTACTAATCCAAGTAATCAATCACTCAAACTTGCTATTGATTGTTTCCATCATGTAAAAAAATAAACTGAATGGCCTCTATTTAATTATGTTGAATATATTTCAAATAAAAGAAAATAGCATTTATGAAACTTAATTCCTTCAGATTCTGCTGGCATTGTCCATACCTATAGACAATGTACCACTGTAAGTACTACTTATGTACTACTTAAGTACTACTTATTTTCAATAGGTTCTTAGAAAAAGATCACTACTTCATTAATTTTTACCCTAGGTCCTAATTTTTAAATTTATCACTTGAGAATGTTACGTCCACTAACTGATAATTTCGTTGAATTAAGTTTCGTTACAAGCCAATTTATAAATAACATTTCTCTCGTAGTTGCTCGCACGCATTCATTTTTTTTTTAAATTGAATATTTTATTATAATAATTGGAGTTGGTGAATATGATGATATTGTGTTAGTTGTTGTTTTATATCAGCTCCAACTTCATTCTTGAACTATCAGATGTCTATATATAGAAAATTATAAGTACAGTTATCTTTATCGTCCCTCAATGATTGTTCATACGTTGTTCTTTGACTCTATCTCTCTCTTTTTTTTTTCGGGGGAGGTGGGGGGAGGGGCAATTTTCTCTAATAGTAAATTTGAAATGTTTCTAATTTATTCTAACATCTAATGGTTCTTACTTATCATTTGTATATTTGTATTAGATCAGTTATTTTGGCGAAATTCGACTACTTTTCCAACAGGAGTAAAAATAGTTTTACAAATCCAAAAGTCATTTATTTCATTCACTTATACGTGTCTACAACATATTTAACGTAGAAAAAAAAAACCACTTTTTGTGATGTATCTTCGTGTTTAAATTCCATCTCATGGGTTCCAGAATATATTCAAAGTAAGTACTTCTTCTAGCTTCTTGATCTTGGCGTCATAAAATTCAATCTAGATAAGAATCATACGGTGACAGACCGTTCCTGTGTGCTTTTTATTGCACCACTTAGCCTACTCCCACATTCTTTCGATGTTTGGCGTGTGTCGGATTTTGACAGTTTCGAGCTTAACTCTGGCTAAAATAGTTTATACTCCACGAATACAAGTATTGTTATATTTTTCGAAAATCCAACAATTTCATAGTTAATAGTTTGAAACATCAAATGTAAATAAAAGAAAAGACAGTGGAACGAAAGGTTTTACCACCTGCGTGGTTACCTAGAAAATAGTAGTGTTGGGCAATTTATATTACACATTTAAATTTTTTGTAAAGGGAATTTGTCTGATTTTACAAGATAATGGACATGGTATTTTATCTAAAAAAGTACATGTAAATATGAACAAAAAATATTTAAAAAAAAATTCGTCATTACTTTTACAGAATATTAAAAATGTAACTGCAGCTCCTCTAATGAATTGTAAAAGTTAACATGTTGCCTGCAGTATTTCCCTAAATATGTGGAAATTGATTTTTTTAAAAAGTATTTAGTATATTCTGCACATTCTTTAGTTGCCAGTCCAATGGGAGACTATACCTTCTTCTGATCAATTCAAACTAAAAGAGAAATATTTTCAGGGTAGCCAATGAAGAAATAAGGGTCCAATTACTGACTCGTCAGTTACAATATTCAATTAAAATACAATCTATAAAAAAAATCACTATTTGCTACTTAATTATGTGATTTCAAATTTAGCATATTTGACGGAAAAATTCTAAAAATTTATTAGGAGGAAAAATTTATATTTGGTTTTAGTAAGTATGTTTATTTTATAACTGTGAATATTTTAACGTTTCTGAAAATATCTTTTTTAAATGGCATTTAATGTTTTCATTTTATACATATACTAGATGTGTTAGAGCTGTGGCCATGAGTTTTCTTCTTACACAAGTTGTGTGGTCATTGGTCATCCATCAATTCGTATAATGTAAATATGCATTAATAAGACTTCGACACTTAAAGACACAGGCACGCTTCGCTCACTAAAAGGTTTATTTATACGTAAATCAATAGTTAAAATTTTTAACAATTTTTTTTTTCTCCGTTTATATTTCCTCCCTTTTTGATAAACCAAAAATATTTCCCCGTTTTTAAGACTCCGACGAGAAATAAATGCAAGGATGTTTAACAAAATTTTAGCAAATTGGAAATGATACAAATCTCATGCTGCCATCTAGCGGGAGTTATATTTTTGAAATGACAATGAATGAGTTTTTTTCTGCACATTTGTTAATGTTAAAAAAAAAATAATAAAAAAAAAAAAAAAAAAAAAAAAAAAAATTGAAAACTATTTAAAAATTTAGTAAAACTAAACATTTTATGGTTGACAGGTTCACAATTAAGGATATAAATACTATTCATGTCTAAAATTTCGCAGTTCTCCGAATAATGGGATAAGGACCTTCGAATAGACTACCAAGCAGATACACTAACTTCCTCCCTTTATCATTACAGATAGAGATATTGCACAATTAATTAGGAACAATCGTTATCTTTTTGTGTGATGAAATAGATTGGATTGTAATTGTTACTGAAAGTACACTTTCATACGTATTTTTATTGTGGTACATCAAGTTTATTTCCCAAGCTGGCTCAATTTGTCGACATTCAATGACTGAAATCTCTTCTGGTTAACAACCTAAAAATGAATACGATATTGATGAAAGCGAAATGCATGTGGAAACATATGTGTCAGCGCTTGCATGGTACAACTAGCTAACTTTTGAATTGGGATGGATTTTTTTTTTTTTTTCTAGCGATATGGTAGGCAGTGTATTGAATAAATTTGAGAACTGGATATCTCGCTACTGGTAATGAACTGTCCACAAATTAAATGTACGCTTTCATGCTACCTCTTAGAACAAACAATATATGCAGCATTCAGAATATTTTTTTTCTTCTATTTAATAATTTTTCATGCAATACTTTTTATTATTATATAACATACATTGTCTTTACTGATAAATCATTGCTTAATGGTGTTGATCACACTAACATTAGCTGCTGCACTTATGAGAAGCTAACAATGAATCTGATCAAATATTTCCCTTTCTAGCGGACGCCCACGGTTCTTTAGATTCTCTAGTCAAAGCAATAACGCATCACCAGGAATTAAAAGATGTAATTTTCGACAAATCCTATGACAACTGCAGTAAGTATATGCTTTTTCTTTTTTAACTTTTGCTTCTTTTTATAGGGATTGGGGATGTACTTAATAAATTCGAGATTCTTGGTACCTGACCAAAACGGGAATCGACTTCACTGTGACTTCTGACAGGAACATATAACATCAATTAGAACTTAAGAGTTAATACAGTATATTTTTTAATAAGGAAAACAAATTTCTGATAGATCTCATTCAAATTGATAACAATCTTTCAGTATGAGCGACGATCATATATATATATGCGTTCATCTACTAACTCAATTCACCTGTCTCTGAGTCGCGAATGTAAAATGATTGTTTTCTGTGGAAATTTTGATTTTTATATCACATGAATTTCTTGTTACCATTGGATAAAGGAAATTGACTTTCTTGGTTTGTCTGTTCTAAAAATAAGGAGTAATTAACTCTTAGAGATGGTACGTTACGACTGAGATTTTTTAGTTCTGGAAATCAGTTAAACACCTTCTCTAATGGTATATTAAGAGAATGAGAACAAGTTACATAAAAAAAAATTGAAATGGTTATGTATTCAGGCTGTCAATATCACTGTGATTTTCAGTATTTTTTATTATTCATTCTATGAACGTTATAAAGCATTATATTGTTGTAATATAATTACTTAACATTACGAGCAAAATTGACTATCAAGGTATCGTATAATCGTGGTCTTTTTATTTATGGGTCAAATTTTGTAAAATTGCTAATGTAGCGTGCAAATTCTTAAAATGGTGTTACTGATAAGGTTTAATTAACTACATATTTTCAAAATAACGATTACAATTCAATAGCTTTTAATAGTGTGACTGTGTGATATCATAACATTGCTTGTTAGAAATTCTGAAAGAAATTTTATTCAGGGTTCTTTGTCCTTCCTGGTAGGCTTAGTGTTTTAGAAATAAAAAAAAATGTATTTCAAATATATTTTATACCTAAAGTTTAACGTGCAGATTGAAATTAAGTAATCAAAATATATATAATATATTTACGTTTACTTTTATAAAACATTTAACCTCTGAAGTAAAAATCTTGTCTACATTTGAAGTATTAAAATAAAATATTAAGCATCATAAAAAAAAAAATTATTTTGTGATTCCTTTTATCTCACGAAGTTATCAGCAACTTATAAAATTCATTTTTTAATTTATCGTTCAATTGCCTTTTTAATCTATGCTTTAATATACCCATAAAATCTTCAATTGTTTTGACAATATTTGGTACATACATGCTATTGAACCTGTTTCACTTTTAGGTTTGGAAAATGTGCCCCCATTTTGTGAGTGCAGGTTTTATCGACTGCTTTTTTGTACAAATCACAACTTGACTTCTGTCCCCAAAGGAGTGGGTAAATTGGTAACCAAAATGTATGAAACCTTTTATATTCTAACACACTTTTATTTAATGCGTTTAAATTAATTTTATACCATAAGACAAGTTTCCCAATAAGTATTAGAAAAGTTTTGTTAAAGTCATGTCCCTTAAAAGTCCTTAAATTTAATTTTTCCTAAGAACTTTTTTGTTCCAGTTTTTAACTAGATCCATTTTTATTTTTGTATTTTATTTTCGAAGTTTTAACAATCTCTATTTTCTGCCTGGTGTTTTTTTTTTTTTTTTTTTTTTTTTTTTTGTAATTTCCTCCATTGATTTCTAAACAAGCTCCTAAATCTTTAGAATGATCTATAATAAGTTGCAGACGCACATACGTTGTAATGTATGTTTAAGTAAGATATGATAGCCATGTTTATGTCTTCACACTCTCAAAGCTGAATAAGACATGGATACATGGTAAGCTTTCCAAAAATACCAAATGTGCTTGTAGAATTCCTAGGGTAAACGAATCTGTTCTCTTTTTTTAAAATACACATACACTATCTACCAATAAGTATTTGCACACCCATGAAAATGAAGATATCTTCTCAAAGGGGCAGCATAGACACTTGAAATTCACATCAAAGAGACATCTTTACGTAATATGTCTATAAGTAAAACAATTCAATCGCAAATTGAAATACAAAGTGTACAGTAGAGACATATGCAAAAGAATGGAGTACCATTAGTGTACAGATGAATTTACATTAAAAATCGAGCAGATCATGGAGTGGACTTTTAGTGTGAGATATGATCTCCCCAGTCATCAATGTTTCCTTGGCACTGTATTATCATACTCAACAAGAGTTTCTTGATGAATTCTAGTGGCTAAATTCTTCGTCCCACCTTCTAATCTGTTTGCAAGTGATGAAAAGTTATCAATACATTAGATCTTTACACAATGCGTATCGTAGAAGCGTCCCACACTTGCTTAAGGAAATTTGGATTAGAGGAGTGATCTGGTTTACTTATAGGGCGATATTAATATATTTTTTAATCGTTTATCCAAGGCAAAAGTGGAATAAAATTTGCCATAAGTATCAATAAACACGATTAGAAACTGATATTTCACCATTAAAGACTTGTCTAGATCAAGTTAACATAATTGCTGTGAAAGAGTCGAATTTAATTATCTTTTGCGCTCCTGGGGAGTTTATTAAACCAATTCAACATATTGCACCCAAACGTCAAATCCTTTTAAAATCAAATACTGTTTACTAAAAATAATTTTTTCTGTCTCATGTGTAATATTTGACGTCAGAGGATCTGTAGAAATGTGCGAAAATGATATTTCTTAGTAAATGCTAATTCAAGTTAACGATTTGGGGGGAAAGGAGTTTTGGTCTTTAGGTTCAATATGTTGAGTTTATTTAATAGCTCCCCAAGAGTGCCAAATATAATTAAATTGCATTTTTTCACTGTAATTACTTTAACTTGATCTAGACAAGATTTTATTTGTGAATTATCAGTTTATAAATCATGTTTATTAATAGTTATGGCAAATTTTATCCCACTTTTGCTTTGGATAAACGATTAAGAAATATGAATATCACCCCTAAAAGTAAGCCAGATCACTCCTCTAATCCAAATTTCATCAAACATGTGTGGGATGCTTCTACGATATGCATTGTGTAATGATTTTATGTATTGGGAACTTTCCATCAATTGCAAACAGTTCAAATGGTGGGACGAACAATTTAGACACTAGAATTCATCACGAAATTCATATTAAGTATGAGAATACAGTGCCAAGTAAACACTGATGACAAGGGAGCTCATATCTCACACTAAAAGTCAAGTCCATTAGTTGCGTGGTGTTTAATGTAAATGCATGTGTACAACTGCAAACTAATGGTACTGCATTATTTTGCATATGCGAGCACTGTACTCTTTGCATTTCAGTTTGCGACTGAGTTGTTTTACTTATAGATATGTTACATAAAGATGTCTCTTTGATGTGAATTTCATGTGTCTATGCTGCCCCTCTGAGAAGATATCCTCATTTGCATGTGTCTCCAGATATTAATTGGTAGATAGTGTATAATAGCTCTTAATTTTGAGATTATGTATTAAGAGTATATCCAATGCTGATTTTTACAGTACCTCTTACTACCTAAACTTTTATTGTTAGGTACTTACTGATAGTTAAATACTTATGGACTGTTAAATACTTAAAAATACTTACTAACTGTTAAATTCCTACTGACTGTTCAGACTGGACAACATCAGAAGAATTGCTTCATCTACGATGTCTAACGTTGTCTACTGCCATCGTAACAAACGTAGCCCTACTTCAAGTCTATTTCGTAAGAAAGATATCCACATTTGCCGTATTGTAACCATTGTAGACGCCAATTTCCTGCACACATCATTCCTAATCTAAATTGACATTTTTATTCTATAGCGACACCAACCGTTCAAACTATCTGACAAAAGCTATTCTCTTGATTTACAGATATTGGATTCTTCCTTATCTATTTGAAATTTTGAATGTACTAGTATAAATTTGAAAATGATACAAGCTTCTTCTGCTTTTAATATTAACTCATATTCTTTTCACAGGGTCTTGACCAATGTTTCACTCGTCTCATTGTCAAGAGGAGCCTTTTCAGAGTACAAAGGATTAAGAATTATGTATGAAGTGCTGAAAAGCAGTAATTATTTTTATATATACCTATAAACATGGTCTTTCGGAAATAACTCAATAACTTTGCAATGACGTAACTGATAAACAATGAGAGACAGAAAGGATAAGTTGTACGTTAGATAGAAAAGTATAGAATTTTGAATACACCAGCTTAAAATGTTAAATACAATATCGAAATTGGCAGCAAATTGGGGGACAATCTGAATTTAGGAGAATGAGTTTATTGTTTCCCTCATGAAAATCCCTTTACTGTATAGTGTAGCCTAAATGACCATTTTTGCAGAATGCAGTTGTTTCACAAGACATAGACGGGTTTTCATTACCCCATATTCACCAGTTTTGTTTATGGACAAATCCGTCAGAGGGGCCTTATCGGTAAATCAACTGCAGCCGTCATCAAATTTACTCACATCAATCACTTTTGATAACCGGGGTATTAAAACTTCATATCTATGTATCCTATATACCACTTCCACCTCGTAAATTTCTTTTTAAAAAATTCACTTTTGCTATGTACCAGTTAATAAACAAAATTTCTCACCTAATTGAACTTTTTTTTTTTCTTTCTCCCTAACAAACATTGGGATAACTTATTTTTATTTATTTTATTTGTAATAAAATTTATACAAGAAAATGTGTTGAATGTTCAATAAAAAATAATATTCATACTTGGGACAGGAAACTATAGTCATGTTTAAGGAACAGTTCTATTGCTACATGATTCTTTAACAAACAACTGCGGTAGCTGCAATAAACAGAAAACAAAATAAAAAAAATAATAATAATGTCGAATTTAACAATATTGGTGTTATCTGACATTTATTCATCGAGTAACTACTTTCGTAATTCAATTACACTCCAATTCGAAAACATATTTAAGATGAATCAAGAGCAATGTTGATAGCTGAATATTCCACTGAAATTAGCTTTATAGCAAAATTTCTCACTGGAAAAAATCTAAACATGATCTCACAGCATATCGATTGGAAAAAGTGTTAAAATTATAATTTGATTAAATTCAAATTTATAACTTTTTTTAAAGTTTGCGAGATATTTCTGCATAAGAAGACTAATTTTCTACCTAATAAGTATTTTTTATAAAAAATAATATGACAATTGTTTCCTTTTTAATACTTTTTTAATTTTGAGCATTTGCAGTTTTTACTGTTCTGTATCCCAAAGATACAACATCTAATAGTTTAAGATCCATGTTTGGCCAACCCAAGAATTTATAGTTGGAAAAGAATGAAAGGATATAAATTCCATTTCTCACGCAGTTATCCCATATGTGCTCAAAATAGATAGATATATATTTTTTTCAAATATGAGCAAATTTTTTTTTTTTTTTTTTATCACGCGTTTTTTACATTGTAATATATCAAACGGAAACTATAAAAGAGACAATTTACTAGGAATGTAAAACATTAATTTTTTTTTTTTTGTTTTTTTTTTTTGGTAAGTGAAACAATGGAGCAACAATCGTTGACTGGCAATACTCAATGGAAGAGAACTCTTTTAAAAACATTCGTTTATTAAATTCTTAAGTTTCCATCGCTTTTCTACGGAAATTTTGGAGGTAGGGATGTTTCGAGCAACTTAAAAGGCACTACCCCAGCCATTTTGATCAAAAACATTCGAATTTTTTTTTTTTTTTTTTTTTTTTTTTTGGCACTTGCTGAAAGACATAGATTTTTCTATGACAGCTACTTTATGCGCCTGCACAATTTGACGAAAACCATAATTGCAGGTTCCTTAACCACCACTAATTCGCACAGAAATTTTTTAAATCATTAGTCAATTCGATCAGGGAATTATGTAGACACAAATACAGACACGCACACATCTAACCATGTTTTAGACAGCTTTTTTGAACACAGCAAATTCAAAACGTGTAAAAATGCAAAAATGATTTTTTTTCAATAACATCAGTTAACAAGTTGTAAATAAAAACGTGTGACACGTAGAATAGTTGTAAATACAACATCAAATTTTCTAATTCCTTTTCTAAAAGCCTACGAAATACTTTTTACAAATCAGTAAAATTAAAAAAATATACATATATCAGAAAAACTAAAAATTAGGTTTTTTTTTAAAAAATATTTTGATTCATCGAAATATCCTTGAAATGTATTAAATTCTTAACTTAAAATTGAATTTCATGTGGTCAATATTTAAAAAAACGTGGTAAATAATAACTTCCCGCTTATGGTGTTCTTGTTTTAACTGTCAAATCTCAGTTTGACAGTTCTTAAAGTGAGTTATTGCATGCTCATTGTTTAGGCACAGAGCACTCAGTGGGAGTACTGTCTGTCTATCACAAGAAAAGCTCCCTCCAGGTTGTCTAGAGTTGTCTTTTGCTGTGGAAACAATACTAGTCCTATTTTCAAAGGGGAATCCAGGCGTAAAAAATTTTCCGCATTGTAACCTTTTTGGACGCTAACTTCCATAAGCCTCACTCATATTCTAAATAGACAAGTCTTGTTTCTAAACAGACTACCACTAGACTTCTGCTCATTTTATTGTTCCATTATTAATCATATAGGGGAGCCTTGTGTACCTAGGGCCACCCAACTTTTATTGAATAATGTTTAGTTCTAAGTTTTTTTACTCACTTGTGTAAGTGGTTACACCCAATTGCTCTTTTTGCAGCCATTTTAAAATTTTAGAGGAGAAAGCCGTGACAAGTTATAAGTGGAAAACGTTTTTATATGATCTGCAGTAACATTTTGCCGTTCATGTTTTTTATTGTTTTACGAAGTTAAGTCAAATACTTCTTTTTGAATTCTAGAAAATAATTTTGTTTGTAACATTAATTACTAAATGAGATATTTAAATAAGTCCCTTTTCCACGTGCATTTTTAGTAAAAGACATTTTATATGAAATTACCAAGTCTTGTACCTATACCTAGGGCCACATAGTTGCTTATTGTGTTCAAATTGCAGGAACCAAAATATGTTGGTGCTTCAAAGCGATAATGCATGAAGCTCATTTTTTTGGAATCTGTTTTTCAAGTTATGAAAATACTTGCAATTCACTAATAATTTGACACATTGTAATTCATTGTAGTTATTATATGATAAACCAATGACTGATAATTACTTGATATTCTTTCTTTTAAAAAATTAATTTATGTATGTTTGTGTTCTATTCATCATGGATTAAAACCTCACTTAAAGAGAATGGCCTTAGGTACATCAACTACTGGCACTAGGTACAACGAGGTTTTGTACCTAGGGCCATTTAAGAAATGTCTTTAAAAACCTTCTATTTGAAAGAATCTATTATTTTAAGTATTTATATTAATCCCAACGGAAAGTAATTACTATAACGATGTATGCATATCAGTTTCACACTTTTAAAATTGTCAGTGGCTCATTTCTTGTGCATTGAAAAAAGGCGGCCCTAGGTACACAGCTCTCTCCTACAATTAAATATTTTATTTCTAGTATTTAAGATACATATTTTATAGTTTTTTCTTAAATTTTTTTGTATTCATTAATTTGCTTTTGTAATCCAAAGAAATATTTCTTTTATTATCCTTTCTTTCATGATTCACTTAATATAAACATAAGTAAAACTCTTTTGAATGCAATGTGCATCAAATAACATTTCCTTCTTCTTTTTTTCAGTCACATTGAAAAGAATAGAATTTCTGTTCTTAATTCTGGGCCTTTCTTAGACTTGCCCAATGTAACTTTCTTGTAAGTATTATGACATGAATTCTATAACTTATACGTAGCTTTTTTGGTTCCGCACCTAAAGATATTACGGCCAATCTTACTAAAATTTGAATTTTCCACATGGGTCCACATAATTTCCCTCTTTTTAGTCAATATAATTTTAAAGGATTTTTTTTTTTTTTTTTTTTTTTTAATTTTACTGACGCTTCTAAAAAGAACTAGTGTGTCGTAAGAAAAGCCATTTCATTCAAAGAATGTCAAGATAAACTAGTTTTTCTGGAACTGCACAATTTGTATCCCGTCATGCCAAGGATAAAGCAAGTTGGATAGTGCAAAATATTTTGTTTTGAAATCGAGTATGGCCTGAAACTTTTAAAGGGCTAGTTCCTTTGGTCATATGTTTAATTCTGCAGTTATTCCTAACGCTACTTTTGAAAATAAATCATAAATATAGCATGAACAATTCGTTAAAGTAGCTTGTAAAAATAAAAGCAAAATTCATTGAAATGTGTAATTCTGCTTTTATAATAATATTATTTTATATTTACAGAATTTATATAATAATTTTATAGTTACAGAAACGAAATTATGCATTATAAACTTCTCTAACCATTCCTTATTATTTATATAATTGTAACACTAAATATTTAAATAGTTATTTATGTAATTAGTTGGGAAAGTAATACTTTTTCAAACAAGGCAAAAATGATTATTTGACGACTACGTTAGCACGAGTCAAATAATTTACCGAGTTTGAAAAAGTATTTTCCCACGTGTTGCATACAATATTTTTTTCAATCAAGGGCAAGAAATATATTTAATTCATATATGTTGACAACTCCAGTCAATGAATCTCTTCTTAAAATGTCATTTATATACCAAAACTACATAAAATTTGTTCACGAGGCATGCGAGAAAGTTACTTTCCCGCACTCCTCGCGGTAGAGTGCTATTTTCGCCACTATCTCTGATTAAAAATGATCAAATAAACTTGAATTTTTAGCACATTGTTATATACTTAAAATATTTATCTTGTTTATTACTGCCGACCAAACGGTATAGTGGTTAGCGTGCTGGCTTCTAGACCGCGAGGTTGCGGGTTCGAGTCCCGTGTTGGCATGGGTGTTTGTAAATGTATGTTGGATTGTTAAATGACGAAATGTTTCGGCGCATTATAGCCCTCGTGTTGCTGACGGCGCCAGATAATCTGAATACAGCCAACTTGTTTATTACTATATCTTCATTTAACATCAGTATTTTTTATCAAATAGTATTTTTAATTATTATTTCAAAAATGCATTGTTCATTCCTTTTCTTTAGACTTCTGATGGAAAATGCAATTGAATCTGTTGAAGTAGGTGCGTTTGACGGGCTGGAAAATTTAAGATGGCTGTAAGTCTATACAAAAAAGTTTTATTTGCCTGAATTTTTAACTAACTTATTTATATATAATATTAATGAATACTTTTTTTTAATGTTCCCTTATTTTTCTAGGCTTATGCAGGATAACAAACTTGGATACCTGAATATGTCAGTTCTGGAGGGGTTGCCATTTTTGGAAGTGATGCAAGTTTTTAAAAAAATCCTTTATATTAAAAAATTGTATTTGTTTAGATGTAACGGGCATAACTTTAGAGTGTTAATTCATCTACTGGCCTTAATTCATTAGAGCTGGAACTTGACAGATAAACTCTTGTCAATTAAAATATATTCTATTAAGTTTTAGGGGTAAAAAAGGTAGTCAATGGAAAGGAATCGATGGTTTTCTTTGTAGTGGTTAAACACTAAAAATCGACAAAAACTTAAAATCTCTTAAATATGTATAATTTGCATATAAAAGTTTACAATACATATAAAGAATTTATATTAAAAACTCTGTTTTCATGCATTAGTTATTGTTACTGACGAAAAATATAATTACATAGCATTTTTTTAATCATCTTAAATGCAGGATTGTTTGTGTATGAAGCAATTCTTAATGTAATGTTCAGAGAAAGGTTGTTTTTGACGTGATTAAAAATATGATAGATCATAAGAGATCAGAGCTGGAAATGTATATGGTGTATTTTCATTTATATATCTTTCGTCAATGACATCGTATTTCAAATTATTTTCTTTAAAAGTAATTAAGATTTAAGACACTTTTTGCAGAATAACTTTCATCGACGCCTAAGAACTTGTAGGTATTTTCGGAGACACTTAACTACAGATAAAATAAATACAGATACTTAAAAAGATAAACATATCTTTGTTACACTTTTCTATTTTATGTTTAGGGCATTTGCATTATAACAACCGATTAATAACATTAGATAAACTTTAAAAGTATCTGATTAAATATGTATGTAACCTTTTAAAGAACGGAAATTTTGTACTGTCATTATGAGAAATGCCAATTTTATAAATGGAAATACAATGAAAAGAATTCACTAATTGCCGATTTATAAATTATTCATAACAGTTTTAGGAAAAATTGTTGATGCATTGTTGTACAATGTATTTCAGAATTAGTAGATCCCATCTCCCTTACAAGGCATTAACC
This sequence comes from Linyphia triangularis, assembly GCA_963978545.1. Taxonomy (NCBI): domain Eukaryota; kingdom Metazoa; phylum Arthropoda; class Arachnida; order Araneae; family Linyphiidae; genus Linyphia; species Linyphia triangularis. Next base: position 88,152,731 of record OZ021724.1, read on the forward strand.
CCTTGACAAACAAATAAAAGTTTGTGCAGTGAATATACAAGGATTATTTCAGAGATCACTGCCGATAGTGTGCCGATACGATTTTTCTATTGGTACTGTTGAAAGGGGGAAAGCATCTTCAACAATCTAAACAAAATAGCATCGATGCAAGACCGAAACAAATAATCTAATAATATACTGCCCAGTGTTCACCGAAGACAGTTCTTGACGTCTCGGTGACGTCATATGTCAAGGGGTTAACAGAATTGTGACTCATTAATCCTTATTCCCTTCTGAGTATTTCATGATAACTGACTGTTCTTCTTCAGGATTTAGCAGATTTTGGATTATGTCTGAAGCTGCAGTGCATTGCTTTATAATCTTTTAAATCCTTTGTAATATGCTTGGAGATTTTTCTTTAGTGAATAAACCTGTTAATTATTATTCCAGTTTTGAACCTTATTTTTAACATACAGCAATCTATAAATAAGTAAAAAAAAATTATCCAAAAAACTAACAGTTTTAACAATAAAATGCTTATTCTAAGTATGTTAACTTTTTGTAAATTCTTCCAATGATATTGATGAATCCCTCTTTTAAACATCAAAACTGATTTGAGAAATTCTGTTAACTGCTCTCAAAATCCTGCATTGTAAACCAACCAATTTAATTGTGATGGTTACTGACAATTTAGTATTCACATTAAGATATGAATAAGAACAAATTCATCGTGTCTAATCTAAAAAAGTTTGGGATATTTTAAACTATTTTGTGAACAATAGTTTCAGTTATTCTTACTCAAAAGAATAATCAAGTCTTTTAAAACTTAAGTTAATGCAATTATATAATTTAATTAAAATAAACTCATTTTTTCGTTTTTTCAGGGATTTAACAGGAAATCGATTGACTGAGCTGGGTATATTCCCCAAAAACTTACAAAGGATGTTTTGGCTGTAAGTATTATTATATTTTACCTATCATAACAACAACACCTTAGCCAGGATTTTTTTTTTTTTTTTTTTTTTTTTTTTTTGGAAGGGTGAGGGGGGGGGGGGATATGGTCGAAGATTTAATTAATTACGTATAAAAAATTACATAAAAAATAAGCGGAAGTAGTGAAACAAGGTTTCAGACAATTTAGGGAGAAAGTTGTCCCATCGATTCCCCCCCCCCCCCCTCTACGGCCTTGCATAATATCCTTAAAGTAAAGTATAGTGTAAAGTGCTCACAATAACATCGCACTGAATATTCGTTGACAGATAAATGACAAATCCACAGAGAAATACTCTAAACTGTATTTTGTCATCCACATGATAGAATACACAATGTGCAATTACAATTGGAATTTCGACTCATATTAATAGACAGTTTTCTTCTTTGGTAATTTTCCCGGTGTATAGGATTCATTGCTTACAAAGGAGATGCTTTCTTATTTAAGTTTGATAAGAATTCAGCATCTACAAAATACATCCAAAAAGAAATTTGATATTCTTCATTTGCATTCTGCAGTTATTTAAAAAAAAAATAAAAAAAAAAAATGAATGAATCTGTGCGCTTAAAATTGCCTAGATGAATATTTTTTTAAGTTCATCATAGTTAGTAATTGTATTTATGTTACGGAAGGTTATAAAATTTCTTAGGGTTCTTCAACGTACTTATATTGAGATTTTCTTTTTCTATTGTGCTGCCATCTATTGTATACTATTACAACTTCTTAAATTTGTTAGACTTTTTTTTTTAACTTGAATAAACAATTAACCCAATTTGCAATTGTGAATAAATTATTCGGCAGAAGTAGCAGTCTTAATCTCTAAATTGTTTTTTTAATTTATCAATTTCGATTTTGATAAAAGGAGAGGGGAAAACACCATTCAGAAATAATATATAAGTTAGTACCTATCCATTTGCTTGTCTGATCAACGAATGTTTTCCCTTTACAGAATAAAGTATAGCTATAGATATTCGTAGTTTCTGATATCCATTAATATCTTCAATAAAAAGTTTCATTTAAATGTCATGTATTTTAATATTCTTACAACACTGAGAGTTTTGGAATAATCTAAAGGTCAAAATATCTTGAACTCAAAAACCACAGGTCAAAATACCTTGAAATCATATACTACAGGTCAAAATTCCACTTTATAATTAAAAAAGTTTTGAAATATTTTCTTAATAATTAATAACTGTATTTTTGCTAGTTAATTTTTTTTTCTGTTTGACAGTGGATTAGGAAGCAACAAATTAAAAAGAATAAAAGAATCCACATTTAGTCACTTAACAAACTTGGAAGTATTGTAAGTATATACTACATAAAAGGTAAAAAAGAAGTATATTAATTTATATGATTCAGACGAAAAGAAACTATACATGTATATAAAAAAAATTACAAGGATTACAACATGTGTACTTTCTTTTACTTTCATCAAATTGACGAAACGATATCTCAAGCTTTTAGATTATTTTGTTTAGCTAAAAATATGTGTAATAATAAGTTTCAATTGCAAAAGAAAAAAAATATATAAGTTATAAAATGTAAAATTATCTTTGTTTTTGATATTTTGTGTGATATAATAATAATGCTTGTGTAATAAATACTACACGAATTTCTAACAGAGGGTGGTCATAAAATAAATTAAATGATATACAATTCAATACTGGCTTCGATTGTTAATAAATGTGAATAAAATTGAAGGTATAGCTATTTTAGTTTGCTTGAAAGTGAAGACAAAAATTTAGCTCTTATGACTACAGTTACACAATTTCAAAACTTTTCAATATAACTCCCACATTCTTGCATTATAAGTCATCAAATCAGTGGAAGACAAAAATGGCAACATAATGTGAACTTTAGCATGAGAAACACTAGCAGCAAAACACGGACAAAAATAAAAGTGGAAACAAGCATTAAAACAGAAAAGTGACCGAAAAACGATTTATTTTAATTGTTTTAAAAATGCTTCACATTTCTGGCTTCGCGCACGACAACTCGCATTCGTGGAATGGAAGACAGCAATGAAACATACACAATTTAAAGAATCTTTGGGACATCAAGTTTCTTATAGAGCCGTTAAAGCAAGATACAGTTAGCGGTTTTACCTTCGATTTTCAGATTTCTCCAGGGACTGAAATTTATCGGAGTGATATTGGAGGACCATGGTTACAACGGAAGCATGAAATGGCTTGAAAGAATTCGATCATCTGTTGTCTTCAAAGAGTTATGCAAATGACAAGTTTTACTTTTCTTACTTTGGCTGTTTCCACATTTTTTAGCAAGCCTGTATAATTTCAAGAAGAATCTGTTGCAACTCTAGCTTGTTATGGGTGTCTTTCGAAGTTTGCCGTTTCTATGTGTACAACTTAGATTTTCCAGATTTCAACAAAAAGAGATGCGTTGGAATGAAAATAGAGGACTATGGTAAAAACGGAAGCATGTAACTGGCTTAAGATAATTCTATAGTTCAACTGTTTTGTTAAAAGAGTTGCTCAAATAACAAGCCGAGCATTTCTCGTTGATTGTTTCATCATTTTTTGGCAATGAAGCCTGTGCAGTGTCTAATTTCAAGAAGGATCTATTGAAACTCAAGTCTATTATGGGGTCTTTCAAGCAAGATTCAGATTGCTATTTCTATGTACACAACTTAGATTTCCCATTTTTCCGAAGTGACATAGATTCGTTGGAATGAAATTGAGGGACTATAGTAACAACGGAAACATAAAATAGGCGTAAGATAATTCTATCACCAAATAGTATTGTTAAAAGAACTAAGCAAATGACAAACATAACTCTTCTAATTGGTTATCTCGAGACATTTTTATGTGTTTTACATTGATTCTTACTTTGGGTACTATCCAATACAATTCTCCTTTCTTCATTCCTGCATTATAACTGATGAAATTTATGTAAACATTTGTTGTCATTTAAATTTTTGTCGCAGTGACTGTAGCAATGAGAACCACATTTTTATTATTTTCTTTGCTCTCAAGTACATTTATTGAATACCTATATCTCAAATGTGGTTCACATTCGTTGATCGTTGTGGCTGCTATATTATTTTATGGCCACAATGTATAATAAATAATGCAGTTACCGAAATTTGAATCCGGTTATATATTAAATATGTTCAATAAGTTTTTATAATTTTTACCTCTCTCCATTTCCGCAAAAAAGAAAAGAAAATGTCTCTGCGATATGTACGAGATATATTGAACCACTTCTGAGGCGTCAAGATAAAATATTGCTAAAATTAAATAAAATGAGGAAAGATTTAATATTGAACTTGGCTCTGTTATTTTTCCAAGTTGCTGCATGTATAAAAAATAAAAAGGAATTTTAAATCAAAAAAAGTATCTAAATGTATCATAATCTTTTAATTGCTATTATTCATATTATAATTTTCTGCATGGTATGTGTACGGAGTGTCCTATAAATGACTGACCCACGTTTAACTTGAATATTAAAAACTATTTATCAAATATCTGTATTTTTCTAAACTTACCATTGTTTTCCTAGTAACAATGCAGAAAATAGTGCATTCCTATTTCCAATTGCATTTCAATAATTCACTTTTAAAAATTTAATAGGGGTAATTTATTTATTGGACACCCTGTATTTGTACAACACTCAATTACGTAGTTGCAAAAATTATTATATATTTTATTTTTTTGTTTGATCCTGACATCTTTTCAAGCACTGTAATACACATTTTGTAGTTTTAAATTAGGATCATTATTAATAATTATTTTTATGTATTGTAAAAATTATAGTATTTTGAATCATCAGTTGTATTTAATACTTTTTTCTATTAATACATTTTTCTTTAATACATAGTTTTTTTATTTGATACATTTTTTAGAATTTTGAAAAATAACTACATAGAAGATATTGCAGAATCTGCATTTATCAACCTGCAGAAACTTTTAGAATTGTAAGTAGCTAAATCTTGTTTTGATTATTTTTCAATTTCAACAGACAATTCCTCGTTATTGTGGATTTTAGAAATTATTTCATTATGTTTACTAATAGAATATTAACTTTTTAAACGCGCCAAACATTTTAAATATAGACAACTATTTGATATGCTTCTCTCGTTAAAAATTGGAATTTTTTACCAGTTAGCGAAACTTTTGTGTGCAGTTCGTTCCTTATAAATTGGACATATGGATGGAAGCCTTTTCCCATTGAATGGGCATTTTCTCCATTGCCCAAATTTTACATATACAAATTTTGTAGTACCAGCCTATGAAAGCTTTGAATTTATTTTGTACTGTCCTGCTTCAGTTCTGTCTCTTACTAGATAAATCAATATTAAGGTTGGTATGTAGTTTTCCTCCATCTAAATGTGTGCATTTGTTTCCATTTATATAGCCTCTGTGTCCTCCTTTCCTTCTAGCAATTTCATGTTTGTTTTCATACGTTTAAAAATTCATCTTTACTTTTGAGTTTTTCTGTGTTTTGTATACTGCAAATACTTCTTTATTAAGTATTTTCAAACACAATCATTTTATGTAACGTTGTTTGAGTATTAAACTGTTCAATTTCGTTAACTCATTGTATTTTTATATTATAATTTTTGAACTCAGGTTATAAAAAGCCAATTGCAAATTTTGATCACTGACTTTACTTTAATTATAAATAATTGAATGTAAAGGAATTTTAATGCATGTGTTTAAAGTGTTAAAGATTAATTATTTTAAATATTATTTGCTGTAACTTATATTAGTATAATTTAGTTTGTAATTGTAGTTTTCAAAGACTTCATTTTGTTATTATAACCAGTGGATTATTATTATACTTGATTTGAAAAATATATATATATATTTTTCATTTCGTGCTTAGTTAGGAAAATATACAAAAAATAACTGTTTTTCCTAAATTTGTTAAAATTTATAAACATGATATATTTGAAAGGCAATAGTTTGCAATGTGTAATGAAAGGGTGGTATAACACAGGAAAACAATATTCTATGCATTTTTAAACCATGTATTGATAATTAAAAATTCTCAAAAGTAAAATTTTTGTTTAAAATTAATGATTTTTCTATAAAATGGTTACTAACGTTATATTTACATTAAAAAAAAAAAGCTCCATTACTCATTTGGTTCACTTTTCTTTTTCTTTTTTCTTATTCCAGTGGTGCACTTTGAAGGAAACAGTTCTAGAAAATTCAGGCATTATGGATCTTGGGGGAAAAAAAAGGGGGGGGGGGGCCTAAAGCATTCGTATTTGGCTTCAGCGCCAGCCACTTTTCGTAATATCTCCATTACAAGCTTGACACGGCTTATGCTTCACAAGGAAACGAGTTGAAGTCTGCTTTCAGTGGTCCTCATTGTACAGAAACGCTGGCCAATTTCGCCAGACATAGACCAATCCCGAAGTAGAACGTTGTAAACCGGTCGATGAGAGCAAAATTGGCCAATCTCATCCAATTCAGGATAAAATATTAGAAGAGGTTCTGAAATGTTGATACTCAATTTTAAAATTGGAATATTTTATTTATAAGAAATAAAAAAAAAAAATATTTTTTACATGTTTATTTTTTAAAAAAAGACTTGTATTTTGGAATTATTCTCGAGTTTCGGCCAGAATTGACCAATTTTCCATAACCCCCGTTTTCGACTTTGGCCGATACTGCTGTGCTACCTAGGATGGGCGAGGAGTTCTAAAGAAGCATTCCATTTAATCATGTCACTTAAGTTTGGTTGGTTGACTTGAAATGCCAAAAGTTCTCGAGGTTTCAGAATTCGACGTCCCAGTTTTCTAGCATTTGTCCTATCGTTCAAAATCATTGCCAAAATCAAATTTTACGGGTGAAGGAAGGAAGAATATCTTTCAATAACCGAGTTTATATCTTCTAATAAATATTCAGTGAGGTATGTTGCCGCATGTTTCGATCTCACGTCTTTCAGAAAATTGACTCCCCCCCCCCCCCCCTTTTTTTTTTTTTTTTTTTTTTTTTTTTAAATTCGAAACCGCAGTGGCTTGTAACAATTTAAAATAAAGAAGACAAATTTCTTGAGTTCATTCGAGTGTTTACTTTCTCTCACATATAGTCTTAAGTACTCTGTTTTCTGTTGTTAGGCATTTGGAGTGTGAAAGGGGACTGGGTTCGCAAGCTTTCGCAAAGTTTTTTCGCAAGCTGACAAGTCATTTGCCTGATCAAATCGCTGAAGAAATATCAAAAAGATACGACTATTCTCTCTCCAACTTGAAGAATTGAACATTCAACACGTAAAAAACCAACCAGTGGAAGTTTTCATAGGTCTTTAGTTTTAGACCTATGTTCCAACTGAAAGATGTTGGTCCTGTTGTAGTACTATCTACGTTTCGGAATAAGCATCTAAATGGTAGTTCATTGAAGTATAGGAGGCATATATCCCACAACAGTGGTTGCCAAACGTGCAATTTTATCTAGCAGATGATACCATTTTCCCAACCAGTATTAAAGGCAGTCCTGTCACTTCCAATCACAGACATGTGCGCCATTATCCAATGACTAAACCGTGCTTGTTTAAGTGCTTCAAAGGAAGAGAATGCCTCACGAGAAAGACCATCCACATTGAAAACCTCCAAAACTCAGTTTTTATCAATGCTTCAAAGGTTAAAACAATTTAAATATTGAATTATAACTAATTTAATTTTTTCCCAAGTTCTGTCTATTTCATTCCACACAATGCAAACTAATGCATCTCAACAAATTTATAGAAAAAAGTTCTACAAATTTATTGAGAAAAGGTATTTTTCGAATTTTTTCAAAGCTTTAAAGTGATAGCGTGAAGTAAAAGAAATTTTGACAAAATAAATTTAAGAAATAACGTTAGTAGCCGTTCCCCCCCCCCCCCTCCCAAAAAAAGCATTTTTTTAACAAGTGAATATTGCTTTTGAGTATTTTTAATATATGTTTTAAAAATGCATAAAAAAATTGTTTTCATACCACCTTTTCATTACACATTGCAAACTAGCTTTTCAAGTGTGGAACGTTTAGAAATTTTTAAAAATTAATTAAAAGTAGTTGGTTTTCTTTTGTATCTTGCATGTAAACTCGAATTTATGCGTTGTAATTTTCAAAAAAAATCTGCTACTTTAAGCTTTCAATCTGAACTTATTTTCGGAAAAGCTTTTGACGTACATATATATTAATTATCATTTTAGCTTGTAAATTGTTTAGGGCGCATTAAATAAGAGTAAAATAAACCATTGAAACAGTTTTTTAAAGCCTATTTTTTGTTAAAATCGTCTATTTTTTTTTTTTTTTTTTTTTTTTCCCTTGTACATAAAAACATTTTATGGAGTGAAAAAAAATACCGACATGACATCCGTAATTGGTTCACATTGCAGTATCTTCTTTATTTAGATATTGACAGTAATTTTCTTTTCTAATCAAAGATAGTTTCCTCAATTAAAATAATTTGTTTTTATAGAGACATCTCATATAATCGTCTAAAAATTTTGAAACCAGGACTCTTCTACAGGCTACAAAATTTGGACAAACTGTGAGTATGTCCCAATATTTTGTTTAAATTTCACTTTAATAACACTAATATTACTCATCTAAGAGATTAACAGGTATTTTACCTAGTTCTATAACAGAATCCGGAAATCAATTGAAAAACGAACTGAATTAAAACTTTTTTTAAATGTTTGTTATACATTACAAGAGATAAAAATTTGATGTATGAGACTATGTATATGTTACTGAATAATGTAGTTTAAATGTATGCCCAAGAAGACTTTATATAGTTTCTATAAAGATAAATTATTAAAAGTTAAAAATTTTAAAAACTTTAATAATTAATATTAATTTTTCTAAACAATAATAAATGCATAGGCTGCCCATGGGTGCTCTTGTATACTACTGTTTAGCTCATTATGTATGATGTTTTATGCAAATATGTAGATTTTTTATAAGAGTTCAATACTTTGATTAATACATCAGAAAATTTGCAATAATTAATTTAACCTCCAATTTCGCGCTAGTTTAGTATCTTGTTCTTTTAAATGGTATTTTCCCTACAACTTATAGAGAACATAATTTTTTACAAATATTATTATCCTATCAAGAAGCACAAGTCAGAACACTTGGACTTTACTTAGTGGTTGAGCCAGTAATGAAATGTTGTTCAATTGCCTTCAGTTGTTTTATGATGGACACAATGTAGAGTGACTAATTATTAGACTAGCGTTTTTTAGAAGTTCAGCTTCAATTCCAGTCGTACTTTATTTAGAGAAGCGTTCCTCAAAATGTGATCCGCGGATCCCAATGGGCTCCGTGAAAGATTATTAGAAGCTCCACCCGGTACAGTTACTATGATGAAAATAATGTAACCCATAAAAACAGTATTTTTAAAAAATCCTTCATTGATATTGTCAATTTTCATATTCATTAACACAGCGCCGATATCAAAAACATTTCTATCAGCAAAATTTGTGGCAAACTATATTTCAGAATTTATTTATTAAAAATGAACCTGAATTTATGTTCTCACATCCAAATATCATTTATTTATAATCATTGGAGTAATTTTATTATTTATTTTAAAAAAAATCTTGGCAAAAAGAAAGTGTTTCAAGAATGATCGGCTCAATGATTTTTTTTAACGATTCGATGACGATAAGTTAGTTTATTAGTATTCCGTAAAAGCAACCTTTTAATGACAGTAACAGCCCCCATAATTGATAGAATGCATTGTCATCGACAGTGAACCTATCTGTCAAGTTTCAGCCCGTTTGGATGATGGCAAGGGGGTTAATTAGGCCTCGCCAGATTCCGCTCCCATCCACAAATATAATCGAAGTCAATATAAAAACTAAATTGCTGCTTCCATTTATGAAGGGGGGAAAAAAGAAACATCATTTTAATTTTAAAGGAAACCACTGCATGTTATTTAGGCACAGTTAGGAAATGTTCTTTTGATATTAAACTCGAAAGCTTAACTGCTCTTACTGTCTTGTGGCCCTAAGATACTCGTAGACACGACGTATTCAAGGTATACAGTTACAAAAACTAAATATTGAGCTCGTTTGGACGGTATGCGCGACCCAGGACATGACAACTTCTGATGCATGAAGCAGGCACCCTGTTCACATTTACTAAGAGTGTAGATTTTTTGGGGCTCCTCGAGAAATGGTCTTCTTCAAAAAGGACTCCATAAGCTGAAAAGTTTGGAAACTACTGATTTTAAGTAACGTATCCTATTTAGGCAAGTTTTTTGGTAGTCGGGGAATGAAACTGAAAATCTTGTTCACAATAGTTATTAATAATGTATTTGTATGTTTAATGCAGAAACAAAAACCTAAATTAGGATTTTTTTTTCTTCTTTCAGAAACTTGGAGTTCAACCTATTCACATCATTAGAAATTGATCTCTTCAGAGGCTTGCATTCATTAAAGTCATTAGATCTTCAGGGATTTGATATAATAAATGTCAATATTCAGATGTTTAAACCATTAAAAGTGCTTAAGTTTATGTAAGTTAATTTAATCTTTAATACATTGCTTTCAATCGATATACAAAAATAAAACAGTTTAAGAACAGTAAAAAAAAGATTCAAAGTTTTGCATTTGAATTAAAAAATTTGTTAGATAACCTTACTGTGTGAAACTACCAGTTCAAATTTCCTACTCAATTTATGGTTTTAAATACTTATGAAATCTTTCAACCTTAAATCTTTATTCTATCACTAATTCTATTGACTCCTCACTATTTGTACCACTTCATATACAGCCACAACTGAATAGGTTACAAATGTTATCAAGGAGAAAGTCAACTTAAAGGTTAAAAAGAGATCAAATGTTCCAAACATGAAGCATCTTAATGTCCTACTTTCCAAAACGCCCAAGACGAACCCGAAATATTTTGGTACACATCGTCGTAAAAATGCACATAACAAATAAAAACTAGTACCACAATCTTCATCTACCATACTTGAGATGGCAAAAAAGGATAAAATATGCCAAACTTTTCGATGTTTTCCCCCTGTTCATAGATAAACAAACATCAATCACTTAAGCTTAGAATGGATTTTTCGAAATTTACGTCGAAAATTTACGTTTCCAAAGCCATGTCGGAATTTTTAAGAAATAGCAATGTTGGTGTTTTGGTAAGACCTTTATTCTTTAAAAAAAAACATTAAATTTCTATAGTGGTTAGTTTTTTCTGGAGAGGACGGCCAATGCATACAAACAATTCTTTCACTTTGACATATAATAACTCAAAAACCGAAGTTTGTGTCTCTAAATTTTTCTTACCAGAAATTCACACAAACATTTCTCTACTAATGTGCAAAATTTCATACATTCTAAATTTTATTGCTTTTGCGTAATGCGACTGAAAAGTGTACACGGTGGAAAAATTCTGAAATAATGGCAACTCTTTTTAATCCTTACTTTTTCTTATCGTAATTAACAGAGAAAGATAATTGCCATTGCTTGTACCTGATCAAGTACTTATATGTATGAAATAAGACTGATGTTTTAACCAACTATTTTTCCTGAACTGGAAAAATAATAATAACAGTAAAGTGGTAATAACAAAATAAAATGTTACAAAACCATAAAATTTCAAGTTCCAAAGGCCGACCAAACGGTATAATGGTTAGCGTGTTAGCTTCTAGATCGCGAGGTAGCGGGTTCGAGTCCCGTGTAAGACATGGGGGTTTGTAAATGTATGTTGGCATACTAATGTTTCGGCGCATTATAGCCCTCGTGTTGCTGACGGCGCCAGATAATCTGAAAACAACCAACCAATCAATTCCAAAGATCTTTATAAAGAATATACAGTCAAACCTCGTTAAAACCAACTCCAACCTACACACAACATTTATTCAACTTAACTGTGGTCAATTTAGCATTTCAACAAGCAAAGTAAAAAAAATAAAAAATTGTGCGATAGTGCGAAATGGTTGGATTTTAGTTTGAATTGCTCTAATACAGGTCTCCCCTTCTATACCAGGCGAATTATCAGGGGAATTTTAAAAAAATCTGATTTGGTCAGCATTTAAAGACTGACAACTCTTCATATGCACTAAAGTTAGTAAAAAAATCTAGAATAAGCTCCAGAATAAAGTTCTAAATAATTTTCAGTGATAAATTACCCATGATTCTGAAGGATTACGATCCCAATTAAATGTGGATCTTTTCTTTTCTCCGCTCAAAGTACAGCGCTGATAGGGTATCTGTTGAATTTTTTGTCAAATACTTTCATGCGTTCACTTCAAACCTTAATGCAACCTATGAAGTGTGATATGTCTTCCTCACTTACATGTCCTACAGCGCAAAATGCAGCAGAAGCAATATCTGCGGCATACCTGCCGGAAAATCAAAATTTATTCGTTTCTTCGGCACATGAAAATATTAAGTTAGTTGGCGTTGTAAAATTTACTAAAAAAAAATTCAGTAATTTTTTTAAAAGGAAGGTACAAAAACTAAAAAATTTCGACATTTCAAGGTGGTTCCAGCACTGGAAGATACTGAGTTAAGGGTTTGAATTTTTATCAGAGAACATCTACAAAAATGAACTTTTGCTCCCCAGGATTTTTAAGGTTAATTTTTTTTACTTCACTCTAATTATAGAGTATATCAGATCAAATGCAGTGTCCAGTATTATTCTGTTTCAAAACTGACATTATGTTTGACCAAGAAAATATCTTTATGTCAACGTATTTTTCGTCTGCAAATGTAAGTAACATTTTTGTAAGTGCTTTCTTTGTTCAAGTACTATCTGTTCAATCTTGACTTTATTCACAAGATTCTACTTATAAGTTTACTCTGCCAATAAAGCGCCAAATGACTTAGTCCTTTTTCTTTTTTCTAGATATTTTCATCGCTTTATTTATTGTTCTTACGCGCCCTTTGTCCGCATCTGCTTGCCAAAAACTGATGGGTTAAGTTCAACTGAACACTTATTAGTTTTTCCAGTTCTACGAATGTCTGTCTGCGTAATGGCTTTTATGACATGTGCAGGCAATACTCTTGTTTTATCCTGGAGAGTGCTTTCAAGAAAAGAAGACCAAGTACTCAGCTTATTTATTAAAAATTTAGCTTGTAAGTAAAAATTACCATTTTCTCGACGCAAAATTTTTAACTTTAAGTGTTAAACTTCTCTAATGTAGCTATATTATATCTTGTTCATTTTGTTCCATTTTGTTTATACTTTATTTTACAAGTCATTGATGAACTTTAGGGACATAGTTTGTTCTTGAGTTATAACACATTTTTTTAGTAAACGAGGCAGATATGAAAAAATATTGAAGTATTAAACTTGTTAAAGTTTGAAGCTATGATTGTATGATTTTTGGCAGTGCAAGCTGGCACTGAAAAACTGTATTAAGTTACGTAATTTTGACTTCTTTTTTATTATCACTGTTTTCGGATAATAAATGTTTCTCATATAGTCTTTGTTCATATGTTGGCGAATAGTATCGTTACAATTGTTTAAATTTACATAAAAATGTTTCTTTGAAAATCATTAAAAAACCGTAATCAGTCCATAAAATTGTAAACATGTTTCTCAAATCTTCACTTTTTATTGATTAGAGCAAAGCGAAAATTTAAATTTATTTAAGAATGTGTTAATTTATTTTCATCTACTAATTCATTTACTAAGTCACGTACTAATGTATGTAAAATATCTTGCTTGTAATAACTCTTAATAAAGTAGTATTCAGTATTATATTCTTCATGTTTTGATGGAAGATTTACAAAAAATATTCTAATGGACAATTGGATTTGTAAGGCATCTTTCATGTAATTTGTTATAATGAAGTTCAGTTAAAGTATTCAGTTAAAGCAGTAACAAACAGTATGAAAAATTGCAAAATTTAAGAATGTCTTTGAAAAAAATAAAAAAATAATGTCAAATATTAAAGGGAGTTTTATGCGAAATAAGTGTGCCTGCTTTTTTTTTTTTTCCCCCCTTTCTTTTTTTTTCTCCCCCCCCCCCCCCCCAAGTGTTTTTACAACGTCCTCACTTTCTTCCAAGTTACAAGCGAAAGAAGGGACATGTGAGTGGATATTTTTGGCCACAAAAAACACTTACTGTCTTGGTATAGTACTGTAAAGTTGGGGAATTTTGAGGTAGCTCGCCCATCACATAGTCAATATTTTATAGCCTCTCATAAATTACACAGGGATAGAACTTTTGGGGTTCCATTTTGTTTGGCATTTATAAACCGATCTAAAACATTTAGCAAATCAGGAATTATTCCGAAATAAGGCTCTTTATTTAATATACATTAAATTAATTATTTAATTTTATTATCTAATTTATTAGCTGAAGAAAGTAAGCATTTTCAAATATCAAATTATTAACATTTGTGAAGGTGGGAGTATATGTTCATAATATGAAGCAATTACCAATTAATGTTATTAGTCTTTTCAAAGCAGTTATTATTATTATTATTATTATTATTAATAGGAATTATCTTTAATTTTACTTCAGTTGCTGACCTGTTAATGGGCTTGTATTTGGTAGCCATTGGAGTGAAAGATGTTTCGTTTAGAGACAGCTACAATAAATATGCTCATCAATGGATAAATAGCTCTTTTTGTAATGCTTGTGGGATCTTAGCCATGGTGTCGAGCGAGGTCTCAGTTTTGATATTATCATTAATAACTATAGAGCGGTAAGAAAACTTTATTTAACATAGTATCAAGTACATTTATGTTATCTTTCCATCCTGATTTCATTCTTGAAAGAAATTTGTACCATAAAATAACTCACCTGCAATAATTAATAAACAAATTCTGAAGCAACTTGTAGAAATCCCCCTATGCACTCATTTACTAGCAAGTTATAAGTCATACTGTTTTTCAAGTGTAATAAAGAATTGTATTTTAAGAGATGTTTCTGTTTAGTTAACAATTTCAGTGATGAAACACGCATAAAATAGCCCATCACTCTTAGATGCCATTTGATGGTTTTTCATCATTATATAAATGTTAATTTTCCATTACAGTGATGATATCAAGTAGATCTAATTAAATCTAGTTGAATTTGCTCTATTTGATGATCGACAAGTAATGGTATAGCATCAGGAAATTTCAATCCAACACAAACTTTCAAATGAAACAAAATGTCCTCAAAATTTTAACTGAAATTATATAGGGGCAATTATAGGGATTGGCCATGGTTGAGGGGACCGAAGTGAGCACGTTTTTTAATGGAAAAGGCAAAACTCTTTTTTGAGCAAAGTGTTAGAGAACACGTTGAAATCATAGCTGAAGCGGTCCCAACAAGATAACTTGCATGGATTTCTTCTTCCGAGGCACATTAAAATCATGGTCGATTTCCATTGAGTCCGATGAAGATTTATTGGCCAGACTGTCAATTGAGCCTGGAATACAGGGCTTGTTTGCTAAAACTTAGCATTTACGCGTGTCATTTCCACATGCACATACCATTACTAAATGTACTTATTTCGGACTTTTCTACCTACCTTATATCCCTCTTTGCCAAATATTTTAGATACATCCTGTAGACGTACCCAATTGGTGTGAAAGATCATTAAAAGTAGCAAAAAGAGCACTGTCTTTATTCAATAAGACTATACATTATTACTTATTTGTGTGTGAAATACATCAAATTTCATTCTGCAGAATATTAATTCTGCCTCTATTAATCAGACAGTTCTATTAATCAGACCTTTGATTTCTTTCAGCCATCGCTGTATTCGAACAAATGTTAGGGTAATTTCTGTGAAGGGAGCTCGCTGTTGGATTGTCGGAGCCTGGATAGTTGGAGTTGGTTTGGCCATATTTCCATATTTCATCTTTCAAGGATTTTATGCTAGTAACGGCCTTTGTTTCCCTTTGCATATCGACAATCCTTTCAATTTGGGATATGAGTATTCAGCATTTCTCTTTTTAGGGATTAATCTGTCTGCAGTAAGAATATTCTTTTTCTATTTTTTTTTTTTTTTTTTTTTTTTTTTTTTTACTGCTATAATCCTTTAGGTATTTATTGCAAAGAACCACAATAATTCTAAATCTCATTTAAAATATATTCCAGATGTATTTCTAATTCCATGTGACATTATTTTCAATTCAATAATTTCTAGCGCTACAGGATTGTTCAATTAGAAGGATTAAATGACATGAGGTTTGAATATTAAGGAGGTACAGTACGCAAAATAAATCCGAATGAGGATTATATCTTGTATTCTAATTGATGAAATAACAAAAGTCAAGTACCGTTGTAAATCGTGGAAGGTCTTTAATAATTGTATGTAATTTTTTTTTTATGATGACAGGCCATCTACATAATTAAACTGAACTAAACTTCGAAAAGTTCGATAGCAACTCCATAATAATTTAACATAATTAGATTAGGTATAAAAAAAAATAAAATACAAAATTTTATAATTTTCCAATGAGTGGTTAGAAATTTAATTCAAATAATTGACAAATTAATATTAAAAGAAAAAAATAATTTTTCGGGCATATATTCTTAAATAATTAATATATTTTAGTAATTTTTGTTTCAAGCGATTGTGTTTGTTAAATGTCAAATATAAATAATAATCACCTTTAGTACCAAACTGTATCTTAATAATTAATTATTAATTAATAAAACAAGTTTTAAAATTGTTTAAGTAGAAACAAGCGGTTTTTTTTTTATTATTATTATTATTATATTATTATTATTATTATTATTATTATTATTATTATTATTAGATTTATCATGGTCGATATTTCTATTCTCAATATTTTAACAAAAATACAAAAATATCACTTTAATGGACTGTATAATAGATTACGTCTTGAAGCACACAAACGTTCGATTCTTCTCCGCTTTAAAGTAGGAGACTAAGATTTGCCCTGAAGATCGGCCAATATATTTTCGCTCATAAGTGACGTGTTTCACAATATAATGAACAAAATTTGGTATTTTGAGTAAACGAAGAATTTTAAATCGAATGAAAACATACATAAAAAATAAGGATTCGTATTGAAATTTGTAAAGATAGAGTTAAATTTACTTTGTAAACAGCCTCTTAAGAAAAAAAAATTTTGTAACAGACATACAGAAAATCGTAAACAAAACATTTTGGTGCAAATCGTAACCGAATTAATAACCGTATTAAAACCATAATTAAACCATAATTAAAACCGAAGATATAGCTATCATTCGGATTTTTATTTTTTTTTTTTTTTTTTTTATTTTTTTGAACTGTGCAAATAAGCTTTTCTTTTCTTAAACTTGGTTTGGAATTGTTCAAATAAAGGTTAATGATTTAATAATAGAATATGTAAAACTCGACATAAAAAGGGAATACAATAGATCATCGATTATCCAATACAAGTGGGAACTGGGATGTTTGTATAACTGATTTTTGGTTAATCAGATTTCTCGAAAACCGATCATTTACAGAAACGTTTTGATCAGTGTTATAAGAGAAATATAAGACACAGAAACTGTGATATTAATTGCAGTTTTGAATTATACGATTTAAAAATATTCCTACATAAATTAACACTACATTAAATTAGGACTAAAGCTTAGAAATAGAAGTAAACAAATTTAATTTGCCGACTGTAACGGTTTTGTTTAATCGGTATTCAGATATTTTGTTTCTTGTTTTTTACACATAGTCAAAAATATTTGGCTAAGGGGGGGGGGGGGGGGGGAAGGGAAAGGGGGGAAAAAACAGAAGCCTTTGTTCTTGCCATTATAAGGAATGCCAAAGAAATCCCAATTCAATTAAAAGTGTTTTATTGTGATGGTAGGGAGGATTCAACATTAACTACGGAGAAATGGAAGAGAAGTGGCACAGAGAAAAAACTGATACAGAATAATATTATGTAATGTTGGCAGAGTCAACGTCAATCTACATCAACCACATGATGCCTGTTACAGGGCTGCGTAAAATCTGTTGTACAGGGCTGCGTAAAAGCGTTTGGCTTGCGTAAAATCTGTTGCTAAGACAAGAATGCATCAAATCATAATTAAAATGTATAAGAAATATGTCAATATGTCTTTGTGCACTGGATCGTATGCCAACTCTAGAGAGCTTCTCTTCATTAACCTTTTATAACCCCTGGATGAATCCACACCAGGTTATAAGACCACTTCCCGACTTTCTGGACTAATGTTGATCACTTGTAAAACTATCAATGTCGTTAAATTTGGGAAAATACAATCGATCAATTTTCACCTCAATTAAAAAGGCTTTGAATACCGATCACTTGTACTTGGAGCTCATTTTTCACGCAGTAGCCCTACGATGTGAGGATTCCTGCCAAATACGCGATGAAGATGTACTCCGTGTTATGGTTCATCACTAAGACAAGAAGACATTGTACAGAAAAAGCCAAAAATGTATGGCATTAAATGATTTCTTCGAGGTACCTACAGAAAGTTTTTAAAAGTATAGTTTACCAGGTCATTCAGCGGATATTTTAATAATGCAGAAAACAAACTACTCTTCATGTTGAATGATGAGCACATCAGAATATTAGCATTAAAGAACATTCTTGTGAAAGAAAAGCTACATACAAGGAAAGGGAAATCAAAACTTATTCCAACCCCCTTAAATTTCAAAGCTGAAAATCACATTGGCAATGTTGACTGGAATAACTTTGCTGTAATATAGCCTCCAATTATTGCACGCATGATATCAGACGATAATTGGAAAAGACTTACCAAAGGTGAAGAATCTGAAGATTTGATGCTTCATATTCTAAAGTTTCTCTGCCACACACAGACGGTCGAAAGGGTAGTGAAAAGGACAACAACAGCATTAACAAGAGTTTACAGCAAGGAAAGAAGAGACCGTTATATCAAAGTCGAAATGAATTAAGGAAGGACACATAATACACAAAAATTTTACACACTAGTATGAACAAATTTTAATTTTAAATTAGCGTACCGTGCAATGCAAACATAAAACCTGAACTCACTAATTGAAACTTACATTAAAAACGTTTCAAAACTGGAAGTTGCGTTTTAATATATTGTCAGAGACTTAAAAGGAAAATTTTGAGTGTCTTCAAGAACAAAATATAGTTTCTTGGAAAAAATGCAATTTTCGGAGGGAAAATATATATATATTTTTTCCCCCAACAAAAAGAAATTTTTTTCCCTTCATATTCAACGTTCCTAAGAGAAAACTTTTGTGGAGTCAGACGTTTACAGATTCGAAAATTAACCAAAATCGAAGTACGATGGTACAATAGGTTCCTTATATGTGGTCAAAAATAAAATTTCAACCGACTTGAACTCTATTTCCCTCATTGGGAGTTCTGGAATCAACTTACACCTTTAGCCTCTAATGACCCATCTGACCGAACTATTACTCCTGCAAGATTCAGTCTGCCAAGTCTCGGAAGCACAAAGAGAAAACCGATTAGGAGTAGTGTATCTACCACGGATATTCCACAAGTTTATTCAGGAATGCGTTGTTTTTGTCAGAACCATATTAAAATAAATGTAGAAAAAGAAGCGTCGTCGTTTAGTTTAATTTATACTGTTCCCGCTATTTGTTTCTGCCACTATGAAGTGCTTATCATATCCAATACGTTTTTGTTCATATGCAATTTACCACTAAATAAGTTATTATTTTTTCACCTGTTAATTATAGATACATAACATTTCAAACACTGAATCATTATTATTTTAACGGTGACAAGCACTTAAACCAAATGTAAGGCTGGGAAAATTTAATTTTTATTAAATGTTAATGCGTCATTTAGACATAATCATAAAAAAATGGAGGAGAAAATCAATTTCTGCCATTAAAATAAAGAAATACATGAAAAAGAAGTGTGAAAAAATTCGTAAATGTGCCTTAGTACTTTTACACCATGCACGGAATAAAAATATGAATACAAATACAGATACCAATTATATTTTTATACGGGTTTGTCAGTACTCAGATATTGATGTGTAATCTGCAGGGCAATTCTCTGGCTGACGCACCGGATATTTTGGCTCTTTTTTTCTATTCGTTAGCAGATAAGAATAATAAAATTACGTTGAATCTAATAGATATGTTTTTATTATCTGTAATAATACTTAGTAACAAAGTTATATTGAAATTTTTTTTTTTAACTAGGTCAAATATGTCTTTATTTCTACCGACCCACGGGACCCGGACGTATCCCGTGCGTCGGCTTGATAAAATAATAATTTTTCAATTTCACTTTGTCACCGACTAGAGTTATGTAAAACGAAAACAGCATTTCTAGATTCCTCATAGTATAATATTAGAATTCTAATTTGTTTACGAGTGGAAAAAAAGAGCATTAATGTCTCATACGTACAGCAGAGAACTGCCCTGTTTACGTTTTTATGTTTAATTGGTGTACGTGTTGCTGACATGGTAAACCAAAATGTTCTTTTTTCTTTTGTCCTATTGATCTTTATGTTGGAGCAGAGAATTGCACTGTATGTGTTTTTTATGTTTGATTGGTGTAGGTGTTGCTGACATGATAAACTAAAATGTCCTTTTCTTTTTTATTTTGTTCTATTGATCTTTATGTTGGCACAGAGAATTGCCCTGTATATGTTTTTTATGTTTGATTGGTGTAGGTGTTGCTGACATGGTAAACTAAAACGTTCTTTTCTTTTGTTTTGTCCTATTGATCTTTATGTTGGCACAGAGAATTGCCCTGTATATGTTTTTTATGTTTGATTGGTGTAAGTGTTGCTGACATGGTAAACTAAAACGTTCTTTTCTTTTCTTTTGTCCTATTGATCTTTATGTTGGCACAGAGAATTGCCCTGTATATGTTTTTTATGTTTGATTGGTGTAAGTGTTGCTGACATGGTAAACTAAAACGTTCTTTTCTTTTGTTTTGTCCTATTGATCTTTATGTTGGCACAGAGAATTGCCCTGTATATGTTTTTTATGTTTGATTGGTGTAAGTGTTGCTGACATGGTAAACTAAAACGTTCTTTTCTTTTCTTTTGTCCTATTGATCTTTATGTTGGCACAGAGAATTGCCCTGTATATGTTTTTTATGTTTGATTGGTGTAAGTGTTGCTGACATGGTAAACCAAAATGTTCTTTTTCTTTTGTCCTATTGACCTTTATGTTGGCGCACTTATCAAAATGTTTCGAAATTAAAATAAAAAGCTATAGAAAAGATATCTAACATTCCCTTTATTTCAGGTAATGCTGATCATATGTCTCTATGCTAGCATGTTTCTGACAATAAAAAAAGATCGCGAGTCTGCTCGTCCTGTCATTTTAAAAAAGCACGAAGATGCTGTATTGGCGCTACGGTTCTTCTTCATCGTGATGACGGATTCGCTTTGTTGGCTTCCAATTGTAGTAATAAAGCTATTGGCTCTTTTTGGAGTGGCAATTTCACGTAAGTAACAATAATTGTTCTTAGTAATTCATTTTAAAAACAGGATTAATTCTGGTATTATATATATATTACTTTTCTTAGTAGACCGACCATAAAACACAAGATAACCGAATGGTCACTGGACTGCTATCATTGGAAATTTCTTAAAATATCATATAAAAAGGGGTTGTCAGTTTTTATTTAAAAGGAAAATTCAACAGTCTGATACATCTCTTAACCGATCAGGGTTGAACCTATTAACTGCTGATATAAGGTAACGCTTGAGTTATTTACTCTTGAAATATTTCAAAAGAATTAGAACCGTCAAACAAATATTACAGCTCTGGGTAGACGTTTTCTCAACACACAGACACAGAGTATTTTTTTAATTATTTCGTACCTCAATTTCTTTTTGATAAGAACTGTGCCTTTTGTTTGTAATATCAAAACATGTATTCAAAATCTCAAATTTCAAAAACCCATTAACTTATTTTGTCCCAGGAATCATTGGTAAAGCTACATAGGCCCCACAAATAAGTCATTTTTCATTTAAATTAGTTTGTTTTTAACAAAAATTCACACTACATTTTAATATGTCACATTAGAATTGCGTCTAAATACGTTCAGTAATGGCATTTATATAAATATTCACAGGTTTCTAACTAATTGGCCATGTCCAGGCCCACTGGCTTTTAATTCATTATTAAGGTTGTGCATACAGTGCTGTATTTATAATCTGTTGCCTTCCTTTCTTGCCATGCCATTTTGGAACTTAATCACAGATAGACAGATAATACAATAAAAAACTATAGATTTTTAAATGTCAAACTCAGAACGTCTTTTAAAAAACAATTCATTTCATGCGCAGTTTGAAAACTATCTTTAATTATATTTTATTCCATTTGAATTGTGGAACTTAAGTAAAGGAAATAAACTTCCTCTATGCCGTGTAAAGTTATACAATTCCTGCAGAGCCTCTTCTAAGCTATGCGTCTTATTTCTAAATACTTAATTTCAACAAAATTAAGACTTATGTGCTTTCGAACCAATTTAGTGTCTTATATAAGTATTTATGTATTAAAAGACTCAAGTATTCAGATATTGCCAAAAAGTATTGACATGCGTGATCTTGATTTTATACTAATAATGAATTTTTAAGCAATTCCTTAATTTAATTTTTTTTTTTTTTTTTTTTTTTTTTTTGTTAAAAGATATATCAATGTATCCTTCTTTCTTCTAAAAGAAATTTAATTGCATCATTAAAATGTATTTTATACTTATTATATTCATAGATCGTCTCTATTCTGTCGTTGTGGTTCTGATTTTGCCCATAAACAGTTCCATCAATCCTTTGCTCTACACAATTGCAGCCCCAACTGAGCTGAGGAGGAGAATTGAAAAATGTGTCGAAAGAATAATGCCATGGCTTCAAAGAATGGATTGCATAATTCGATCAAGTAACAAACATTTGCCATTAGATTTGAAATATTTATAATACTACAGTCTGTCTTTCAAAAGAATATATCCCGCAAGATAGTACGGAAGATAGTGATTGCTAAGAAACAAGACTCGTAAATTTAGAATAGCGAGGTGCATGCAGGAAACTGACGTCTAAAAAGATTACAAATCAGCAAATGTAGATGTTTTTCTCCTGTAATTCCCTGTGAAAAATGAGACTTGTCTTGTTTCCATGGAAACAGATAATACTAGACAACCTGGCGGGAGATATTCTTGTGACAGACATACTAATATTACATTTTATTTTTGCTGCACTCGTAAAAAAGCAATATTTCATTTAACGAAACGTAAAGGAAATATTAGCTTTAACTTATCAAGACATTTCTACCAAGCAATTGAATTTCTGTTATAAAACGTTCTTTGTTATTAACTTTAAAAAATAAGTTATCAAACAGCCACTAAACAGGCCTATTGAGCTTGGAATATTGATTGTGTGCTCAAGTTGAACAACTTACGAAATTACTCTACTATAATTAATTTAAAGTGATATTTTATTTGAAGATATTTTAAATTTAAATCAGGGCATTTTTAACAGGTGTATCCACATCCTCAACCCTTACACGGAGTGTTACAGCTACGGAAACTCGGTTTTTACCATCCTCTGCCAAAACTTCTGGCGAACTTGAGTTATGTATGACAGAAATATGAATCTGAATTCTCTTGTTCAACTGGATTTGAACAGAATAAACTCACCAGATCAAAGAAGCGACATGGAGTCGACAAGTTCTGTGGAACAGATGGGACCATGATTGTAGAACAGAGGCAGTGCGAAATATCATTCCCTACACTGTACTATTCTAGCTCTGTTTTAAATTCAATTGTGAAATCATAAATAAAAATGGAATTATCATCATGTGTTTGGAGAGATCTTTGATAATACTTATGTAATTTGACTTCCTCGACTGTCGGGTCTGTAGATTAAGCATCTACATCTCATTTTATAATGATATGAACACATCATTTTTAAAAAATACATACTGTCACGATTGATTGAAATGACGCAAGTTTAAAGTCTGTTTTGAAGAATGTCGTTTTGAATATTTTACATCAAAGAAAAAAACTCAAAAGATTTTCATTTAAAAATTAATCAACGATTTTTCTATCTTTTTAGGGAGTTGCATAATGACATGACCTTTTTTTAATTAGCTTTAATTATGAAGTATTATTGAACAGTGGAAAATATTTCCATTTAAGAATAATAACTACTTTTTCCTGACGCAAAACGCTTAGCTTAGCGCATGCGTTAACCCTAAAGAGAGTTGAAACGGTAAGTGTATCACAAAAAACGGACGAGTTATGCTTGCACCCCCCCCCCCCCCCATTTGATCCTAAGATATCAATAGGACGTTCTGGGGGTAATAAAATGTCAGGAGATGGAAGACCACCAGAAAGTGCTAAAGATGTCCCTGCGGATAAAATGTGGATGTGTTAAGGACTATGATCCCTGTCTGATCCTTTCGTGACCTCCCGAGATCGAATTTCGGATGGCCTGGGGTATCCTTCGGATTACCGATAACGTTCTTTATGTCCTTTTCGGACCTCTAGCGACCTAGGTTTGGACTGTCTGGGACATCCCTTGGATTACCAGAACGATAACAAGCGTAATGTCATTTTCGGACCGTTAGAAGTTGTGTTTCGGACTGTCTGGAGACATCCCGTAGATTACCAGGACGATAACATCCATTATACATCTTTTTCATACCTCTAATGGCAGGTTCGGAGACTCTTAGGATATCCCTAGGATTAAATTCTCAATCTCGATAGGACGAGCAGGACGATTCCGTCCTTTATATTTCGTTTTTAGTATCCTTAGTATTAAGGTTCAGACGGTCTGTTGACAGTCCCCAAAGTTAATTACTAGATCTTGGAAGGACGCTAATGTCCTTTATATGTTAATATGTGTAGATAAAATAGGATAGTACCATATAAGTTACAAGACACAAAAACAATTCTACTTATTAAATTTTTCAGAAGGACCAAGAAAATTAACGTTTTATAAAATAATTACATGTATTATTGCTTTGTATCTGGCACTTTGACATTCTGGGTTTAGATGACCATTTCATTTAATTTTTTTTTAATACATATAAATATTACTGGTCAGTTACAGAAATTAATGGAAATTTTTTTGTTTCTTGTTATTTATTTTTCTATCTGTTTTTAATATTTTAACAGTATTCTGAAAGATTGTCCAGTATCAACCTACCTTCACAGTTTCTCTTGTCTTGAGATTTCGCTAAATTTTATGTTGGTCAGTTGTTTCATTTCGGATTTCGAATAAGTTAATGTAAATAGAATTTCCTTAAAAATTAGTATAAACTGAATTGCCTTCACTTGAGTAAGTGGTATTTTAAGTTGTACAATTTTGACACATAAATCCTCGTCTTTTATTTGAATTATTCTATAAGATAGACGTCGGTTCACTTTTAAAAAGTATGGGGAGTAATCCAATTGGAAAATAAAAGTCTGCAATTGTGAAATAGCCTTCTCAATACAAACGTGAACGTTGTCAACTTCGTCGACACAAGAATGTCGAGGAATTGAATCTTTCATAGTTACCAATTATTTCGTTTTTTTTTTTTTTTTTTTTAAATCCAAAACTTCACATGACATTACTATTTTGCAGCATACAAGATAAATGCTCAATGTCACAATGTTTCTTCGTTTCGTTCTCTTCTTCACTATCAAGGAATGTCTCATATTTTTATAAATGCACTCGCTATGTCTTTTCCAGTTCGTCCCGATATCACTTGTGACCAGATAGCACAATACACAGTTTTAGTGAAACTGTAATAAGCATTAAGAATTGTAGACATTAAGTTGGCGAGTATAAAAAATAAACTAAGATTTGCACGTGGGAAAGTTATGACATTCTATATATCAGAAATCAAACCTGGGGTAGGATCCTGTTTATTTTTCTGACGTTCCTATCTCATTCTCATGTTTTTCATTCAAAAGTATTTCGTATTCCTTTTCTTACTCGGTAGATTAATAATTACCTCGAACTTGTAGCTACTTTGTATATCTTTCACTCGTATCACAGCAATCAAGCTTCTGTGCATGAGAATCAAAATTGAAATTCGGCAACGACAATTTTGTAGTACCATGATTTCTTTACCAAAACAATTTTTATATTTGTTGCGACCATTTTTTAAAATAAAGATCGCATAGTTTTGCAATATTCAAATTAGAACCAAAGTACGTTTTAGAAGTAGAAGACCTACAATAATATGGGATACCTGACAGGGAAAACTTTTCATGCATTCACGAACAAAATCAGTATCTCCTTTAGGTTTTTGTATACTATTGCTACTTTCATACCTCTTATTCTTGTATGGTTTATTAGTTGGTGAATCTTTTTACAAATGCACAATATAAAATGATTTTTGGGATATAGATAAAGTTGCAAGGTAACACATTTTAGAAAATTCATTTTTTTTTATCTTCAAAGAACGAAAAAATATCTAAAAGAAAATCTTTTTTTTAACTTTTATCTTTATTAACTTTTTAGGACAAGCAGTAAGAGAATTTTTCTGATTTTCGTAAGATAAAATGACGTTTATCATTTGAATTCAATGAATAATTAGAAAAATAAAGTTTAAGTTTTTCTTCACGAGTTGTTCTTACATTAACTTTAGATTTATACACTTGTAGACAGTCTTTTTGAATTTGTTTTTCACTTTTCTCGCAGGAACTTTTTTTACACGCTTCTTCTTATGTAATCTTTCCAATCTTTGTATCCCCCCCCCCCCTTATGTTGCTCTTCCTTTCTCTAGAATTTACAATTTTTACCAACTTTTTTCTACCATAGTGTATCAGTTCCTTTCGAAATATAATTTCTGAAAACAAAAAAATAAATGAAATAAATAATTCAAAATAAACCTGTTGGTGGGATTAAATCAGAAGAATGAAAACCGAATTTTTCGATGATTTATTTATCCATTTAAAAGCAAGATAATAATAAGAAACTACAAAATATGTACTCACAGAAAAAAAAAAAAAACTCTAAGTAAAATATATATGAAATTATTATAAACGAAATAGTTGCGGATTACCAGCTTTACATACGAATAGATACAAAAAATGTGTTTTAAAACAATTTGCACTTTAAGTTTGAAAAATAATATTTGTTATCATTTTGAGAGAAATTAAAGCAATCTTCAATAGTGCAGCCATTAAGGTAACAGGCTAGTGATCAGAATGCACATGGTTCTAAACTAACCAGGCATCTCGATGTGTTCAAACTTTATTTTAAAATGAAAATTGTTTTCTAACTCAAAGTTGAAACACGTTTTTTCGAAGCTTTGATAAATTTCATTGAAAAATGAGTAAATTTTACTTATATTATAAATCACACTGTTTAAATTATTCAACTTAAAATATGAAAGTCACTTCCAGAAATTGAGCAAAAGAAGAACATCCGAAATTCATGAAACCGTTTTAATGAATTAATTACCCTGGCTAAAATTATCAACTTCCAGGGTTATTTCTGAGAGGTACAGACCCTCGTAGGAATTAAATCATACCCAAACAGTTTTTTTCTAATCAAACTGAAAATAATGATAATAATAAAAGAATTGCTCAAAATTCATCAAAAAGTTTTGCGCTGTAGGTCTGGCTAAAGTTTTAGTTCAGAAGAATGAAATTTCAATGACTTCTGTAGTTTTCAAAGGAATTTTTGGCAATGTCCCTGATTAAATTATGTAGTTATTTATTGATAGCAAGTTAAAATTATGCAATTATTTATTGAAAACTTAATTGTAGTCATGCTAACAATTATGTAGTTATTTTTCGTCTACTCATTCGGGGCAACACGATGGCAAAAAAGTTAAGGTTCTTGCTATAATAGTAAGCTGAGCTGTAAGGAAAACTCGGTCAACATAGTATACACTATACTCTTTCATGTTCTGCCGCTTTGACATCGGACTTGGCTACTGAACAGTACCGGGTTCCTAGATTATAAACATGTGTTGTAGCAACCAGTCCAACAGTAAACAATCTGTCTCGTAATCCAATATTTCCTCAATGTTCTAACTTCTATTGATACATTTTGCACAAATTTTAGGCATTTATCTTCCAAACCACTTTTTTACTAAACACAGTATTAATGTCAAACGATAAATTAAAATAGTTTGACAAAGTTCTAACTGCAGTTAGAACCTTGTCAAACTAACTTTTCGATATTTTTGTCAGTAGTTAGAACTTTGTCACTTTAGTAAATTTATTATTATTCATAGGAATGCAACTAAAAATACATGAGTTATAGTACTCGTTATTTAACATGCAACAGTATGAAAAACTCATTTTTGACAAAAATGTCAGTTGGAACCTTGTCAAACCAAACCAACGACATCTAAGTTTCTCATGTATCAGTTAGGCATTTTAGAGATTTAATTTTTTTTATTCTCTCCAAACCTCAAGTATTAAAGCAGGAAATGGACACAAATAATTGTTTTTATAAACCTTACGTCAGTGCTGGTTGGCCATGATGTTTCAATCCAATCGAACCCACATTAAAAAAAAAAAATGCTGAGTGAAACTAAATAATTAATTAGATGATGCAAATAAAAACTAAAATTTGTAAGGGGCTATTATAACGCATTGATAACTAACTAATTGAAATAGGTAGCACTAATGTTTAGTTAAAAATATTTGTAACGAGTATTTAGTGAAACACTTGTTTAAAATATATCCTCTAAAAAAAACTAAGCAATTTCGACGGGGTTTCTACTATAGCACTTATTTATAATTCATTACAAACTAAGATAAACATTAAATAATAATTAATAAACATTTTAAAGAAATTGTGGGAATATACAGGGGAATATTTGGGATAATACATTGAAAAATTATTTCAGGTGCACTAAAATATCTTCAATAAAATCTTCTGGAAACATAGCGTGAACCTCATGATTGGACCCTTCGACTGGAATTAACTCCACAATAGGTAAATGGTCTCGTATGTGTACTTCATCTTGATCACTAAAATGAGAAAACATTACTAAAAAGTTTACACAAGTTTTTAAATTTATATACCAACTGACTATAATTGAAAGTATAGTTTAAGCAGCTGATAACATCACATTAAAAAAAAAATTCTATTCGGAGGAACCCTCAACTATCCCTTGTCAATAAAGGGTCCACCAAGATTACAAATTTGTAGAAGGGGTATAATATACCTAGACCTAGACGATTCATAATCACATAGCAAAGCTTAGTCGGAAATGTAACGGTATCGGGCTCATGACCGGTATGTTGTGGGTTCTGTCCTCGGTCAGCCAAATATCGGTGTGTACCTAATTGGGGCTGGTGCACATTAAATCTGTCGTGGCCTCAATGTCCTCTCGCTGGTGAGGTGAGTTTGGAGAGAGGGGTTTACGCTAGAAGATTTCGATCTCGTATTCTTCTAGATGCTCAAAATTACGAGACGTTTATGTCTGTGTTAAGCACTTTCTAAGTGGCAGAAACAGACAGTCGAAAGCTCCAAACCAAACCTTAATAAGGTGGTTATGTTTTTAACTATGTCCAATACCAAAAGCTTTAAAAAGATCTTCTGATCCTGATTTCACCATTTATCCATTTCTTAGTGTCTAAAATAATTTTGATACCACGCGTTGAACAGAGCTTTCGCAAGTAACCAAACACTGGTTAGGAAAATTATTTACACCATTGAAATGCGTCAACAATTTACTCTAAAATCTGAATATAGCTTAATGTTTATCATTTCCCTCATGAGAAAGTGCCCTAAGATCCCCTTTACTGGATAGTGCAGACCAAATGCTCACTTTTTCAGAATGCAGTGGCTTTCAAAGACGTACAGACAAGTTTTCAGCTTCCCATATTCAAAAGTTTGGTATAGAAGCAGTATAGGACCCCATTGGCGACTTTGCTTGGCGACTTTGCTTGGCGACTACATGAAAGCGCCAAGCAAAAATCGCCAATGGAGTTTTAGTGGTTTACCGTACCCGTTCAGCCACATTGATCGCCCATTTTTTTTGTATCAATTGTTATTTTGTTAGCTTAACATTTTTGATCGAAAATGCCTTCCGTAATGCAGCTCAATTGTTTGGCGACTAAAGTTAATCCGAACAGTTCAGACTGGGAAAAGTCACCAATTGGGTCCTATACTGCTTCTGTTCCACAAGTTTTATTTATTGACAAATCCGTCCGAATAAAAATAGCCCTCATTGGTAAACCATATGCAGCCGTTATCATATTTGCTCCAATCAAACAATTTTGTAAATATAGTTGCATTTACAATTCCAT
Source organism: Linyphia triangularis (assembly GCA_963978545.1). NCBI lineage: Eukaryota > Metazoa > Arthropoda > Arachnida > Araneae > Linyphiidae > Linyphia > Linyphia triangularis. The sequence continues at coordinate 88,182,784 of OZ021724.1, forward strand.
ACCTGTCAAACACTGCTACCCTCAATGTCTAGCGGGGTAGAAATGCCACTGCCTTTTTCTTGTAAATTCGAATGTTAATTTCGACCAACTTTAATGGGCTAGTGATATTAATAATGGTATATTTTTATGTTTCGTTTTGCACTTTCACTTCTCGGAAGAGATATTTCATTTCATAAACTTCTAGTTGATGAAAAGTTGTGTCAGTAGTGGATTAAGCTAATACCCAGAAGAGATTTTGAAATTAATTTAAATTCTGCTTCATAAGTTGTCTGAAGAAAACGTTTTGCTCGTGGTGATTATATTTCTAGATTGAAAATTTTGGAAGCTGAAAAAGAAAGCTGTTCCAACTAAATTTCAGTCATACTCATCATATGAATTGACACCACCTTTAAGTAGTAGATATGGACATTGATCAGAATTTTCTGCATGTTCCATTATATAATGTATTATTCAATTTGATCTATTTTTGAAATATTGCATGTATACTTTTACATCTTTTAGTATTGATTAATATTTACATAGTGTTCTCGGTAAATGATGTATATTGGCACACACTCATGTAAATGAATTTATTTATAACTAGTATCTTAAAAGTCTATACAATTTAGATTAAATAAAGATATTAAGGTTTAATTTCATTAAAAGAAAATTGAATTTCTCTTATATGTTTGGAAAAATGCTCATTTTTTTTAAATGTCTCAAATTTTGAAATAACATTTAACTTTTAAAATAACTTAAGGTTAGGCTTATTCTTTTAAAGAAAAAACTTATGAGAAAAATAGAGGTTACACAGCAATTTTGGAGGTGAATGAGAAACGTGGATTTTTCGGTCTATCATTTAAATGGTAAATGCAGGAATTTTATGAGCAAAAATTTATAACTGTTGCAGCATTATGACTTTAGAAAGTAATTGTAAGGGTATGTGAAAAGCGTAGATTCAGTAAAACTTTTAAGTTCCTGTTACATTTATCGTTTCATTTGCATTTTTTATTATTCATTATTATATAATTATTTTTTATTTCAGGGCACTCCATTTAACATTGAAGGAACTGTTTGTAAAAACAAAAGAACGATACAGTCAATAACGATTAAAAATATTTAAAGCAATTTTTAAAGAATTTAGATTTGCTAATTTTTCTGGTTTTTGCAAATCGCACGTCCAGCTAAGGCATGTCTTTAAACTCAGTCCGCTTCTTTAAAACATACTAATTTTTAGTATTAAATAGTAACTCTATGTACTTACGACCTGTATGGAGATTCTGTACCGTATATGAAGTAGGCTGGGCCATCATATCTCCCTACGTTATCCGACATTGTAGTATCCGTGCTTTGCAGGGTATCGTAAATGACTTTAAAGTTCACTTTCAATCTTCGCCTGCCATTTTCGTCTCTTACCAAGGTTACCAATCCTCGGTTGCTTCCTTGGCGTGTACTGTCCCCTGTCTTACAAATGACAGTTTAATGAGCATTTTAAAGGGTAGTAATTAGAAAATCTTTTTATTAACTTCGATTTTGTTTCTATGTGTGTTTGTTTGTGGCAGGCAAATCGTGGAGGACTAATAAACCCACTTCCCAACATCCAATCAAGTTAGAACTTAGCAGATAGATTCGTTGTCGATCGTTGAAACAAGTTTTTGGAATCTGTCACTTTTAGGCTGCTTTTACATACGCTTCTGTTAACCCTTCGGATGACTAATTAACCCACTTACGATTATCCAATCGTGAAATAAGTTGGTAGATAGTCTCATTGGCGATAGTAATGCTTACTATCAAGCTTTTAGAGAAAAAAAGGAGTTATTCCATAATTAGGAATCGATGGTTTGCTTTGTAATGCTTAGTTTCTATGGAATAATCTGAGCTCAAAATCACTTAACAGTTAGAATTGCGCGTAAAAGTCGGCAATGCATGTAAAGGATTTAAGCTTCGTTTTCCTAGGTTAATTTTTTTACAGATGTTGATGGACCCACACACCGAGGAAAAGTTTTACTCAAAAATGAAACATGTCACTTATTCGTTTAACCTGAGTACAGTTGTTTCGAATTCGAGCAATGGCTTATTTATATCATTTGTGGTATGGTAGGCAAAAAAAAATCGGAACTATAATTTTAGTATAGGTACTAAAATAGTTTTTTTGCACCAATGTGTCTCGCTTATGTTTTCTATATTTCAGTATCTATACTAATAAAACAAAGAGTTTGTGTATGTATGTCTATGTGTCTGTCAGTCAATAGTAAAGTAGAAGTAAGTAGAATTTAATTTCTAATTATGACAGCCAGATTTTTTTATTTATTTTTTTAAATGAATTTTTTTAAGTTTTAACATTGCAACACATCACCAACTCCAAAAATGTCCATCATATAATAGCGCAGTACATCCCCTCGGTGTTTAATTTACAACATTTTACTAAACAGCCTGTATTTTTTAATTTCAATCACCCATATGTTAACAAAGGGCAATGAAATCACTGTTTTCGGTTTAAAAAAAAAATCTCTCTCTTTTTTTTTACTTAAAAAAAGAGGTTAAAAAAACCTTTGTCTGTGTGTACATGATCAGCATAACTCTCGAATGAACTGACCAGCGATGTTCAAATTTGGTATACGGGTTAGTAGTGGTCTTAAGACCTACCATTAAGGTTTTCGTTAAAATTGCTCATGCGCATAAGGTAGTTGCCATTGAAAAATATTTAAAAAATCATGTTTTTCAGTAACTGCTAAAAATGGCTCAAACAATTTCGATCAAAATGACTCTTAAGGTGTTCTGAACATCCCCACCTCCAAAATTTCCGTAAAAATGCCCTAAGGGCGTAAAAAGTTAAAAAACAAATGTCTGTAACACAGAGTTCTCCTTCCTTGCCCATCAACAACCGTTTCTTTTCCGTTACACTTATGAGAAATAATACTGTAAGCCTTATCGGAATGTATATTGCCAAGATCCTCATTTTGGCGTTTATTTTATTTTTTAAAGACCCATATAAGAATTATCGCAAAAAATATATCGCTAAACTCGCCATTTTTTTCTTAATGAATGATGAAAATACGGCAACAGTAAACAATACCAATTCACGTCAGTGTGATAGTGTATTTGAAAGTTTTGCAATGTTCCAACATATTTTTGTTTTGTTTCTCGAATTTGAAAGGGTTGTTTTAGCGGTTATAAGGTTAAAAATTTTAACTAGGAGTTTGGATAGCAATGAACCTTACAGGGAGTGAAGCTAACCTCGTGCATCAAGCAAAATCAAATTTCCAATCTCGGAAACTATCCAAATACATGAAAGTAGTCAATTACAAAATTGAACAGTAGCATCTATATCTGACAACACAAGAATGCTGTGAAAACAAACTAGAGCTCGTTTTATTAACATTGTTAAATTATTAAAAATCTGAGTAGATCGTCAATAGTTAAGTAGTAGGCAACACCTCGGAATCTCTTTGATATTTTGTTGTTTGCGATGCAGCTATATCTTATGATCTGAGATGCGACGGCAAATTTAGCTGCTCACCAAACAACATTCTGAATTTCTTATTGAATGTTGAGAAATGTTAGTAGATCATGAATCCTCTGGTTTGCAGAGGCAAAAATGGCCGAATATTTACTTTGAATGAGTTGAACTAAATCAGTCAAGTTGGGAATAAATATTATATCACCTTGAATGCAATATTTATCGCCAACTTGGCTAATGTTTAAAAGATTTTGATTTTTTTTAAAGTATTTTCTGCCAGAGAATAAATATTGTTACGCAGATTTTCTGTATATAATTTTAAATGTTATGCATATTTCTTTTGAAGTTCTATTTTATATAAAAAAAAAATAACAGCGACAGTTCGAAAAAATTGACAACACATGAGTCATTATTCGGGAAATTTCGTTATGTTTTCAGAGCGCGCTGATCACTAGATCTATTGTTCTAGATTTATTGAGAAACTTGCAATGAGAGTAGTGGCTCATCTTGAGATGCTATATGACACAACAGTGTTGATATTAATTTAAAAAAAAAAAGCGTTCTGTACGTTCTATTCAAAATAATCATTTGCATAAGGTGTATTTTCTATTTTTAACGACTCCGTTGTCCAGATGTGTATTTAGCTACTCTCATGTACCTTGTAAAGTTTTTGAGATAAGCATATAACTTCTGACTTTGGCACTTGGCTGCATTATAAGCAGTCTCATCCGATAGAACAAGCCTACTGTAATAAACCTCTGCACAACTTTTATGACAATAGCTCTCCATGGCAAAACAATATAGAAATGAAAAACTTATGGCCATAGCTTAAAAGGGGATACAACTTACAGCAGCGCTCTTGATTTCTGAATCCTTAACGTAGTTCATCACATATTGAACAGCAGCAGTTTCATTATACTCAACTGGGACATTTTCGGCAGCTTCTTCGAGCAACTGAAGGTAGTTAGCAATATTTTGTAGTTGATCTGTAGGAATCCTTGACACATACATATCCTCCATAAACGCTTTTTCTACTCTTTCGGGCTGAGACCCAAGGATATAAAACAGCAGTAGATTAAAGACAATTAGAATAGTATCAAAACAAATCATTACAAATTATAATTTACAATCCAACGGGTACTTTGGATTATAATTAACAATCCAATCCAATACTAACTTAAATTATAATTTATAATCTAACGGATATTTACAATCCAACGGCTGTAATAAGATCGGATATATACTTCCGATCAGAAGCCTCTTTAGGAGGAATCACTAATCCTCCCATGCTTCCTTCATAAACCAAGTACTGCATTTTTTTACCCCTCAATATCTGCTAATGTGTTAGAACATTTGATTTTTTTCACCAGGTAAAACAGCATTTATAAAAAAATCGTTAATTTTTTTTAGAAAGACCAGTAGTTTGCTACTTATTATTTTAATGAACCAGCTTGTAAAAACTTTTGAAAGAGTCATAATTGTTTTTTAAATCCTTTATATTAACTTCGATTTTGTAAGCATGTATGTTTGTCGATGGAAGTGGAATCTGCGGAGGCCTAATTAACCCCCTTGCCGTCAACCGATTGGGTTGAAACATGGCAGATAGATTCGATGTCGATAACAATGCATTCTATCAAATTTTGGAGGATACCACTGTCACTAAAAAGTCGCTTTTACGAAATACCAATAAACCAACTTGCCATCATCCAATCGCTGAAATAGCATTTAACCGATCATTGAAGAAACCCTTTCCTGTTGCCAAAATAATTTTAATAAATAAATAATAAAATTGTTTTAATCAGAATAAATAAAAAATATTTGGATGTGAGTGCATAAATTCACTATCGTTTTTAATAAATAAATGTTGAAAAGTAGTTTGCCGCATATTTTGCTGATAGTGATGGTTTTAATATTTAAAAATAGATGCTAACACCAAGCACATGCTGGCAACAGAAACGGCGCTGTGTTTATGAATATAAAAATTGTCAATGCATATAAAGGATTTATATTATATATTTTGTTGTGTGGGTTATAGTATTTTTCCTGCAGTTATACCTGGTGTAAAAATTCCTATTTTAAATAATACTTTGGCAGACATTATGGCAGAAAAAAATTATGTATTTGTTCGATGTAGCATATGTATATTGCACAGATTTCTCAAGAAACACTTTTACTGTTCAATGGTAAATGATTTGTTATTGCTTATGTTAATACAATTTAAAACCGAAATAATTACGATTTTATAACAGAATATTGCCACTACAAAATTATTGGAAACAATAGTTATTCCTGATTTCTCAATCAACTAAATGAAGACAATTAATGGCTCATTGTCCTTTTCTGCACATTTCGTTCATCTGTTTCTAACGTGACAAAATACATAACGTTCAAAATGGTTAAGTTCATTGGTAAATCACAACAGGAAACTTACTTGGGAAAGAGCAACTTTAATGGTGGATATCGCACCTAAGCTATAACCAATCAGAACAGCTCTTGGAATGCCTTGTTCGTCCATAAAATGCAACAAGTCGGCAGCAGTTACATCAAAATTGAAGCAGTCACTATATTCACTGTCTCCGTGATTTCTAGCATCTAAGACATAAACCTAAAAATCCATGCATTAAAATCTTAATTTTCTAAAATCAGATAGGAATGTTGCATGTGTTTCGTTTCACGGAGAATCTACTTTTATAAACAATGTTGGTAACCATGTTATTATTGATACAATCACTGCATAACTTAGATCATAGCTACAGCTGACTCCAGAACTGTATCTCACTCTTTTTAAATCCGTTTTATTAACTTCGCTTTTGTATGTATGTATGTTTGTTTGTTTGTCGTTGGGAGCGGAATCTGCGGAGGCCTAATTAACACCCTTGTCGTCATCCGATCGGGCTGAAACTTGGCAGATACGTTCGTTGTCGATGACAATGTATTTCATCAAATTTTAGGGCTGTTACTGACACTAAAAGGCAGCTTTTAAGAAATACTAATAAACCAACTTGCCGTTATTCAATCGCATTAAAAAAGCATTGAAACAACCATTGTTAAAACTCTTTCCTCTGTTGCCAATTTTTTCTTTAATAAATAAACACTTCAATCAGAATAACTAAATGATATTTGGATGACGTTCACGTTCATTTTTTATCAGTAAATTTTGAAACGTAGTTTGCCGCACAATTTGCTGATAGAAATGTTTTTCACGTCTGCGCTGTGTTAATGAGTATAAAAATTGACAATGCATGTAAAGGATTTTTTTAAAACTCAGTTGTTATGGGTTTATATATATATATATATATATATATATATATATATATATATATATATATATATATTTCTTCTTTTATGCATCGCTAGTATATCTCTTAGGATCGTTCCCCGCTTGGGGAAGTGCATCTCTGTTTCAAAAAATAATTATTGAACAGACAACGGGCAATTCCCGCATTTTTTAAAAACTAGTGAAATTAGTTTATATTTTTGAAGAATTTCTTTCTGATTCCAAATATTCAAGCAAAAGTTCTTAAAAAAATTAGTTATTTAAATATTAAGAAAAGAAAATGCCCAAAAACCTCGTACGATCACAGTCCGATTAAAACGCTGCTTCATATCTGTGAGGTCAAAACTTCCTTTCGTTTCTATGGTTATCGTGAGGTTTCTGCCAAATAATTGGCGTGAATTTTTTAGACAATTGCCATATCCCGTGGCGGATTGCGCGAGAAACTTGCACAACTGTTTTCCGCTGCTGCGTTTCAAGCCAAGATTCAAGTCAAGTTCGGAGCAAGTGACGTCACATTAGCTTCGAGTGGAATGATTCGTTTTTCCCGCCTAAATAAACCAGCGAACTTAAGTTGCAAATTAAAAAAAAAAAAAAAAAAAAAAAAAAAGAAATGTTTGTGTTTATAGCCTTTTCGAAACATTTAGAGTTAAATAAAAAAATAAAACGAAAATGCTGGAATTGTCCATTAAACAACAATGGCAATTGGAACAGACTCGTATTTTTTCGGGAGTTTATCCAATTCTAGACCAAAATTCAAACCAATACCCTCTTGAAATACCTTCCAGCATCCATCTTATATAGAATGGTTGGTTGTGTTTAAAATTTATTTGGTGCAAGAGCAACACAAGGGCCAAACTGCGCCATCAGAGTAATCGTTTTAAAAGATTAATTACAGTACAAACAAAAACCCATTGTTAAACACACAAAACTGACACATTGCTAAAAGAACATTTAATGTAAATACGAAACGTCTTAAATAAGGTGATAAAAAGAGATTTTAATTAAAAAGCTTAAAAGATTCGCAAAATGATATGAATCTAAAAGTGATGAGAGCATTGGCAGATCCAGCGAAGGGCGGAGGGGGCGATTGCCCCCTATGTTATTCATGAACCGCTTACGTTTTAACGTGCGCTGCTCTCACGCTTTGGATGAAATCAATCAAGATTTGAGTAATCCGCACTAAACATTTTTAATATACAGTGGGTAAAAAAAATCTCCGTACGGAAACCAAAGTTATAAGTAAATTAACATAATTTCTAATCTTTTGCTGCATATCTTTAATAATTACTGAAATATGTTAAATCTGATTCTTTAAAATAAGTTTATAATAAATGTATGTTTTTACAAAAAGCAGAAAGTATTTAAATTGAAATATTTTGGAGATGTTGCTAAGTGCCATGCAAAAAATGTTTCCGTACGCCATATGAAAATTAATTCTGGCTTTTTCCACAACAGACTTGCAGTAAATTTTCAATACTGAAGTGTATGCAAGTGTCAAGAAGACATAATAGCAGCAATTGTTTAATTTTAGCTTATAGCTTATCGTCTTAAAATGGAGTTCCTAAATCTATTCTAGAGTTGGTGATTCAGTTATAAAATATTGGATTATCTATGAAAAAAATTTGTGAAATCTTTAATGAATTGAAGTCTAGTACAATATATTATTGAAAGACACCAATGTGCTTCAAATTTTTGAGGATAGAGATCGATCAGGAAAATTTTCAAAGCTAAAATGCTTGCATAAAAGAAATATCCTATAGCAAGGTTCAAGATAATCTGTGAATAAGTGCACCTTAAGTCACACATGGCTTAAAAATTTAAAAAAAAAAAAACACATTGAAATGACATCTCAAATGGTAAAATATGTTATTATAAATAGCGGGTCTGAATGCACTTGCAGCCCGTGAGAAGCCTTATATAAGTACCTGTAACATAAAAAGAGCATCAAGTTTGCAAAGTCCTTTTTAGTGATGAATTCAAATTAAATATCCAAGGGTCATATAATCTAGTTAATGTCAGGAGAAAACGAAATCAACAAATGTTAACTTGTAATTTATGTGGAACTGTCAAACACGGTGGAAGAGAAGTTATGGTGTGGGGGTGTATGGAGCTGCTGGTATAGGCAATTTATGTTATGTAGAAGGAAATAAGCATAAATACGTGTATCTTGAAATTCCAACGCAAAACGTCTTAACCAGTGCACATAAATTGTCACTTGGGAACTGTCCTCAATGTTTTTAGCAATTCTTAAGCCATGTGCGACTTCAGGTGCACTTATTCGCGAATTATATTGAACCTTACTATAGGATATTTCTTTTAAGCAAGCGTTTTAGCTTTGAAAATTTTCCTGATCGATCTCTATCCTCAAAAATTTGAAGCACATCGGTGTCCTTCAATAATATATTGTTCTAGACTTCAATTCATTAAAGATTTCGCCAATTTTTGTCATAGATAATCCAGCATTTCATAACTGAATCACCAACTCAAGAATAGGTTTAGGAACTCCATTTTAAGACAATCAGCAACAAGTTAAAATTAAACAATTGCTGCTATCATGTCTTCATGACACTTGCGTACACTTCAGTATTGAAAATTTACTGCAAGTCTGTTGTGGAAAACGCCCAAATTAATTTTCATATGGCGTACGGAAACTTTTTTTGCATGGCACTTAGCAACATCCCCAAATATTTCAATTTAAATACTTCCTGCGTTTAGTAAAATCACACATTTATTATAAACTTATTTTAAAGAATCAAATTAAACATATTTCAGTAGGTAACTACTGAACATTTACAGGTAATTTGAAGGTATGAATTTACATTTGAAGGTAATGAAGTAAAAGGTTAGAAATTATGCTAATTTATTTGTAACTTTGGCTTACGTACGGAGACTTTTTTTACACACTGTAAATGTTCTCATCCCAAAAAATGGAGGCGAAAAAGCTGAGGACGAAGCAACACAACAAATCAAATTATAGTTGAAAATGTTCAATGTGTATATGTATTCGTTGTTAGATTGTTAAGTCTATCATATTTAACAATAATTTATCCTGAATAAAATAGTTGTAGACAACTCTAATTTATTTTCGTAAATTCACAAGTAGTCAACCATTGTGTCGCCTTTATGCTATTGAGATTTTTTACCTCTTTTTAACTCATTCTGTAAAATCAAAGTTAAGTTATCCCATAGTATAGTAATGTAATTTAAGGGCAACAAAATTTATCTAGGCTATTCAACGGCCATCGCCCCCTCCGTAATAAAACTCTAGATCCGCTCTTGGATGAGAGTGATGGATGATTTCAGCTTATATGGAACTTCCAGAAAATAGCATTCCGGCAGTTCTTTATGATGTATTGATATTTGAACTCCACCTCTGTCCCTGCTCACGAGCCAAGAAAGTTCAAATGCTACCAAACAACTTTTATTATTTGATAGTAAAAAAATTTCATTCACTCACCCTTCTGTTGGTTCGGTCACCAACAATTTGGGGTATGTCGTACCAGGATTCCTTTGTAGATCCTATTCCATGGAGGAATATGATTGGCGAGACATTCTCTTTAGCTTCTTTAGCAGGTTCTAGTACGTTAAATGCAGTTTTGACAGGACTGTAGCTGAATAATAAAATATACAACAACATAATAGTAATGTTTATGAAGACCTTATATGCAGAATTCAACTATAAATAATTAAAATTGACAATAAGCTGCAGGTGTTTTTTTTTTTTTTTTTTTTTTTTTTTTTTTTTAATACTAGAATGTGTTTGTTTGTTTTTTAACTTTTTAACTTAATCATCGTTACTTATTTATTATAATGTTGTAATGTATTGTTGTTGTAAAGTCACGTTTTTTACTTCATTTTACAAGATAAATCCTTTCGGGTTTTTTCCAGTCAAAACTGGGATTATAAATTTCTGAAAAGTCTATATTAGAACGTACATTTTATGATTTGTTTATATTTACAATTATGAATTTAGGTTGTGGTTTTTTGCTTTCATGAAAAAAAAGTTTATTAGGAAGTGACTATCCCGCAATTTCGTTATGATTGCAAAAAAACACAAAGAAAACTCCCCCTTAGTCATCACGACAACTGATAAGAGACTATATTTCACGATATTTGCCGTGTATACTTGATTTCAAAATAACCGCGCAGGTCGCGGGAGCTAGAACTCTTGCATGCCAGTCCCGCATTTTGCCTCCTGAACATAAGTGAAATAACAACCTGTTAGAGAGAATAAAACTGAAATGTGTAAATGTGATTTTTGAAATATTTACTAACATGATATTAAAGGTAAGGGAAAATATACTGATGTAGGAAAGAGCCACTCTCACTTCCAATTCAGCACACGCTCAATAACAATAGAAAACAATATAAATCCTTTATAACCATTGCCAATTTTTATATTCATTAACATAGCGCCTCTTCTACCGTCAGAGTCGTGTGCTTAGTGTTTGCATCTAGTTTTAATTATTAAAAGCATCTCAATCTGCACAATATGCGGTAAACTAATTTTCGAAATTTATTTATTAAAAATTAATGTGAATTTATACATTCACATCCAAATATCTTTTATTTATTGGAATTAAAACAATTTTATTATTTATCTATTAAACTTATTTTGGAAAAATAAAGAGTTTCAAAAATGATCGATTAAAATTCTTTCACTTTCAGCATTACTATGCAACGCAAAGTTGAATTGACAGGACTTTGCTCCATAATGAATTTATGGATTCACATCCAATTATCTTTTATTAATTCTGATTTAAACAATTTTGGCAACAGGAAAAGTTTCTGCAATAATCGATTAAATGCGATTTCAGCGAGATTTCAGCAGAGGGCGGCAAATTGATCTTTTAGTATTCCGTAAAAAAATCATTTATTAACAGTGACAACCTCCAAAATTTACTTGAATACATTGTCATCGACATCGAATCTATCTGCTAAGTTTCAGCCCGATTTGATTACGGCACGTGGGGTTTATTGGGCCTCCGCAGATATGCCCGTCAGCGAAATACCCACCCTCTCACACACACACAAAATTGAATTTAATGTAAAGGATTAAAAAAAAAAATCAGATTATATCAATTCGACCAGAACAAATGAACATCTTTATACAAAGGCGCACGTGGATAAAGTATTTCAGTGTAATTACAAAAGTATTGGAATAAATTAAAAATAATTGCAATATGATACTTGGCTTGAATTTTAATTTTGATCAGCGACTTCGTATAAAAATACAAAATAATTCAAACTTACCAGTCTAAAAGTCCGTCATGGGAATCTCCTTGCAATACTCCAAGCCATACCCCAACCACAAATATCATAGCATATGCCCAATCGATTCCACTATTTGTAATAATTACAATAAGAATTATAACAAAAACTTTCAAGAAAAACCTTATATCAATTGTAAATTATGAAATTATAATTGCATTAATACGCATTCATTCCTTAAAGCAAGAGTAAAATATATTTTCTACTTATCATAAATTATTATTGTTTTAAAATACTTTTTATACTTATTTATACCTTCTAATAAAATTCATCTTTTGAAGGTGATACTGCGTTAACTTGCATTACAAAATAGAAATTTAAAAATATAGTTTTTGCTTTTCATACCTTTATGCAGCGTGAATTTTAATTCTATTGCAAAATGATTTCAGATTCTTTCAATGTTAAGTTTAATCATCAATGATTCAGCAAAAAATAAAAACGGAACAATCCTTTTTCTTGAAGATTGTAAATAAAGATATACAGTCAGAAATCGAAAAATGATATTCAAAAATACTATTACATCGTTAGATTTCGTGCATTACAAAAAATACTGAAGTCACTTTCCATGCTTCGACGTAAAATATTCTAAAGAAATGAGTGATAAATGAACATACTACATTCCCTTTATTTAGAAGCTTATTATTAAAAATTAAAATAGTTTGCTTATGAATATAATCATTTGTTGAATAGTTCAGTTTCTTTACGATAACTTCAGTGTTTGAGTTACTTTTAGTAAGGTAAACTACAATTTTAAATTTTTTATAGCAAAAATTAAATGTTTCTATAAAAACATTGTGTAAAATGCACGTTAAGATACTTTTACAATAAAAATTTTAAGAACTTTAAAAAAATTAACCTACAAAAGCAAATTTTTTAATATAAATCATTTGTAACCATTGCCAACTTTGATGTGCAATTATGTTCCGAAACGTGAATAAATAGATTTTTTTTTTTTGGGGCCGAATGCAGTATTTTCATTTCCCTGTATTACATACAGGATAATGAATTGAAAACACTGCATAAAGTTATCTTTCCTCTATTTGCGAATATTTGGCATTTTGGATAATGTTCTTTAAATTTCAGACGCAAAGGATGTTCTGAATAATTAAAATATTAGTGGCAAATTGCTTCTTTAAATGTTAAATAAATGTGAAAAGTTAAATAAATTTTTCGGACATAAATATTGCAATTCCAATCGTAAAAAAGAATTTCGATCCGACATGTGGCAGCACAACCGTAAACCCTTCCCATTCCCGCTCAATTTGATGACAAGTGGGTAAATTAGATCACAGCAGAATTTGCCGTAATTAAAAAAAAACTCGCATAAATAAGATTAAAAAAAAAAAATTTAAATTATTTTTTAATTAATCTAAATTAAAATAATAAAATAAGATTGAAAATAATTCCAGTGTAACCCATGCATGTGACACATGTGTGTGGAGTATTTTTTTTTACAATGAATCGAATGAAAAAAAAGCAAGACGATATATAACCATACCTTAAAAAGTTAAAGCAATTTTTATAAACGAAAATACATGTAAAGGTGTACCTTATTTCATTACTTTTTCTTTATCTCTTATATTTTTTTACTGATTATTTCAATTATTCACTACTATTTACTCATTGTGTTACTAATTGGTACTTTTCCTATTAAATTTTGATTGTTTATTAACTTTTTCCTTGTAGTTTTGGTTCATTTCATTTTCTTTTATATGGATGTCCACAAATTAGTTGGGCAGTGGAGTTCAAATACATTTGAATTACTCTTAATAACTAGGCCTTATAAACCATTATCTTTTCCCAATTAATTTATGTTTGCCATGCCATTCTATATGCAAAAAAAATAAATTATTATGCCTTGTTAAGAGTTAAGCCGGATTTACACGCTACCAGTCGAGGTTCCAGTTTAGATAGGAAGTCAGTGACGTCATATGACGTCACCAGGTTTCTGGTTCCATTAAACCAAACATTTTCTATTTACTGGCGCCGGCGACTCCGATCAACCAATCACGTGCGCTCTCCCTTGATATTAATGAAATTATCAGAAAATGTGGGGCACGGAATATATTTGGGGAATTTTTTCTTTAGTTTTATGAATTTGTATTGCTATAAAAATATGAATTCATAGAAACTATACAATATTTTTTTTAAGTATTAGGTTTGATTCAGATTTAAATAAAGATTCAATAAAAAAAAAATATAGGAATTAATATTCGAATTCAATTCCAGGCTACAGGACTTTTTCATTAAACTGTACGAAAACTTTTTAAAGTCACTGTATATCATGAGCTACTTACTCTAAATGATAGAATTCCAAAATAATTTAATCATTATGTAAAAATAAAAGTAATAGATGTAAAATACTCAGATAAAAATGATTTTCCCATACGTATAGGGTACTTTTTGCGGGAAACAACGTCCCGTTTAATGGCTTTACACTAGGGATGGAACGGATGTGAGTTTTGCCGGATGCCGGATTTCGGATATCCGGGGTACCATGTCTACCGGATACGGATATCCGAAACGGATTTCGCCGGATATCCGGCCGGATATTCGGTCTATATACTAAAAACGATAGTTATACGATATGCTATACGAAAAAAATGGTCATGATATGAAGTATTAAGTAAATTATAATTAGTGGTTAGCGCACCGCACTGCATGCCACAGGTCCATGGTTTGATTCGCGGACTGGGCAAGGTTGACTTAGCTGTTTATACCTGAAAGAAATAAACTGAGGAGGACCATGCATGCTTGGGAACTAAGCACTGGGGTTCGGCGTCAGAATGACCATCTGACTGAAACATCTGCTATGTGACACACAAATGCCACAGTCGAGAAAGCTGAGCTGGGCCCAGCAGGCCTTAGTCCACACGGGCTGTCGCGCCACTGCCCTAATAGCACACATCCTCCCAGGGAGGTCCCTGGGAAGTCATTCGTAGTCCCGGGGATGACTAGGGACTTCCTAGGGACCTCTCTGGGAGGATGTGTGCTATTAGGGTGAGTTAATTTTTTTAATTTAAACTTTAGTTTATGAGTGAAAGAAATCTTTGTTGCTGATTTTATATCTTGTAATATTGATACTTTTAGTTTTTCATATAGTTCTGGCAGGGCTTTATCACGAAAATAATTTCTATTTGGAAGCGGATAACGAGGAGCTAGGTATTTTATTAACTGACCAAAGCCTTCTCTATTCACAATGGAGAATGGTTCAGCATCAAGAGCCATTAACTCACCTAAAATTATATTAATTTTTTTTTTTACAATGTTGAAGTGCAAAATATAGCTACTTTCAATTTACTTCATGCATTGTTTATAATTGATAAATGATTACAAAATTATACCGGAGGCATTTGTTAATAACAAAAGATTTATTTTAAATATTTTATGAAATTGAAGTCTATTTTTTTTTTGTAATGCACCTAAAACATTACGGATTTAAAGAAATCTCGTAGAAAACTTAAATTGGATCTATCGGAATATTCCGTCTTTAAATATAAACTTAAAAAATTTCGAACCCAAAATTCATCAACATTATGTTATACCATATTTAAAAAATATATTTAATATAAATAAACAAAATTAGTACTTACATATTTTTGTGGTTAAGGCTTTTGCTTTAGGATCATCTAAACTCCACAATTTTGGTACAAATAATTTCGATTCCAATGTTGTCTGCGTGCATTTCTTGTTTTGATGCATTGTTTTTTCTTGTTAATCAATATTTGATGCATTTAGTGAGTCTTTAAAGCTTCGGTGAATTTCCTTATGCACACTCATTAAATGGTTCCATAAGGGTTTTGTGGAAAAGGATTTTGGGCTTTTGCCGCGCACAATATATTTTTTAAACGATTCTGTGGAGCAAGTAACACATAGGGCTTTGCTTTCGTCATTTCCCATTAATTTTAAAATACTTCCAAATGGGTGATTTTAAATGAGCCATTGTTAAAAATTATAAATTGGATTGTAATTGGAGAAAACTAAAATTCAAGGCATTCTAGAGAGCTAAATATAATTCCACATTGTGGCGCTGCTTTAAAGACCTAAAAATTACAATACTTCATTTTACGTCAGAAAAAATACACCAGCTTTCAACTTCTGCCAATGAAAAATCAGAAATTAGACCATACCATTCACAGCATAAAGGGGTAAAGTATTATCGTCGATAGAACAAAAAAAAAACATTGAGGATTGCGCATTGACTATTTATTGCTTTTTACTCGCTAGCAAATGTCAGAAAAAAAGGAGGAAATGAGAATAACTAAAACTCTTAAGTCACTTATGTTATGGAAAAAAAGTACTACACTGTAAAAAAAAACCGTCACTTATACGGAAATTCCCAGTACTTATCAACGGTTTAAATCCGTAAACCTGAATTTACGGTTTAAAGCAGTTTTCGTAGGCAAGGTTACAGTTAATAACCGTCATTCACCAAGAATCGCTCTCTGCGCATGCGCATTACGCCTTCCTTCGAAAACGACGCCGAGCATGTCTGTTTTGAAAGAAAGTGGCTTCTTTGGTAAGTTTCTTTTCATTATAATGATCAATTAAGCATTCATATCAATTATTCATCATAATCATTTATCAATTAATTTGTTCATTGCTATGAAATTCTAAATTAATGTATGTACATAAAATTACATCAGAATCAGAAAATGTTTATTTTATTGAATGTAAACAAAAACAGCGATGTTGTTCTATTGTTTTTCTGAAACATATGCGTGTGATATAGAATATTGTACGTAATATTTCACGAGTTTGTAAGAGTTGTAAAACTAAATGAAGTTTAATTAACTGCATTGGCTATCATTTAGAAATGTGCTCTTTTGTTTTGTAATAACTTTTGAATGTTTTGGCACAAATTTTGCAAATGAAACTTCGGAAGATCAGATTTGATATCTGAGAATTAAAATTTTATTTAAAAATTACTTACTACAGATGTAGTTTAGGACATTTTTTGGGGGCGATTTTAATTGTTATTTTTTTCTTCTGGGTAATTGTAGTTTTTGTCAAAGAGTTTTATTTTAAGTTATATTTTATACTTTATTTGTTTTGTTTTTTTCAGGAAAAATGCAGTTTGTAACAATGGGTTTTTATTTTAAGTTAGCATACTTTAATTTTATTACTTATATTTTAATTTGATTTTATTATTGTTTATGTTTTAACTTATTCAGTTACCATGTTTTTGATTTTTTTTATCGCCAAATGCCCTACTACATCTGTTCCATTGTGTGAAGTTTCAGTCAAACGACACTGCAGTTTCATTGCGATTGTTTCAAATCAAAGTCTGTTGGGATTGCCTTAGAAATCACTTGGGAACATTTTCAGTCTCTTACATGGCACCTACCGCCTTTGACTGAAGAAAATCATGTTCCTCAAGATTAGATAGCTTATTTGTCAAGACAAGATCATCTGTCATAAATGTTATCGTACTTGGTCACTGGCAAAAGTAAGGGAAGGGCTGGTGATCTTTGGGATTGAATTAATTGCAAAACAGATTTTTAAAATGTTGCTGTTTTCAAGTACTATAGCATTGGTGTGATGATATAGCCTTTCAATGCAGGGGTTAAAAGACCTCTTCATTTTATGAAATGTGTTAGTTGAATTAATGTAAAATTCTTTAAAAACGTAGCTAAAAAATGAACCTACGTTTGTGAGCAAAGAAAAAAGATTTTCTTTCAATAAATTTCTTTTTTTTAGCGTTAACGGATAGTAGTAATTGAGAATTTCTAATCCATTCCTTCCGCAAATTATCGTTTTATCGCTTATAACATTAAACGCCATGAACCTAATGATATAATAAGAAATAGTGTTGTGTGAAATATTGAGTCTTTATTTTAAGGAGATAAACTTAAATTTTATTTTTGAAGGAGATTAATCCATTTATCCCATCCCTAGACTACCCAATTGATGTGCAGATCCATATTTCAAAATAAGGTTTTTAAAAGATGATTTCATGCTAGCTAGTTCATTTGACTCTTTACACGAGTGTAAATATATGTACATAAGGATGACAAATTTTACAATATTTTTCATATTTTGTACAGTTTATTGGAATTTTTCAAAAAGAAACTACCAGTTGTGCTGAATGCCTTGCTGTACAGCAGTTTTATCGCTGGCTCCTAACAACTCCTTAGACTTTAAAAGTTCTCTGCACTTTTCAGGTAAACTATCGAGATTCTTTTATTTTAGATAGGATTTAGGGACAAATACAACTCTATTTATTTGAAGTGAGAATACTGTTGGAATAAATTTTAGTGCTTTTAGAATAAATTTACTTAGTGTATTATAATTAGAATTAAACATTTTTATTTCTTGCAACGTTCCGTGGTAAGCTAAGTTTTATAAGAACTTGCTTGTTTCACCTTTGTTAGAGGTGCTGTACTTAAATAACACTAATATAGAGTGGCCACAGAACCAGGAAAACTTGGAAATCGGGAAAATGTCAGGGAACTCTCTCATTCTGGAAAAAATCAGGGAATTTTTTTAAATTTCTCAGAAATCAGGGAAATTTTCTTTGTTCTGAAGACACGTTTTCCTGATCATCCACATTTTGGCGCCATTTACCCAGAGAATTGTGGCGGTAATCGTTGAAAATGTAATGTTTCGGAATAATTTGAACTTTTCATTACCGCCAAAACTATTTTTAAAAAATTGGCACGTTATCTCTTTAGCTAACATGTTCTATTTGATCAGGATGTCTACACTTCTGGATAAGTTGGGAAAATTGGATAAAAAGTTTGCCATAAAATCGGGGAATATTTTCAGAAATCCATCATGGAAATCAGGGAACTTTTTTTCGTAAATTTTGTGGCCACCCGGTAATAGTAGTTTTGATAATCTGCTATCATTTACATACAAGTGTTTATTTCATTTACTATTTGAGGTTTGTTTTAAAAATAGTTTTGCTTTTGTTAATGCTAATTATGACATTAGTATTGTTACAGAGCTATGTTAGTGGCATTTAAAAAGCTTAAACACTGGTTGTAATTGCACATAAAAGTTACCAATGCATATAAAGGATTTATTTTAAAAACTTTATTTTGATCTGTATCACAGGTGCTTCTGGGTATGAATCCAGACAAAGGCTCAGTCACCGCAATGATGTTCCGATACCTGCTCTACCACAACCACGGGTCCCAGAGACGCCCAAGAGAACGTCCCCCAAAGCATAATACCGCCACCACCGGCCTGAGGGAGCACTGTACATGACCTACTGTACATTGAGGGAGCAACTGTTCGCCTGAAAGACGGCGTATCCTGACTCGGCCATCTGATCAGGCCGATATCCTTGCTAAGGAGAATTGCAGGATTTCAACATCTCCCTCTTCCACACTTACTTTTTTGGAATTGTACTCTCTGGAAAAATCAAAGATCTCGGAGGAGTGGAAAACACCCCAACCCATAATTGGTACAAGGGCTCAAAACCGGGTTTTTCCCTTGACCTCCCGTGTGACAGACATACCCGGACTGTTCTATCAAGGCTTGCTAGCGGTCACATCAAGTGCCTAACTTTCAACGAGGGCACGAAAACCTTTGCCACCTGCACCAAGTGCCAAAATCATCAGACCTCTCCTGAGCACCTCTTGGATTGCATTGGACTCTCTAAGGAGGATCTCTTTGTCACGCACTCTGGTCACCAAGAAAGAACAGAGGTGAGTTCAATGATTGCATTGGGTTTATTGTTTACACTGCAAGCATAAGCAACGGGCCGCCACACCGAGGGGGAAGTAGTGAACTTCTTACGCTTACCGGGGCTGGTTGCGGCAGCGATTCCAAGGCGGTGACAGCTTTTCCGGTACACTTTACGTCAGGTCCACCGACCAGCGGTAACCTAAACACCAACTCGGTGTATCCTACAGGCTAACTGAGCCTAAACATAAAACTAAAAAAAACCAGCAAGCAGCCCCGAAGACCTTAACTAGCTGCTTTTATTTACCAGGCCGCTTGGACATGCGCTCTCGCCGATGTTGTGGCTGACCAATCAAGGTGAAGATGTGCAGAAGAGGTGCGCATGCCAGGTTGAACCGTCACATCTTTAGCAATCCTCTCCTAGTCTTCGACTTCCTTTTAGTCAACGAACTCGTGGATCTTGTCCGACTCCGTCAGACAGTGAGGATTAGCAACAACAACAACAGGCAACTCGCTCCCACACACAGAAGTAAGTGAAAGAATGATTCTTCAGACTCTCCAGCAGCAGTTAAATACCACTTCCACCTGATCACGTGCCTTCCACGTCATCCAGGCGAGTTCATTGCAAAATGTAGGGGTGGTCATCTTTCAATTTTAACTTAATTTTCTTATGTGAATACATTGAATTATTAGCCTTTAAAAAATTTTTAAGTATGTTTACTGTGGTAATTTGGACATTTTATAATATGGTGATTTTGTAGAGTCATAATTATTCAGATATAACTTGCATTGGTCAATTTTGAAAATTTATTAGATGTGTTCAATAATTTGTACATTCCGCAATCTAAATTTTTCCTTTTCGTATATTTTGCATATTTTTCTAAACTGAAAAATAAATAATGATTTTCATATGGCCTTAAAAGTTGCTGCAGCTTGTATTGATTGATATGATTAATTATTCCTAGAAATTTTTTAATATTTTGTTTATTAAATAAAGTAATCTGAACCACTTTTCATTCGTGTGTATTGAAATTTTATAATTATGTATACTTTTATACTGTCAATTTTGAAAATTTATTAAATATGTTTAATAATTATTAGATGTGTTTCAATAATATTTTGTTTATTAAATAAAGTAATCTGAACCACTTTTCATTCGTGTGTATTGAAATTTTATAATTATGTATACTTTTATTATGTGTATTGAAATAAAATTATATTTTTATCAAATTTAATTTGTTTTACTTAATACTTATATATATACACAGTGTCATAAAACACATTTAAATCCTGTCGCGTTAAAAAATATTTTGAAAGTTAGTAAATTATTGCATTTTTTTAATGTTTTAATCAAATTGAAAGTCTAGGTAATCATAGTATAGATAACCAAATAAATTTATTATTATAGTTTGATATAAGAAAAGACTGATAGCTATTAATAAATTATTTTGTTTTACATGCTCATTTTGTGATATATTTTTTACCTTTCTATTTATGTTGAAGGATTACCTTATTGCTTCGGAATTTTTTTTTTTTTTTTAATTTATAATGGGACATAGAATATTTGGCTGTGATGCAGAATTGTACTTTAATTTTTATGATTTTCATCCATTGAATATGGTCATTATTACTAACAAAACCTTTAGCAGAACACAAATGCCTTCTTGATATTGTAAACTGTGTTTAATACTAAAATTAATCATATATTTTGTGGCAGAAGCTTTTCCATCTACAATTGTTTCTTAATATTTTGCAAAAGCAAACCGTTCACTTACATTTGTAAACCTTTTTTGTCACTGGAAGTTTTTGTGTAAAATAGAGAAAAACTTCGCTTATAGGGGTAAACTGTTTCTTATACAGAAAAATTTCTGTGTATTTTATATGAAATTTATTGCAGAAAGTTTCCGTGTACTTTACGGGGGAAATTGTATTTTAAATGGAATTGACCTTATTCAACACAGAAATTCTGTTTATTTTACAGGTGGAAATTGCATTTTGTATGGAATCAACGTACT
Source organism: Linyphia triangularis (assembly GCA_963978545.1). Classification (NCBI taxonomy): domain Eukaryota; kingdom Metazoa; phylum Arthropoda; class Arachnida; order Araneae; family Linyphiidae; genus Linyphia; species Linyphia triangularis. The sequence continues at coordinate 88,204,418 of OZ021724.1, forward strand.
TAATACAGGAAATTTTAATTTATTTTACGGGAGTAAATTATTTTGTATGAAATTACCGTATTTAATACGGAAAGTTTATGATTATTTTACGGGGGATCAATGTTAGTAACCAGTCAATAACCGTTTTTAATACGAAAAGTTTCCGTTTATTTTACGGGAGAAAACTGTATTTTGTACGGAATGACCGTAATTATTACTGAAAGTTTCCGTTCATTTTACGGGAAAAAACCGTTGCAATCAGACAAAAACCATATTTAATACGGAATGTTTCCGTATTTTTTACGGTTTTAAACTGGCGACCCAGCTGCCAGTTTAAAACCGTAAATTTGACGGGATTTTTTTTGCAGTGTATTTATTAGTATTTCGGTTCGAGTTTTACGGAGAAGCATTCAAATATAACATCTGGAATTAATCAGATCATAAACTTGGAATGAAAAGAACATATTGCAAAACACGTATGAAGGATGTATATGGAAAAAGATTGGAGGAATGGTTTATGCTTATCAACTCGGCGTCAATAATACGGCGCCTCTTTCTGTTTTTGTTTTCTAATTTGACTGCAATTTATATCCAAGAAAAAAAAAATTAAAAAGAAAAAAGTGTAGGATGCGGTGTTTCCTTTGTCCGAAAAAGATCATTATTTTTTTCAAAAAATTATTTCTTGTGGATACCTGGTGGTCGGATATACAGCCGGATATCCGAATGAAATTATCGGATGTCCGGTATTTCAAATCGGATATCCGACGGGGTTTCGGATATTGAAAAATCAGCCGGATATGCCGGATATCGGATATTTGCCGGATATCCGTTCCATCCCTACTTTACACCACTTTTTGAGGATGTCTGCATGTTTAAGAACACTCATAAATAATTTAGAAGTATTTGTGATTGAAGTGTTCCTACATTTCGGGAAGAGGCAATGTTTGTATGCTGAATTTGAGGACATAATTTTAAATAGATTAAAAGAATACAAGATTAAAAAAAAAAAAGCTAAACGTGCTATAGCAATGCGAATAAATTCACGATAGTTTCCAAGATCGCGCGAAACAAAAATAGGATTATGACGTTGGGTGACGTCTCAGCTAAGCTAGTCTCGTTTTTGATACGCTTTTAAAAGTGGGAAGTTGAAACTCGTATAACTCGAGAAATATTAAACGGATTTCAAAAAAAATTCATTTCTAGTTTTGGTTGTCTTTCGTCTCTCTTGAATAAAATAAAAATAAAAAAAAATTTAAAAATGCACAACTTGTCCACTATCCGATGAGTGGTAGCAATTTAAATGATGTAAAAAAAAAAAATGGCAAATTAATGTTAACAAGAAAATTTGATTTTTTAGCCGTATATTCTTAAATAGTTAATATATTTCAGCAATTTTTGTTTGAAACCATAGTTTATAAAAGGCCAAACATAAATAACAAGCAACTTTTGAATTAAGCAGTTTTTTAATAATTAATTATTAAAACAAGCTTTAAATTTTTATTAAATAAAAATACGGTTTTTTCCCCCCTCTCTTTAAAAGGCATTACCACAGCGATTTTTGTCACAATCGTTAGAGCCGTTTTTTAGCAATCATTGAAAAGCATTATTTTTTCAATGGCAGCTACCTTATGAACATGCATGATTTCGACGAAAACCTTAGTGGTAGGTCCCATGGTCACCACCAACCCACATAAGTCAATTTGTTCGGGAGTTATGCTGACCACAGACACACAGACAAAAAAAAATTCTAGATAACTTTTTGAAATCAGGATGTTCCAAAACGTGGAGAAATGCAACAAAAAAAAAATCGAAATTTTCCTCCAACACTTTCATTACCCTATGTATTACATATGGGGAATCGAAAGTAGCTCCTAGTATGCTCCTAGATAAAAGTTGCTTGGGACCATCCTACCCAGGTAGTACAGAAGTATTGGCCGTTGTTGGAAACAAATTGGTCCAAATTACTTCACTTCAGGATAATGGGATAATCCCCAGGACATCCAAATTTGATCCTAAGACATCAATAGGATGTCCTGGTAGTAAAATGTCGGGAGATGGAAGACCACCAGGAAGTGCCAAAGATGTCCCTGCGGATGAAATTTGGATGTTTTAAAGACTATGATCCCTGTCTGATTCTTTCAGGACCTCTCGAGATCGAGTTTTGGATTACCAGGACGATAACGTCCTTTATGTCCTTTTCGGATCTCTAGTGACCTAGGTTTGGACCGTCTGGGGACATCCCTTGGATTACCAGGACGACAACGAGCGTAATGTCATTTTCGGACCGTTAGAGGTTGTGTTTCGAACTGTCTGACATCCCTTGAATTACCAGGACGATAACATCCGTTATACATCTTTTTTAGACCCCTAATGGTCAGGTTCTGAGGACATTCATAGGATTAAATTCTCAATCTCGGTAGGACGAGCAGGACGATTCCGTCCTTTATATGTCGTTTTTGGTCCACTTGATGTTAAAGTTCAGACGATCTGAAGGCATCCCCAAAATTAATTACTTGATCTAGGATGGACGATAATGTTTGACAAAGTTCTAACTGCAGTTAGAACCTTGTCAAACTAACTTTTCGATATTTTTTTCAGTAGTTGGAACTTCGCCACTTTAGTAAATTTATTATTATTCATAGGAATGCAACTAAAATTACATGAGTTATAGAACTCGTTATTTAACATGCAATAGTATGAAAAACTAATTTTTGACAAAAGTGTCAGTTAGAACTTTAACAAACCAAGCCCACACGATATAAGTTTCTCATCTATCAATTAGGCATTTTAGAGATTTTTATTTTTTTTATTTTATTCTTTTCAAATTTCAAGTATTAAAGCAGGAAAAGGGCACAAATAATCATTTTTATAAACCGTACGTCAGTGCCAGAGGCGGTTCCATGGGGGGGGGGGCTAAGGGGGCTATAGCCCCCCCCCCCCATTAGGGTGAAACTTACACTGGATAAAATGGTTTTCATAACAACCCTGCCCCCTTTCATAACAACCCCCCACCTAAGATTTTAGATTTTTTTTTTTTTTTAAGTATTTCTAGATACAAATATTTAAGAAAAAGTTTAATTTCCGATCAGAAAATCTCATTTTTGCCCCCCCCCCCCCTAGAATTATATGAAATGACGCGTCTGCCTTTCTCCCCCCAATTCTCCGTAAAAGGTAAAAGAATGTCGTAGTTTTCGACGTTTGGTCCAAGTGCCCTGTTAATAGGTAACCAAAGTACCCATAGACTAAGAATAAATTAACTAGACCAAGTCTGTATGGCAAAACCTAATAATACGAACAGCGCGGTCACGTGACGACAGCCTTCAAAACGGAACTGGAGAAAAATTCTTTCATTTACTTCAAGGTTAAACAATTGAAAGCTGAAGACTATTTTCTTGAATGCCGAAAAAATGCCAGAATACTATACTGGATTTGGATGCAAAATTGATTTTGAAATAGGGGATTCAATAACCTTTCACAGTCATGTCATTTTTTAAAAATTATCTTAATAATTTTATTTTTTTAAGACTTATAAAAGTTAGTTTGTATTTTGCTTTCTGACATAGCTGCCTTTAATTGGTAATAATGGTCTTTATCATTTACTTACTTCTGAAAATTGTAATTGATAATGAAATGAAAATGAAAGTCTAGACTAATGTTTTATAATATTTTGAAAAGGGTAGAAATGGTTTTTAAAAGGCATTGGAATTAGTCACGTCACGTGTTCCGTCTTGGTAACACCCTCTCTTAATAACAGATATTGGAGCGTCCTGTCTATTTTATTATTCGTTTATGAAAGTACCAAACGAACACGAACAGGTTTTAAAACTAGTTCAGAAGACATTCCAGAACATCCTTGTTCTTCCTATTGTATTGTGTGTCTTTGACTCGTACCAGCCTGGAATTTTTACTGGTCTCCCTATACCAGTTTATAGTTGTGCATAGTACGCTATCAAAATGAAGCGACATTTAACCGATTATTTCGGGAAAAAAGAGAGCAGCGCTAAAAGCCATTGTAAAGAGCTAGATGTTGGAAATTTGGAATCGAAGTCAGAAAGTGCGATAAAAGCCTATGATCCTGGCAAGATAAATCTTCCGGTAAGCTTTACACATAAATATTTATTTTTATGTGTCGTTCAGTTCCAAAGCCAGACAACTGCAGTTTTTCGAAAAATGCATTTTTGAATTTTTTTGCAAGTAACTTAATTGTACATGCAAGTAATTTAATATATAGGATAATAAAAACAAAAACGATATCTATTATACTCTGTTACAAAAAAAATAAAAAATTACGTATATACTCGTAGTGATTATCAAATTAATCAATTTCTATATTTATATATAGGATACATATGAAAAATCACATGATCCCTGTGATATAGGAAGAGCCGTGAAAGAAGTTTTAACAGATTATGAGAAACTAAAATTACTAAAAAATACTTGGATACCTCCAACAACATTTCCTTTTCCAGAACTAGTAGAAGGGAAACAGAAACGGAAATTTAATCATGATTGGCTAAAAAAATACAAGTGGCTAGCATATAGCCAAATGCTAGGCGGTGGACTTTGCACCCAATGCGTTCTCTTTGCTCCTTCAGGTGCTGGTATCGGATCTCAGGTAAAATATTTGATTTTCTTTTCTTATGCATTTCATTGTAACTTGTGTGATATTTTCATTTGTATGAAATGTTTAATGTTTTAACGATTATATCAACAACCAACTGATTGGTCGTTATCGTCGAATATTGTTCCTTAGATATTAAAAAAAAATTGGGTACAATTAAAAATAAATGATTTAAGATTAATTTAAGAATAAAAATTTCAAATGTATTTCTGACTTTAATATTTCAAAACTTTAATAATTGTTTTTTTAATACTTTAAAAAGTTATAGCCTAAATTCGCCCAATTTATATTGAAATTATTAAAATTTTGACTCCATATTTTATTTTATTACTCTTGAAGTTGTCAATAAAAATTAACGAAATTGTAAGTGACCCGTAAATAATGTACAAAATTTATGGAACATTTTGTGTAATACTATTTTGAAAGTGTAAAGGTACTGTGTAACAGCAAAACTGGCCAGCTCCACAATTTTGCGAAACGCGTTCTTTGCAATTTTTGCGGAAGGCTTACCTATATTGTCGGCATTTTGAGGAATAAAGTTAATACTAATGCGAAACAAATCAATTTAAACTTTCAACTTTTAAATCTTTATTAAAATCCTTTTTTTATACTACTAAACCGGGTGCTTTACTTTAACGACCGAAATGTTCAATTAGTTAGAAAAACTATGTATCCTAAAATATGTATAAATATAAATTTAACAAGCGTGTACATTTTTTAGGCTCTCAAAACACTGGTAAAAGAACCGTTAGCCAAATATAAAAAAACCACCGAAGATCTACGTAAGCATGAAAATACTAAGTACCACAAATTCTCCATGGAAAAAGCAGTAGAATTTACAAAAGTAATGGAATCAAGCAAGAAAAGCATTGACGTTGTTTTAGATTCCGAAACATCGGCCATTATTGAGGATAATCGAAAACGATTGAGGCCTATAGTAAAAACTATAGTATTTTGTGCTAGGAACAATTTGCCCTTAAGAGGACATCGTGATCACGGTTTGATTTCACAATTAAAAGAAGAAAGTAATGAGGATCTTCTGGTTGGAAAGCATGGAGTTTTCCAAAGCCTTTTGGCTTTTCGTGTGGATGCTGGGGACGAAGACCTCAAGCGACATTTCGCAATTTGCAGGCGTAACAGTGCAATGATTAGCAACACAGTCCAAAATGAAATTATAGACTGTATCGGAGAAACTTTTCGTTCTTCAATATCAGAAGATCAGAAGATCAAAAATTTTCAGTATAATGTGCGATGAAACAACAGATGTCAGCACCAAGGAACAGATGACATTTTGTGTTAGGTACATAGATACCCAATCTTTTGTTACCAAAGAAGAATTTGTTGGTTTTACAGAAATGACAGAGACAACTGGTGTTGCTATAAAAGAAGCAATCGATAAAGAGTTGGATGCCTTGGGCTTAACAAAAGAACACCTTTGCGGCCAAGGGTATGATGGGGGTTCTAACATGGCTGGAAAGTTTAAAGGAGTGCAAGCCCTGATATCAAACGAGCAACCCATGGCTATTTACAGTCACTGTTTCAGCCACTCCTTGAATTTGGTTATTTCAAAATCGTGTGACATTCCTGCCATACGAAACATGTTAGGAACCGTAGGAGCGGTAACAACTTTTCTTTCTGCTTCTGCTCTACGAAAAAATGCTCTAGAGGAAGTAATTAATCAACTTCCAGAAATAAAGAAGAAAAGTTTAAAGGTGATGTGCCCCACTAGATGGGTAGAGCGACACGATAGCTTAATTAGATTTAAAGAGTTATTTCTCCCTATTGTAACACTGCTTGATCAGCTTTCAACTTCACCAGATACCAACTCGGAAACATCAAGCAAAGCTTCAATGCTCAGTTCGGCTATTCAAAAAGGAGAATTCATCATAGCCTTGGAAACAACGGCATATTGCATGGCAATAACTCTAAGGCTAAGTGAGCAACTACAAAATCCACAATTAGATTTTGGAAATGCCCTGCAAAATATAAACTGCATATTAGAGGTTTTCAGAAATCTACGAAGAACTGTGGATGTCGAATTCGGTAGTATTTTCGAAGACGCTTTGCAAAAAGCAAGCGAAATCGAATGCGAAATACGCATACCAAGAAAATGCTTTCGACAGACTCATCGAGAAAATACTGATGCTTCAAATCCCGAGGAGTATTACAGACGAATGGTTTTTTTACCGTTGGTAGACCATTTGATTCAAGAACTGGAATCGAGATTTTCCCAACGATTGGTGGATATATTACCTTTAGAAGGCCTTGTTCCAAAAAATATTTTGAAGTACGAAGAAGAAGAAATCCTCAAGGCTGCAAAAAATTACCAGCAGTACCTAGATGGCTCTGAGCTTATACTAAAGTCAGAAATAAAGCTATGGAAAAACAAATGGGATAGTGAGATTGAGCCGTCTTATACAGCAGTTGAGGCCCTGAAGAAGTGCGATCAACAATTTTTCCCCAACATTTTTATTCTTCTACAGATATTTGGAACAATCCCCGTTACAACAAGCACACCCGAAAGGAGCTTCTCCACATTACGACGGATTAAAACATATTTAAGAAGCACCATGGGCCAGGCAAGATTAAACGGACTAGCACTGGCAAATATTCAAAAGGATAGAAAAATCTCCATAGAAGACGTCATTAACATCTTCAATCGCAAAAAAGCAAGACGAATGAAAATTGCAAATTGGAATGTCTAAAATCACAGACACAGACTCTACAAAATTTGATGTTTTGTTTTTGTATTAATGTATCGAGAAAAACAACTCAATTTTAACTAAGGTCATCCACCTAGACTATTGCTTTAAAAAAACCACCATTTTGAATAATTAATTAAAATAATTATTTGCACTTAATTACTCAAATATAATTAAAGTTAATTAAATAATTGCCACACTGTATATTAATGTACTATTTCTTGATTGCGATAAAATCTAATTGACCACAACAGTAGCTCTAATTAATTTTGCTTTCTCATTACGGAACATTTTTGCATGCTGTAGCCCCTCCCTTGTGATTTGCCTAGAACCGCCACTGGTCAGTGCTGGTTGACCATGATGTTTTAATCCATTCGAACCCACATTCGAAAAAAAAAATACAGTGTGAAACTAAATAATTAATTAGATGATACAATGTAAATAAAAACTAACATATTTACGGGGCTATTTTAACGTATACATTGATATCTAACTAATTGAAATAGCTATCACTAATGTTTCGTTAAAAATATTTGTAATTAGTATTTAGTGGAACACTTGTTTAAAATATATACTCTTAAAAAAACGAAACGATTTCGACGTGTTTCTACTATAGCACTTATTTATAATTCATTACAAACTGAGATAAACATTAAATAATCATTGATAAACATGAAAAGAAATTGTGGGAATATACAAGGGAATATTTGGGATAATATATTGACAATTATTTCAGGTGCATTAAAACATCTTTAATAAAATCTTCTGGAAACAATTCGTGAACTTCATGATTGGACCCTTCAACTGGAATTAGTTCCACCATAGGTAAATGGTCTCGTATGTGTACTTCATCTTGATCACTAAAATGAGAAAACATCACTAAAAGGTTTACACAAGTTTTTAAATTTATATACCAGCTGACTCTAATTGAAAGTACAATTAGGCTTTGTATAGTTTAAGTAGCTGATGCCATCACATTAAAAAAAAATGTTATTCTGAGGGACCATCAACTATCTCTTGTCAATTAGAAGTAAGAAATATTGATCAAAATAAATATCGATAGTATATCATTGAATAGAAAAAAATATATCATATATATCAATAATATATCAATAATATATAATATATCAAGATATATCAATACATGATATTTATTTTTTTTATTTGATTTTCAATTTTGCCAGAAACGAAATTTTTCGGGGCAAACTTCTACTTATCATAAATTCATGCCAAAATCGTTTTAATACATAAATTATAAAAAATGTTTTAGTAAATAAATTATATTAACAATCAGAATAAATAAAATACATTTGGATGTCAATGCATAAATTCACATTTATTTTTAAAGAAGAAATTTTGAAAAGTAGTTTACCGCATATTTTGCTGATAGAGATGTTTTTAATATTTAAAATTAGATGCAAATTGCAGGCACACGCTGGCAACAGAAACGGCGCTGTGTTAATGACTACTATTAAATGATCTTATTTTTCCATTACATTATGTTTTCTTTTTGGTTGGGGGTGCCATTTTAACTGCCTCTCAGCCAAGTCCAAACTTCAGTTTTGAAGTTTTTGAAAAGGGAATAAAGAAAATCGAAAAAACACATGGAACTACAAAACGATCATAAAAAAAATAAACATTTTTGAAAATATCAATATATCGGTGACTTGTATTGATATTTTTACCATCGATATTATTTTTTAAATATCTATAACAATATCGTTGTATCGATATATTGCCGACATCTATTGTCAATACAGGGTCCAACAAGATTACAAATTTCTAAAAGGGGTATGATATACCTATACCTAGACGATTCATAATCACATAGCAAAACTGGGTCGAAAATGTAACGGTATCGGGCTCATGACCGGTATGTTGTGGGTTCTGTCCTCAGTCCGCCAAATATCGGTCTGTACCTAATGTGGGCTGGTGCACATTAAATCTGTAGTGGCCTCAATGTCCTCTCGTTGGTGAGGTGAGTTTGGAGAGAGGGGTTTACTCTAGAGTATTTCGATCTCGTATTCTTCTAGATGCTCAAAATTACAAGACATTTATGTCTGTGTTAAGCACTTTATAAGTGGCAGAAATTGACAGTCGGAAGCTCCAAACCAAATCTTAATAAGGTGGTTATGTTTTTAACTATGTTCGATACCTAAAGCTTTAAAAAGACCTTCTGATCCCGATTTCACCATTTAACCATTTCTTAATGTCTAAAATAATTTTGATACCACGCGCTGAACAGAGCTTCCGCAAATATCCAAACACTGGTTAGCAAAATTATTTGCAACATTGAAATGTGTCAACAAATTACTCTAAAATCTGATTATAGCTTAATGTTTATCATTTCCCTCATGAGAAAGTGCCCTAAGATCCCCTTTACTGGATAATGCAGCCCAAACGCTCATTATTGCAGAATACAATGGCTTTCAAAGTCGCACAGACAAGTTTTCAGCTTCCCATATTCAAAAGTTTGGTATAGAAGCAGTATAGGACCCCATTGGCGACTTTGCTTGGCGACTATATGAAAGCGCCAAGCAAAAGTCTCCAATGGAGTTTTGGCTGTTTACCTTACCCGTTCAGGCTCCCGATTGTTTGTTGATCGTCCATTTTTTTTTTGTAACAATTGTTATTTATTAGCTTAATATTTTTGTTCGAAAATGCCTCCAGTAATTCTACTCAATTGTTTGGCGACTAAAGTTAATCCGAACAGTATAAACTGGGAAAAGTCACCAATGGGGTCCTATACTGCTTCTGTTCCACAAGATTTATTTATTGACAAATCCTTCCGAATAAAAATATCCCTCATTGGTAAACCATATGCAGCCGTTATCATATTTGCTCCAATCAGACAATTTTGTAAATCGTTGCATTTACAATTCCATATCTGTCAAACACTGCTACCCTCAATGTCTAGCGGGATAGAAATGCCCCTGGGTTTTTCTTATAAATTCGAATGTTTATTTCAACCAACTTTAATGTGCTAGTGATATTAATAATGGTATATTTTTATGTTTCTTTTGCACTTCCTCTTCTCGGAAGATGGGATTTCATTTCATAAACTTCTAGTTGATTAAAAGTTGTGTCAGCAGTGGATTAAGCTAATACCTAGAAGATATTTTGAAATTAATTTAAATTCTGCTTCATAAGTTGTCTAATGTAAACGTTTTGCTTGAGATGATTATATTTTTAGATTGAAAATTTTGGAAGCTGAAAAAGAAAGCAGTTCCAACTAAATTTCAGTCATACGCATCATATAAATTGACACCACTTTTAAGTAGTAGATATGGACATTGATCAGAATTTTCTGTATGTTCCATTATATAATGTATTATTCAATTTGATTTATTTTTGAAATATTACATATATAATTTTACATCTTTTAGTATTGATTGATATTAATTAACATAGTGTTCTAGGTAAATGATGTATATTAGCACACAATCATGTAAATGAATTTATTTATAACTAGTATCTTAAAAGTCTAGACAATTTATTTTAAATAAAGATATTAAGGTTTAATTTCATTAAAAGAAAATTGAATTTCTCTTATATGTGTAAAAAAAATTTAATTTTTTTTTTATTTTTTCCTTTTTTTAAATGTCTCAAATTTTTAAATAACATTGAACTTTTAAAATAACTTAAAGTTAGGCTTATTCTTTTAAAGAAAGAACTTATGAGAAAAATAGAGGTTACACAGCAATTTTGGAGGTGAATGAAAAGCGTAGATTTTTCGGTCTATTACTGAAATGGTACCTACAGGGATTTTATGAGAAAAAACTTATAACTGTTGCAGCATTATGACTTTAGAAAGTAATTGTGGTAGTATGTGAGAAGCGTAGATTCAGTAAAACTTTTAAGTTCCTGTTATATTTATCGTTTCATTTGCATTTTTTAATTATATTGTTACGAATTTTTCCGCTGAGGCAATGATGGTACAGTTTTCACGGTATAAAAATATTTATTCTCTCTTCAGAAAACTCACAAAATTTATTCACAGGCAACAGTTTAATTACTCTCAAACTTCAACACAAGCTTCAACAAAAATAACTTCGAATTCAGCGATTATACAAGCTCACTCCAATAGGTAAACAAAGCGATCAGCTTTCAACGAAATCCGAAGTCAATCTGAAAACTTTCCCGTTCTCCAGTCTTTTATATACAAGCGCGTGAGACATTCTCGAAATTTCCAGCCAATTCATCGGAACAGAAATATCTCGAAACTTCTCGATTGCTTTAGGTGTTGCCACCTTTTTCTAACTTGTATAATCGTTATTACTTAATAAATAAAATAAGATAAAAATAAATTACAATAGAATTTTGAAATAATACGTCACTATTTACAATATATACAGACAATTTGTGCAACATTTCCCCCTTCTTAAAGACTGCACGTCCCGGGCAGTGAAGTCCTTAAGAGGAAAGGCAATTCAATCACTTCTACTATAATATGGGGCTAGTCTATCGTTATGTACAACTCTAGGTTTACAGGAAGGTGTCCGTTGAATTCTCACCACGACGTCGTTGATCTTCTTAAGGATCCCATACGGCCCTTCCCAGTTCGTCTGGAGCTTAGGGGAGAGTCCTTTCCGACGTTTGTCACCTTCCTGGAATGAACGGTCCATGGCCTTGACATAGTACCGGATCTTCATGCGCTCCGTCATGATGTTGTTTCTCTCTCTGGCGAACCGATGTACGGCTTCCAAACGTGCCTGCAGATCATCTAGATACTGGACAGGCGAGGAAGGAGTGTCCTGTGGTTGTCCAAAGAGGAGGTTGCTGGGGAGCCTAAGGTCTCTTCCACACATCGTTAGAGATGGAGAAAATCCGGTGGTCTCGTGAGTTGCACTCCCGTATGCCAACAGAAGCGGTGAAAGTTTCTGATCCCCATTTTGCTGGTTATATGATTTTGAGATTGCGTCCGAATCATCCGCGGGTGCAGCTGATAGATCCCGGGACCTCCGTTCGATGCTTGTAACAGGAGTACGGATGTCGATTCCCTCGTCACTAACTTTGTCCATTTCCACATGAACCACTTCCTGGGAGGGTTTCATCAACGTCGCTTTCTTCGGTTCTCTCTCCGAGGCTGGAGAGGTACTTTCTATAGATGTGGACTCTTCGGCATTCTCTATGACATTGTCTTCATGAGCTACAATCCGATATACGCACAGCTCTTTCATGTCTAGATCGTGCAAAGGAACTTCGCCTCTCCATGTTTGAAGCTGGCTTTTCTCAAAATTCAGCGTAATTCCATTTTTCTTCAAAAAGTCTAGTCCGAGAATGCACGGATCTACAATTTCGGCAACATAAACGGTGTGCTTGTAGGTGTTAAATCCAAGGGCAATGTCCACTTGCAATTTCCCATGAACAGAGATATTACCACCAGACACAGTTTGTAGAGAAACAGAGGGCGCTGTGTAGAGGAGTCGGCTGTTCAGGCGACGAGCCACGTCCGTCCTTACGATCGTTACGTTCGCTACCGAATCGACGATTAGACGACATGGAGTTCCGTTGATCTCCCCCTTCACGAATAAACCCTGGTTTCCTCCTTGTCGGGATGAAACGTGGAAACGACTGGTCGGGGCTTCACCTGTTCTACATTGCAGCTTCTGCGCTGCGAGATGACATCTTCTTAGATTCAGTTGTGGAGAATCCGTGGTAGTGTTATCCCTTCTCTTTTTCAAATCAAGGCAGTTTCGTCGTAGATGCCCTTCCCGTTTGCAGTGCCAGCAAACGACTCTGGTCCTTCGATCCCTGGCTCCGGGATAGCTTCTCATCATTCTATCAATTTTGCTCTCCAGTTCTCGAAGCTTACTGGTGACAAAGTCAGAAGAATCCTCGGCTAATGCACCACGCACATATCGTCGGTCTTTTCCAGAAGCTAGCTGCGCGGCTTCTACTCTCATGGCGTACACGAGGGCCGACTTCAGGTTTTTGTTTTGGGATAACCTTACCGCCTGCTGCACATCGGGATCTTGAATAGCGTCGATGAAATACTGCAGAGAAAGATCGTCTCGTACATCCGGGGGACAGTCAGGGAAAGCGAGGAGCGACAGTCTTTCTATATCCGATGCCAATTCTTGAAGAGTTTCATTGGCCTTCTGCTGTCTCACTTTCAGTTGCAGTCTGTAGTAATCCTTTAGATGCTGCTCCCCAAACCTTAACTCCAACGCACTTGCCAGGGCCACGAATTCTCCCCGCTTCTCTTCAGGTAGTGTCTGTAAAATGTCGGTTTCTTTGTTCTTTTCTGTTACACTTATAAGAGAGAATAATCTAAGAATTATCATTAAAATGTAATTTTTGATGATATTTTTGTAGTTTCAGTGTTCCCTTTACGACTCCGCCCTCCAGATGTCTCTAATGCACCTTGTACAGTTTTTGAGATAAACATATTACTTCTGATTGGTTGTTTTCAGATTATCTGGCGTCGTCAGAAACACGAGGGCTATAATGCGTCGAAACATTCGTCATTTGACAAGCCAACATACACCAACAAACACCCATGCCTTACACGGGACTCGAACCCGCAACCTCGTCGTCTAGAAGCTTAGCACGCTAACCACTATACCGTTTGATCGGCACATATTATTACTGACTTTTGCACTTCGCTGCATTATAAGCAGTCTCATCCGATAGAATAAGCACACTTTAATAAACCTCGGCACAACTTTCATGGCAATAGCTCTCCGTGGCAAAATAATATAAAAATGAATAGCTTAAAAAGATTTACAACTTACAGCAGCGCTCTTTATTTCTGAATCCTTAACGTAATTCATCACGTATTGAACGGCAGCAGTTTCATTGTACTCAACTGGGACATTTTCGGCAGCTTCTTCGAGCAACTGAATGTAGTTAGCGACATTTTGTAGTTGATCTGTAGGAATCCTTGACACATACATATCCTCCATAAACGCTTTTTCTACTCTTTCGAGCTGAGAACCAAGGATATAAAACAGTAGTAATTTAAAGACAATTAGAATAGTATCAATACAAATTATTAAAAATTATAAATTACAATCCAACGGGTATTTCGGATTATAATTTGCAATCCAATCCAATACCAACTTAAATTATAATTTATAATCTAATGGATTTTTACAATCCAACGGCTGTAATAGTAGCATGTATACCTCCAATCAGAAACCTGTTCAAGAGGAATAGCCAATCCTTCCCTGCTCCATGAACCAAATACTACATTTTTTGGCCACTCACTGTCTACCAATGTGTCAGAATACTTGATTTCTTTCACCAGGTAAAACAGCATTTATAAAAGACCATTAAAATTTTTTGAAAAAACCAGTAGTTTGCTAATTATTATTTTTATGAGCCAGCTAGTAAAAACTTTTGAAACTCTCATAATTATTTTTTTAAATCCTTTATATTAACTTCGATTTTGTGTGCATATAGGATCTTCGATGGGAGTGGAATCTGCGGAGGCCTAATTAACCCCCTTGCCGTCAACCGATTGGGTTGGAACTTGGCAGACAGATTCGATGTCGATGACAATGCATTCTATCAAATTTTGTGGAATACCAGTGTCACTAAAAAGACGCTTATACCAATAAACCAACTTGCCATCATCCAATCGCTGAAATAGCATTTAACCGATCATTGAAGAAACACTTTCCTGTTACCAAAACTGTTTTAATAAATAAATAATAAAATTGTTTTAATAAATAAATAATAAAATTGTTTTAATCAGAATAAATAAAAAATATTTGGATGTGAGTGCATGAATTCACATTCATTTTAAATTAATAAATTTTTAAAAGTAGTTTACCGCATATTTTGCTGTTAGAGATGTGTTTAATATTTAAAATTAGATGCCAACACCAAGCACACTCTGGCCACAGAAGCGACGCTGTGTTAATGAATCTAAAAATTGGCAATGCATATAAAGGATTTATACTAAAAGTTTTGTTTTGTGGGTTTATTGTTCCTACAGTTATTCTGTGTGTAAAAATTCCCATTTTAAAGTAATACTTTGGCAGACATAATGGCAGAAAAAATTAGGTATTTCTTCGATGTAGTACATGCACATTGCACAGATTTCTCAAGAAACACTTTTACTATTCAAAGGGGAATGATTTATTATTGCTTACGTTAACATAATTTAAAACCGAAATAATTACGATTTTATAACAAAATATGGCCGCCATAAAATTATTAGAGCTAATAATTATTCCCGATTTCTCAATCAACCAAATGAAGACAATTAATAGATCATTGTCCTTTTCTGCATACTTCGTTCATCTTTTTATAACATGACAAAATACGGTTTCAAATTGGTTAAATTTATTGATAAATCACAACAGGAAACTTACTCGGGAAAGGGCAACTTTAATGGTGGATATTGCACCTAAGCTATAACCAATCAGAACAGCTCTTGGAATGCCTTGTTCGTCCATAAAATGCAACAAGTCGGCAGCAGTTACATCAAAATTGAAGCAGTCACTATATTCACTATCTCCGTGATTTCTAGCATCTAAGCCATAAACCTAAAAATCCATGTATAAAAAACTTAATTTTCCCAAAACAGATAGAAATGTTGTATATGTTTCGTTTCAGAGAGAACCTACCTTTATAAACAATGTTCCTAACCATTCTATTCTTAATACAATCACTGCATAATTTTGATCATAGCTACAGCTGACTCCAGGGCTGTATCTCACTCTTTTTAAATCCTTTTTATTAACTTGGATTTTGTATGTTTGTTTGTCAATGGGAGCAGAATCTGCGGAGGCCTAATTAATTCCCTTGCCGTTATTCGATCGGGCTGAAACTTGGCAGATAGGTTCGTTGTCGAAGACAATGCATCCTATCAAATTTTGGGGCTGTTACTGTCACTAAAAGGCCGCTTTTACGGAATACTAATAAACCAACTTGCCGTTATTCAATCGCATTAAAAAAGCATTGCACCGACCATTGTTAAAACTCTTTCCTCTGTTGCCCATTTTTTTTAATAAATAAAAAATTACTTCAATCAGAATAAATAAATGATATTTGGATGACGTTCACTTTCATTTTTTATCAATAAATTTTGAAACGTAGTTTGCCGCACATTTTGCTGATAGAAATGTTTTTGATATCGGCGCTGTGTTAATGTGTATAAAAATTGACAATGCATATAAAAGGATTTTTTAAAAACTCAGTTTTTATGAGTATATATATATATATATATATATATATATATATATATATATATATATATATATATATATATATATATATATATATATATATATATATATATATATATATATATATATATATATATATATATATATATATATATATATATATATTCCCTTTGACTGGAGGTAGAGGTTAACGAAGGAAAATAGGTGACATTTGTGGATAGCGGAACATGTTAAAATGGAGATGCTACTTTGTTTCACAACAAGGCGTTCGCCATTGAACATGTGTAGAATGGATGGCATTTGCTAATATTAGTAGATTTCCTCTGTTATTTTATCTTTCTGTTATTTCATGCATAGTTTTGTTAAATATGAACTCTCTAGTTTACTTTTCCGCTCATTTTTTTTCTAATATATAAGTTATCGGTGTGCGTTGTTTGTATGATGTACTAATATTTTCTTGCCCAAGAGCTGGACGAAGATTCCACTGAGTTGTAACAACATTAGATAAAGAAATAAACTTTTGAATATTCAACTTTTAATAAATATTTCTCTTTCAGTCAGGATACTGAATATTCAATTTAAACCATAGAGTTTTTCAGAAACAGTCTTTCAGCCGAATTTGAAAGCACTTTCAGTTGATTTTTCAGACGAAAATTTATTTCTCAAAACCTCTTCAAACTGATAACACCTGTAGCATTTATAGCCTAGACTGAAATATTTGCCAATTTTCTTCCGGTGGCCATTTATGGTACTTCCTGTATAAATTCGGTGTAGGTAACACACCTCAACATTAGATGCTGTGAATGTGTCTTTCGCAATCAAAATAAATTTCTAGAAATGTAGACCTCAGATATACAGGGTGTCCAACGAATGACTCCCTGATATTAAAATTAAATAACTCAAAAACAAGGATCGATAGAGTAATAAAACAAAAGTATAGTTATTTTGAAAGCTATAAAAATCTGATACTAAATTTTCAAAATTAGTTACAAATGTTGCCATCAGGTGGCACTGTACACTGTATTTCTTATGAATAAAGAGTGATTGAAGAGCAGAGCAATCAGTCTTCGGACAATGGATAATTCCCGCATTTTTTAAAAATCAATGAAGTTAATTTATATTTATAAAGAATTTCTTTCTGATTCTAAATATTCCAATAAAAGTTCTTTAAAAAAATTAGTTATTTAAATATTAAGAAAAGAAAATGCGCAAAAAACCCTCAAATTGCGATCCACTCAAAACGGGCGGATTTTGAGTATGACGTCAAGGGTCTCGAAAGGTTCGGTGACGTAATCCCTTCTCTCCGTTCCTGATGGTGAGGTTTCTACCACAAAATGTCAGCTATATACTCTGTAAATTTTATTTAGTAGTTGCCGTTTCTCAAATATTTTTGATCACCTATTTTGTAGGTATTTGCTTTTTACTTAATTGCAAAAATGGAACCTGGTTTTGTAAGAGGCCAACTGGACAATTTTCCAAAAATTAACTCGACAATGATGGCTGTCTATTTCAGCAAGAATATGGATTTTGTAACAGTGGAAACCTGTGGCGTAAAAGCCAATAGGCAAGATTCCCTGCTTTAATTAACTTGAATGGTTTTGTTGTGCTTGGAATAAAAAGTTTGGTGGGAAAATATCGGTATTTTTTCGTTAAAGGGGGCCGTTGTCAACATCCAAGTCCGGTACGGATTCTGTACCAAGGTGATTTTTGCCAAAAAATGGCTGCCCCGCCATTTTTTTTTAATGACAAGTGAACATAATTTGGCGTGGTTTTATGTAAACAATTCTTGGCGCAGAATCAGTACCGGACTTTCAATTTTAGCCCATTACTTTGCACTTGATGTTTACAAAAATTTAAAGTAGCTTTCCTAACAAATAGCTTGTTTTAAACTTAAAAGGCAAACATTTTTTAATTTTCCTAATATAAAAATTATCATAAATGTAACTTATTTCAAAATGACCTTCACAAACATAACGTACAGTCTTTGTCGACAGTGGCATATACTTTTCAATGTCCGTCTTCATCGCTTGGCACCACTTTTTTCGAGTATTTTTATTCCGTGGTACGTAAATGAAAATTTTGTCAGGAGTTGTTATGGTTGTGCTTTTGCACATTGGCACGATACAATATTTGTAGGAAATGTTAGACATTTTAAGAAAAAATCAATCAAATAATATGAAAACAAAAGGACGAGAAGACAAGTATTTGAAATTTCCATGATAACAACGTTTTAACAGCCACAACCGCCACGTGACCTATGGAGATATTTAGGAAACGATGACGTCACAATAGAGTCGCCAATAAAAAGGTCCGTTTCCCGCAAAAATCTGACAGGCAAACTTAAAATGCAAATTTTATTTTAAAAAAAAGCGTGGAGAATAGAAATTTTTGTGTTAATGGTCATTTCGAGACATTTAGAATCGAATAAAAAAATAAGAAAAAAATGTGGGAATCGTTCATTCCACTGTTAAAACGTGAAAAGAAGGTAGCGTGATTGCAACGAATGATTGCTGAGGACACATTTATAACATATTTCTAGAATTTTGCAACTACAGCGCCATCTGTTGACAACACTTGCAATTGATTTTGAAACCTTTATTTCAGATTTTTACAGCTTTCAAAATAACTGTACTTTTTGTTTTCTTATTCTATCAATCCTTGCTTTTGAGTTATTTAATTTTAAAATCAAGGAGTCCTTCGCTTGACACCCTCTGTACATACTGACCGAATAAGCCTCTGTAATAACCTTTTCTCTACCTTAGTGTAATGTAAAAGCGAAAATAATAACAACGAAATATATTAAAGTCTACTCTCAAGATTAAAAGAAAAATTTGGATATTGCTATTCTTAATAAATGCAATATTGATTTGCCAGCTAAAGGTGTAACACTTCTTACATGACTTATTTTTTATTTCTTTATCACTGTAATGCATCGCTAGTATATATTAGGATCGTTCCCCGCTTCGGGAAGTGCATCTCTGTAATAAAAAGAGATTTTAATTAAAAATCTTAAAAGATTCGCAAGAGGAGGTGAATCTAAAAGTGATGAGAGCATTGGCGGATCCAGAGAGGGGCGGAGGGGGCGATTGCTCCCTACGTTATTCATGAACCGCTTACGTTTTAACGTGCGCTGCTCTCACGCTTTGGATGAAATCAATCAAGATTGGATGAATCCGCACTAAACCTTTTAATATTAATGTTCTCATCCCAAAAAAATGGAGGTGAAAAAGCTGAGGACAAAGCAAAACAACAAAGCAAATTATAGTTTGAAAATGTTCAATATGTATATGTGTTCGTTGTTAGATTGTTAAGTTCATCATATTTAACAAAAATTTATCTTGAATAAAATAGTTGTAGACAACTCTAATTTATTGTCGTAAATTCCCACGTAGCCAACCATTGTGTAGCCTTTATGTTATTGAGATATTTTTTTACCTCTTTTTTAGCATATTCTGTAAAATCAAAGTTTAGTGTTTTCCCATGATATAGTAATGTAATTTAAGGGCAACAAAATATACCTTAGCTATTCAACAGCCTTCGCCCCCCCCCCCTGTAATAAAACTCTAAATCCGCCCTTGGGTGAGAGTGACGGATGATTTGAGCTTATATGGAACTTCCAGCATATAGCATTCCAGCAGTTCTTTATGATGTATTGGTATTTGAACTCCACCTCTGTCCCTGCTCACGAGCCAAGAAAGTTCAAATACTACCAAACAACTTTTATTATTTGATAGTAAAAAGTTTCATTCAATCACCCTTCTGTTGGTTCGGTCACCAACAATTTGTGGTATGTCATACCAGGATTCCTTTGTAGATCCTAGTCCATGGAGGAATATGACTGGCGAGACATTCTCTTTAGCTCCATTAGCAGGTTCTAGTATATTAAATGCAGTTTTGACAGGACTGTAGCTGAATAATGAAATATAGCTCAACATAATAGAAATGTTTATAAAGACCTTACACGCAGAATTCAACTATAAATAACTAAAATAGACAATAAGCAGCAGTTTTTTATTTTATTTTAATACTAGAATTTGTTTGTTAGTTTTTTAACTTAATCATCGTTACTTATTTATTATAGTATTGTTGTAAGGTCACGTTTTCTACTTCTCACAAGATAAATCCTTTCTTTTTTTCCAGTCAAACCTGTGATTCTAAATTGCTGAAAAATGCATATTAAAACTTACATTTTATGGTTTGTTTAGATTTACAATTATGAATTTAGGTTATGGTTTTTTGCTTTCGTGAAAAAAAGGTTTATTAGGGAGTGGCTACCCCGCAAGTTTGCCATGAGTGCTAAAAAACAAAGAAAACTCCCCCACAGTCATCACGACAACTGATAAAAGACTATATTTCGCGATCTTTGCCGTGTATACTTGATTTCAAAATAACCGCGCAGGTCGCTGGCTCTAGAACTCTTGCATGCCAGTTCTGCATTTTGCCACCTGAACATAAGTAGAATACAACCTGTTGGGAGAATAAAACTGAAATGTGCAAACGTATTTTTTGAAATATTTACTAACATGATATTAAAGGTAAGGGAAAATCTATTGATGTAGGAAAGAGCCACGTTCACTTCCATTCTGCTCAATAACAATAGAAAACATAATAAATCCTTTATATGCATTGCCAATTTTATATCCATTAACATAACGCCTATTATGTCGTCAGCGTTGTGTGCTTGGTGTTTGAATCTAATTTAAAATATTAAAAGCATCTCTATCAGCACAATATGCGGTAAACAAATTTTCAAAATTTATTTATTGAAAATTAATGTGAATTCATCCAAATATATAATGTGCATTCACATCCAAATATCTTTTGTTTATTCGAATTAAAACAATTTTATGATTTATCTATTAAACTTATTTTGGAAAAAGAAAGAGTTTCAATAATGATCGGTTAAATTCTTTAATTACAGCATTACTATGCAACGCAAAGTTGAATTGACTGGACTTCGCTCCATAATGAATTTATGGATTCACATCCAATTATCTTTTATTTATTCTAAGTTGAACAATTTTGGCAACAGGAAAAGTTTCTGCAATGATCGGTTATATGCGTTTTCAGCGAGATTTCAGCAGAGGGCGGCAAGTTGGTTTATTAGTATTCCGTAAAAAAATCATTTAGTAACAGTGACAGCCTCCAAAATTTACTTGATACATTGTCATCGACATCGAATCTATCTGCCAAGTTTCAGCCCGATTTGATTACGGCACGTCGGTTTATTGGGCCTCCGCAGATATGCCCGTCAGTGAAATACTCACCCACTCACACACACACAAAATCGAATTTAATGTAAAGGATTTTTTTAAAAACATCAGATTATATCAATTCGACCAGAACAAATGAACATCTTTATACAAAGGCGCACATGGATAAAGTATTCCATTGTAATTACAAAAGTATTGGAATAAATTAAAAATAATTGCAATATGAAACTTGGCTTGAATTTTAACTTTGATCAGCAACTTCGTATAAAAATACAAAATAATTCAAACTTACCAGTCTAAAAGACCGCCATGAGAATCTCCTTGAATACTCCAAGCCATACCCCAACCACAAATATCAAAGCATATGCCCAATCGATTCCACTATATGTAATAATAAAAATAAGTAATTATAACAAAAACTAGCAAGAAAAACCTTTTATCAATTGTAAATTATGAAATTATAATTGCATTCATGCGCATTCAATCTTTAAAACAAGAATAATTTATATTTTCTACTTATCATAAATTATTATTGTTTTAAAACACTTTTTATATGTATACCTTTCAATAAAATTCATCTTTTGAAAGTGATACTGTGTTAACTTGCATTACAAAATAGAAATTTACAAAAATAGAATTTTTCTTCAATGCAAATATAATTCCTTTTCATGCCATTATGCAGCGTATGCGGAATTCTATTGCAAAATGATTTCAAGTTCTTTCATGTGAAGTTTAATCATCAATGATTCAGCAAAAAATAAAAACGGAACAATCATTTTTGAGGATTGTAAATAAAGATAAACTCTTAATAGGAAATCGAAACATGATATTCAAAAAACAATTACAACGTTACATTTAGTACATTTCAGAATATACTGAAGTCACTTTCAGTTCGTTTCGACGTAAAATATCTTAAATAAATGAGTAATAAATAAACAGACTATTTTTCTTTTTATTTAAAAGCTTATGTATAAAATTAAAATCGTTTGTTTATGAATATAATTATTTGTTAAATAGTTCAGTTTCTTTAAGGTAACTTCAGTATCGTAAATTCCGACTAATTTTCACTACTTCTGTGTCGTAGTCTATTATGTCAAGATCAAGATTAGACTCAATTAAGGAAAATAATTAACGAGTTTAATATTCGACATTTCTATTAATCCAACTCTCACAAAGGCAACTAAAAAATGGCTTATTCTAAAACAGTTAAAAAAGAGCAACAGAACATGAATCATTGTTGCCATTTAAACTAAACTAAAAGAAAAACTGAAATTATACAAATTTATATTCATTGTAAAAATGACGTCACACCTTAAAGTTCTTGGGTGTAATTAAAATAAAAATAAGTTTACATGTTCGTTTATTTCCGACATTCTCCCTCCTTTGATCTTTTAAATACTTCAAAAGTCAAATAAAAGTTATTCACAAGTTCAAACTATTTGGAAGTCTTATACGTCGTCCACGTCTTGTTCTTAGGTTGTTATCTTTGCGTGCTGCGTCGATGGTTCCAGGTTGTGAATATCTTTCCTGAAAAGAAGATCGTTCAGTTTTCTGAACTTCAAGTGGGTACAATCGTTGCAGCGGTCGCAAAAATGTTCCAGAATTCGTTTTCACTTTGGCAATTCGAACCTTTCCGTCTTTTCCTGGATACAGCTCCAAAATTCTAGCTAGAGGCCAACTTTGTTTTCTAATGTTGGTATCGCCTACTAGAACGATGTCTCCCTCTTCCACTTGTTGCACTTTTCTAACCTTGTAGTGTTCTCTCAACTGCCCCAGATATTCAATTCTAAAACGTTTCCGTAACTCCTTTCTGAGGTTTAGTCTGTAGGCGAATCTTCTATTCAGCCTCTTAGCATCTACTTCATCAAGGTCTGCCATTCCAGTTTCTTCTATTTCGTTCAAAAACATCGATGGTGATAGCACCACTAAATCATTCTCGTCTTCAGAGACATAAGTCAATGGTCTAGAGTTGACTAAACTCTCTGCTTCGCACAAAACTGTGTATAGCTCTTCATGTTGCAAACAGGCATTGCCAATTACTCTTCTAAGAATTCTTTTAAGCATGCCAATCAACCTCTCCCAAAATCCTCCCCACCAAGGAGATGACGGTGGATTAAATTTCCATTGAATCTTCTTGATTGCAACAACTTCTTGTATTTTTTCCCAATTCACAACTTGAAATGCATTAGATGTCCCTACTAGATTCGTTCCGTTGTCTGAGTAAATAGTTGAGGGTCGTCCTCTTCTTGAGATAAACCTCCTTAGAGCTAAAATGAAGCTATCAGTTGTCAAAGACGTAACTAGTTCGATGTGAACAGCTCGGTATACTGCGCAAGTGAACAGGACAGCCCAACATTTGGTTTGGTTCTTCAAATGCATGGGCCCACATAAATCGACTCCAATCACTTCAAAAATATGAGCTTCTCGCACACGATTTTCAGGCAAAGGAGCTTCAT
This sequence comes from Linyphia triangularis, assembly GCA_963978545.1. Taxonomy (NCBI): domain Eukaryota; kingdom Metazoa; phylum Arthropoda; class Arachnida; order Araneae; family Linyphiidae; genus Linyphia; species Linyphia triangularis. The sequence continues at coordinate 88,228,529 of OZ021724.1, forward strand.
CTACATTTAACGGAATTGCTGTAAACCTCGCACATCTAATGCACTTTTTTGTAACTTGTCGAATTGTTTTCCTACTCTTAATTATCCAAAAACGCTCTCGTAATTTTGTCATCATCACTTGAACTCCTGCGTGGCAATTGCCAACATGCTCTTCAAAAATAAATTTCTCTACAAGTTGATGTTTCGAAGGTAAAAGCACTGGATATTTAAAAGCTTCGAGGTCTTCTTTCATAGATATCCTTGATTTTACTTTTAATAGACAATCTGTGTCCAAATACGTCTGGAAGTTAAAGGTTTGATCGTCTTCAAAGCTCTCTTTCTGAACTTGTCTCCAAATAACTGTTTCTGCATACTTCACTTCATCTACTAACAGTTCCCCGGCAACCCTTTCATCTGATCTCTTGCAATTTTTGACAAAACGTATAATCCATGCCATGACCCTGGTGATCTTTCTGAATGAGGATATTCGTGAGAAGTATTCGAATTTTTCTGTGCTGGTATTTGTAGCAGTAACAATCGTCTTCTCCGCTGTTATTATGTCCATATTTGGAAAAGCATCTGAGGTGGGCCATTCATCTTCCGATTTTCGCAATCATTGAGGTCCCTCCCACCATTTCAACTGGAGTAACTTCTCCGCAGAACATCCTCGAGATGGTAGATCAACTGGATTCGCAACTCCAGGGACATGTCTCCAGTTGTCAGAGCTGGTTAATCTTCTAACTTCCTGAACTCTATTCATGACAAAAGTGCTCCAATTTCCATTCCGTTTTATCCAATACAAACAATTTGCAGAGTCTGACCAGTAGATAATAGGCATATCTTCATAACCAAGATCAACAATAAACTTTTGTGCTAGCCTGGCTCCTATGAGACAAGATAGCAGTTCTAATCTAGGAATTGAAATCTTCTTTAAAGGGGCAACTCGACTACGAGCTTGAATTAATGAACATTCCCTTTGGTCTTCAGTTTCAGATCTCAAAAATATACAGGTTGCATAAGCATTTTGAGACGCATCACAAAACACATGTAATTGCATCACTTTCTTTCTAGTGTTTAGAAGACATCTTGGAACTCTTATTTCTTGTAACTTTGATAAAGTCTTCATCCATTTTCTAAAGTCCTTTGAAATATCTTCAGGTAACTCAGTATCCCAAGATAGTCTCAGCGTCCACGTTTTTTGTAAAATTATTTTACATATAAGCATCACAAGACTTGTATAACCAATAGGATCAAATATGCTGCTAGATACGGATAGTACTTTCCGTTTAGTTAGAACTCCTTCACAATCAAAATCTTTAACTGCACAAGATAAAGTATCGTCATTGATGTTCCAAACCAGTCCCAGTAGGTTAGTTGTTTCTACGTTTGTTTGATCTAGAACTCTGGAGTGTGCGTTACTGGTCCAATCTCTTAAATTAAATTGAGCACTTGATAAAAGGACGCGAGATTCCAAGACAAATTTCTCCATTTCTTCCACGTTATCGAAGCTAGCAATACAATTGTCTACATAGAAAGATGATTTTAAGTGCTGTGCAGTTTCTTGAAGTTCTTCAGGTGAGTTTTCTAAATGATGATTCAATGTCACATTCAAAAGAAATGGACTTGATGTCACTCGAAATACAACCCTCTTATGCCTATATTCTATTATATTCTGTTCTTCATCATACCAAAGAAATCGTAAGAAATCTCGATCAGTTTCACGAACACCAATCTGGAGGAATGCTTTCTCTATGTCCGATGTTACTGCTACGGCTTTTAATCTGAATTTGATCGACAAGGATGGAATAGTTGCCACCATATTCGGGCCTTTCTCCAAACAATCGTTGAGTGATAACATTCCTTTCTTTTTTGCCGATGCATCAAATACCGGTCGTATCTTGGTGCTCTTACTATTCTCTTTTATGACATCTCTGTGTGGAAGGTAATGAACTCCCTTACTCGAAACTTCGGGTGCTCGCTCTATAAAATCATTTGACAACCAATCTTGAAAAATAGCTCCATACTCATTTGAATGGCCAGAATTTTCAAGTTTCTTCTTCGTTATGCAAAGTCTTTTCTCTGCCACGTCTCTGTTGTTTGCCAGATTGTCTTTTTCATGTATCCAGGGCAACGCAACTTCATATCTTCCTTCAAAGTCTCTTCTCACAGTTCTTTGAAAGTGAGCAACAGTTTCTTCTCTTAATAATTCTTCGCTTTTGTCGATTGGAGACTCTGAAATACCTATAAGATCTAATTTCCATATACTTTCTAAATTGTGAGTGAGAAGCGAAGTTACAGAAAACACACTGTTCTCGCTTCTAGCTTGAGCTCGAGGAATCTTTCCCATCAGAGTCCATCCTAATTTCGTATGGATAGCAACAGGTCCAGATTTGCAATGATGTAGTTTACCTGTTAACAATTTTCCGGCTACATCTGCTCCAATTAACAAGTGAATCTTGCTGTCTCTGCATCTACGTTTGTCTTCTCTATCAGATATATAAATATTCAGATGTTCCATTTCAGTAATCCAATCTCCAAATGGTACTCGTGCTATTTCATTACAAATCTTCTTCTGGTCTAATACTTCAATTCGACACTTGAACGTATTTTCTAAATTGCTTAAGCTCAATAGATATCGTTTATGAGTTTCTTCTTCAGTTTGCTTACCACCAAAGAGCGTATGAACAATTTTAACTTCTTTAGTTGGCTCAATATTCAATGCTTCAATTATTTCTTGCGTAGCATATGATCGCTGGGATCCAGTATCAATCATTGCTCTTATTACTATTTCTTTATTACCGTTGCCTATTCGTAAGTTCAGAGTTTGAAGAACAACATCCATTTCATCCGTTTGGTTTGATAAAACACTACTATTATTGTCAGAGACTGGGCTACTTGTTTCCTCATTGGATGCTCCTTTTGTAACATTGGAATTGTCCCGCTTTCCATAACACATAACTGTATTATGTCCTCGACCACATTTAGAACATTTGATGTGAACCATCATACATGAACGGGCATGGTGATTTGAACGTAAACATTTGAAACACAAGTTCTTCTTAATTAAAATAGCCTTCTTTTCATCATATGGCATGTTAGGAGCATTCCTACATTCATGACTTTTGTGAGACTTTTCACAAAATACACAAAGTAACCTTCTGTCATCTGTTGTCAGCAAAGATGACGCGGTTGGTATCTTATTTGCATTTTCACCAACTCTCCTTTTACTGTGCTTTACTTCTTGATCCTTTGTTAATCCGAATCCAGCCATAGCCAATGTGATTCGTTCTTCTCCTTCAACCTCACTTTTCAAAAAATTCATCAATTCGTCTAATCATTCTTTAGCTTCAGTTTTAGAATGTGAGGTTGCACTTCGATTCCAAGCTTTTAAAAAATCTTGTGGAAAACAAGACTCTACCATTGGATAAAGTATTGATGCACATTTATCAGTAGTAACACCTAATGTTTCAAGTGCTCTCGTATACGATTCAAGTTTATCATATAAATAAGTGATAGATGGTTGCTCTTTGGTTTGCACAGATATGATTAATTTTAACAATTCCCTCACATACACTTCAATCAAAAGATCTTCCTTACCGAATCGAGTTTTCAAGCAATCGACAGCCTTAAAGTAATTTTCAGCGCTTGGTGGAAAACTGTCAATGACTTCTCTTGCTCTAGAACCGGCAGCTGTTGCCTGAACTAAATATTGAAACTTATCTTCGGCTGCGATGTTTTCGTCATTGTGGATGTTACAGAATTGTCCCCAGAACGGCAACCATTCTTTTATGTCTCCTCCAAATTTTCTAAATTCCAACTTGGGTAATGTAAATCTTCTTTTAGAATTGAATTCTTCTTTAGGAACAGCTTGAATGTTAACAAGGTTAGGATTGGCAACTTGCATTCTCGCCAATTCAATTTTCAATTCATTTTCTTGCTTTGCCAAATCAATCGCTTTTTTAACTTCTATCTTTTGTTTTTCAATTCAAATTCTTTTTCTTCTTGAGCTTTTCTTAATTCAAATTGAGTTTTCCTTTCAGTTACCGCCGTTGTGAGAAGTTCTTTAATAAATTCTGGATCGTCTTTCGCCGCCTTGTTTTCCAAAATTTTTGTTCTTATTTCAGAGATATTCAATCCTGGCGATATAATTTCTCCTAAATCTTCAACTACTAATTTTAAATCTTCTTTTTTTAATCCCTTTACTTTAAATATCATTTCCATTTTGTTGCAAACGATTCAATAAAAACGTTAAAAATCAATTGTTCTTACTCACGCAAAGTCCAATCTCGAGTCCCGGCAGGGATGCCAAATGTCGTAAATTCCGACTAATTTTCACTACTTCTGTGTCGTAGTCTATTATGTCAAGATCAAGATTAGACTCAATTAAGGAAAATAATTAACGAGTTTAATATTCGACATTTCTATTAATCCAACTCTCACAAAGGCAACTAAAAATGGCTTATTCTAAAACAGTTAAAAAAGAGCAACAGAACATGAATCATTGTTGCCATTTAAACTAAACTAAAAGAAAAACTGAAATTATACAAATTTATATTCATTGTAAAAATGACGTCACACCTTAAAGTTCTTGGGTGTAATTAAAATAAAAATAAGTTTACATGTTCGTTTATTTCCGACATTCAGTGTTTGAGCTACTAAGAAAAGTAAATTACACTTTTAATTTTTTTTTTATCGCAAAATTTAAATGTTTCTGTAAAAACATTGTGTAAAATGCACGTTAAGATACTTTCACAGTAATAATTTTAAGAACTTTAAAAAAAATTAACCTACAAAAGCAAATTTTTTAATATAAATCTTTTGTAATCATTGCCAACTTTGAAGTGCAATTATGTTCCGAAACGTGAATAAATGAGAAAGGAAAAAAAATGGATTTTTATTTTTGAGACGAATGCATTACTTTCATTACCCTGTATTGCATACAGGATAATGAATTGAAAACTTTGCCTAAACTTCTCTTTCCTCTGTTTGCGTACATTTGGCATTTTGGATAATGTTCTTTAAATTTCAAATGCAAAGGATCACCTGCTTACTAAAAATAGCAGTGGCAAATTGCTTCTTTATTTGTAACACTTTTTAGGAAAAATTAAATAAGTGTTTCAAACATAAATATTGCAATTCCAGTTGTAAAAAACAATTTCGATCCGAGATATGGCAGCACAACCGTAAACCCTTCTCATTCTCGCACGATTTGATGACGGCAAGTGGGTAAATTATACCACAGCAGATTTTGCCGTAATTAAAAAAAAAAAAAAGAACTCGCAGTTAAGAAATAATTTTAAAATTATTTTTTAGTTAATTTAAATTAAACTAATAAAATAAGATTGAAAATAATTTTTGTATAACCCAGTCATGTGACACATGTGTGTGAAGTATTTTTTGACTCATAATCAAAGGGGAAAAAAGCAAGACGATATAAATACTATAAAAAGTTAAAGTCATTTTTATAAACGAAAATAAATATAAAGGTGTACCTTATTTCATTATTTTTCTTTACCTCTTATACACCGACTTAATTGTGGACACCCTGTATTACAAGTATTTTCGTCTATAAAATAGACAAATGGACTATAACTTTTTATAGGATAGTTATATCTTCTTGCTTTTTTTCATTCGATTCAGCTTCAACATTTACTCCAACAAAATTTGTCACATCCCTATATTGTTCCAAAAATAATTGTTCAGTTATAAAACCCCCTGATCTCCACCCCATACATCAAGAAACACCCTTTTTGCTAGATACTTTTATGGACTCTTTTGATTATTCTTTTTCATGACAAATGGAACATTTTTGTAGTTTCATTGACGGACTAATTTTTTTGTTTTTCTTATGGTTTCTAGCTATTTTACCCGTACTATTAGCATTTACAACAATAAAATAGCTTAATTTAAACTTGCAGGAATATTTTGTTAAACCATCCTTTTAATTCTAAAACCATTTTTCATTACATTAAACTTTCATAAGATGTAAAATATGTGAAAATAATTTAAAATATGTTTTAAAAACTTCTATATATGTAGGATTTTTATTATCCCATATCAATTGTTTACCGTACATTTCCTCTTGTAAAGACAGATGGCACTGCAAGACGATGTTTCTTTTTTTTTTTTGTTATTACGAATAAGTATTCGTACTCCGCGATTTTATTTTTTAAGCAGAAGCTCACCGGCTCTCATTCGAGAAGAACCACACCGGCTCTTCACTCTATCGGTCAGTTTATTTTGGGTGCACTCAACTCACTTCGCTAATTGGGTAATGTACTAATTAAACACTTAGTTTTCGTCGACTTGTGCTGCCATTTGGCTAGTAATATTTAATACTTTTCCCCCCTTTGTTTTATTTGAAAGTGATTGTGATGTTTCGTCCAATAAATTTAATTGTACTTTCTGTTTCTGATTTGGAAGTTTATTTCTCTTTTATTTCATTTTTGCTTCCCTAAATAAATCCCCTAGACATTTAAAAAACCGAACCAGTAACCCCCACATATTTTTGGGGTTCTCGGCCTGGATTAGCGAAAAGGAATTTTTAAATGGGAATTGCTTCTAAATTTTTTTTTTAATTTCGAGTAATTTTTGGTTTTTGAATAAACCACGTCCCTGTAGCGATTCATTTTTTTTTTTTTTCGTTTTCAAAGTTATTTGGTATAATAACAAGTGCATGCCTAGTAACCCGTTTCGTTTTGGTAACATGAGTTCAATAATATTTTTCATGAGTGCACCCGTTTTAATCGAAAATCATCCTTATTCCTTCGAACCCCTCGAAGATGAAATTTACAATTAAATTAATTTGAACCCGTCGTAAAGAAATTCTCAAAGTTCCAGTCATCGTTCTTAGCCAGAAAGCATCCAGCTTCAAACGAAATTCTTCGCCAACGAGTCTTCAACAAGCAGCGTGCCATTTCCAACTGGTGTCTCAACGTCTCATGAGTGTTCGTCTTCATCAGTGTTCGTCTAAAATTTTCGAATCTTCAATCCCGAAGTGCGGAAATTTTATCCGAGGCCCTTACCGGATAATTTGCCAAGATTAGTGCTGTGTGTTCCGAAACTATCTACTACATTAATTTTGTGTTCTAAGCAGTGACAACCGACGTCTTCAAAGCCAGCAGTTTATTCCTTCAGATAAGTTCTGAATCATTGATACTTTCTTTTTCTAAGAATTGCATACTAGTTTTTTTTTATTTACTTTTTTTTTGAAAACCTCTTGTTTGGGTAAACTCTTCGCAACACAAATAAAGAGAAAGAATAAAAAAAAAAAAAAAAAAAAAAAAAAAGGTCTTATCTATAACCGGAAGTGATACCTTGAAGGATTTGATGTTGCAGTCTTTTATTTATATTTCATTATTGTTCTAAGAATAGCTTACATTTAAATTGTTTCTATATTCCCTTTTATTCTTTTTGTCTGAATTAATACAAAGAATATTATTCAATATACATTATTTTGATGGATAACTTTGGGTAATATTTTGTTTTGAATACTTAATATATTATTCTTACCCTTGTTCATTGTTTACTTTTCCAAATGCAGCTGTTATTTTGAGAAGTTAGGTGATTTAAGTGAGATAAACTTATCGTGTTAAAGTGTTCTTTTTATAAAATATCCTTGGGTAATATTTTGTTTTGAATACTTAATATATTATTCGCATCCTTTTTCATAGTTTACTTTTCCAAATGCTGCTGTTATAATTTCTTATGCAATTAATTTTCTATGCAATACAAAGCATAACTTATGCAGTATTATGTTTTAAAATATTATGCAATACAAAGTAAGTACATTATTATAAGTTGGTATGTTTATCGTGTTCTTGTCCAAGTGAAAAAAAAAAATATTTTCAGTAAAAAATTTCTGACGACTTGTTCTCATACAAAAGTTCATGAAATTCTAAAACCTTTTCTTACGGTAGTACTCTATTACTTTTTTGTGAATTATCTGATTGACCGAGAGTTGATTAACTTCTGCAAAAATATATTTCTTCATTTTTAAAATGTATCTTCGTTAATTTCGTAGTGTTCTTAGTAGCATACTCCATTTTTTTTTTTTTTTTTTAAAAAGAGGAAAAGCACACAACATAAATCTACAAGCTTTTTTCCTTTTAATCGTTATCTTTTAATTTCATTTTTACGAATATCACAAAGTTCACTGGATTTCCACCAAATTTAAAGATCACCATGGCTTTTCTTCTAAGAAGTAAAAAAGAGGATCTGTCGAACCTAGCCACGGAATTAGGCATAAAGATAACCGCTACCATGACCAAGCCGATCATCAAGGATTTAATCTTGGAAAATGAGAAGTATGACGAAGATGAAGTAAAAGTACTTCTCGAGAGCATCACCGAGGAAAGGTTGCAAGAGCAAGAGCGTCAAGAGGCCATCGAAGAACGGAAACGTCCAGAAGCCGTCGAGGAACGGAAACGTCAAGAGGCCATCGAGGAACGGAGACGAGAAGCAGAGTTCGAGAAATTACGAATCCAAAACCAGAAGGATTCATCTTCGAAAAACGTCACAACAAACCAAGTACCAAGCAGACCTTCACGTGATACCTTCCACAAGTTCGATATGAAAGAAGATGTGAATCTTAACCTCATCCTGTTTGAGAGGCATGCAGAGCTGTCATCGATCCCTAAAGAAGAATGGGTTCAGCACCTCATAGGCCTACTTCCAGTCGACGTTGCACACTTAATTGCGCGGGAGTCCCCCGACAAGTCTCACGACTATGATCACGTAAAGCAGTTGCTGCTACGAAGGTTCAAACTGTCTCCAGAAAGACTTCGCCAGATGTTCGTGTCACACCAAAAATCTCCTGAAGGAACTTGGTTGGATTTTCTCCATGAATTGCAAACCTACTTCGATGGATGGGTGGAAGGTCTTGAAGTGAAAACTTACGACCAGCTTCGTGACCTCATCATAGCAGATCAGATCAAGAGAAGAGCTCCGTACGAATTCAAAGAACATTTTCTAGGTGAATGGACACTCATCAACTCGCCCAGAGAGCTGACCCAAAAGTTCGAAAAATACGAAGATGTCCGCAGAACGTTAAAGTCAAAGCAGTTCGACTCCTTGCCCAAAGGAAAATATTGGGCTAAATCGTCAAATTATGGGAACCCTTCCCGAAGAACCGACAGTCACCGAAACGAGGCCGGATCATCGAATAATCGTGGAAGCCCTCCCCGAAGAGCTGATAATCTCCGATATGGACCAAACCGGTCAGAAAGGAACCATTTCAACAGTAATCGAAATACCGACACTGTCAGGCCTAGACAGTCACTCTGCAGTTATTGTAAAGAACCAGGACACTTCTACGTCAACTGCGACAAGCGCCGAAAAGATGCAGAATCCAGCAATCCCCCGAGCAATTCTGTACCGACATGTACAATCATCCCATCAGAAGAGTTGAAATTTAAAGAAATCGTTATGGGAAACAAACTCATCACCGCACTCGTAGACACAGGCAGTTCACTCAGTCTCGTTCGAGACGACATAGCCAAAGAAATCATCGATGAATCCAAGCTTTCGAAACAAAGAAGAACGCTCTCAGGCTTAGGAAATTCCCAAGTCACAACGAAAGGATCATTCGAAATGAGTTTCACCACCGACGGAGAAGAATTTTCTCTAACATGGCATGTAGTGCCACAATCACAGTTATCTTTCCAAGCAATTATCGGAATGGATGTTACGAATCAAGCTACGTTTACAACGTCCAGGAATGGTATGAAATTTCATAAAGATGAGCCCACTGATTGGTTCATGCACATCTCCGAAACAAGTCCTAATGAAGAGATAGAGTTGGCCCACATAAGAGACATCAGGATACAGAATGAATTGAAGCAAGTTATCTCAACTTACAAACCTGACAAAACTTTGTCAACAGACGTATCTATGCGAATCATCCTGAAAGACGAAGTTCCAGTCTACCAACCTGCGAGACGATTATCGAGTTCAGAAAAGTTAGAGGTCAATCAGCAAATCGACGAATGGCTAGAACAAGGAATCATCAGACCAAGCTCATCAGACTACGCCAGTCCTATCGTACTAGTGAAGAAAAAAGACGGTTCCACCCGCCTCTGTGTGGATTATAGGAAATTGAATAGAAAATTAGTCAAGGATCGATTTCCTTTACCTCTGATAGAAGATGTTCTAGACAAGCTACAAGATGCTCAAGTATATACTACACTCGACCTCAAGAATGGATTTTTTCATGTTGAAGTAGATGAAGAGGGCCGCAAGCTAACCTCTTTCATTATCCCCGATGGACAATTTGAGTTCAACAAAGTACCCTTTGGCTTAAGTACCAGTCCCAGTGTATTTCAAAGGTACGTGTACAACATCTTCCGAGATCTAATGAGAAAGGGCATCGTAATAATCTATATGGATGATTTGGTAATTCCCTCAAAGGATGAGGAAGAAGGTCTAAGAAACTTACAGTCAGTACTAGAAGTTGCATCAAAATACGGCTTGGAGATAAATTGGAAGAAATGTCAATTCCTGCAACGGAAAATAGAATTTCTAGGACACATAGTGGAAAACGGTACAATACGACCATCGTTGGCTAAAACGCAAGCAGTAAAGAAATTTCCCATACCCACAACCGTGAAGCAAGTACAAAGCTTTCTCGGACTCACCGGCTATTTCCGCAAGTTCATACCAGAATACTCCAAAATAGCAAAGCCACTAAGCGACCTGACTAAGAAAGAAACTCCATTTGCGTTCAATCTACCTCAAGTCGAAGCTTTCGAAAAACTCAAGAAACTCCTTACAGAAAGTCCAGTCTTAAGTATCTTCCGGCAAGGTCAAATGACAGAATTACACACTGATGCCAGTTTACACGGCTATGGAGCTGTACTACAGCAAGAGTCCACCGACGGAAAGAAGCATCCAGTCCAATACATGTCTAAGAAGACAACACCAGCTGAAATGAAATACTGCAGCTACGAGCTTGAAGTGCTAGCTATTGTAAGCGCATTAAAGAAATTCCGCGTCTATCTTCTGGGAAACCATTTTAAAATAGTCACCGATTGTTCGGCATTCCAGAAGACTATGGATAAAAAAGATCTAGTTACTCGCATAGCTAGATGGGCATTATCCTTAGAAGAATTTGACTATCAGATCGAGCATCGACCTGGAGAGAGGATGAAACATGTAGATGCCCTGAGCAGAAATCCAGTCTTTATAATTGAGAGCAATACAATCACAGCTTGATTGCGCAAAGCTCAAGCAGAAGAGGAAAACATCAGTACTTTGAAGGCAGTCCTCAACAACAAAGTGTCGTCAGAATTTTTTGAACGAAACGGAATCCTCTACAAATTCGTAAATGGTCGCGAATTAATTGTCGCACCGAAGGACATGCAGACGGAATTAATCAAGCTCGCGCATGAGAAAGGACACTTTTCGACTTCTAAGACGGAAGACGTCATAAAACAGGAATTCTTCATTCCAAATTTAAACGCCTTAGTCCGTAATGTCATCAACAACTGCGTCCCATGCATCTTAGCTAACAAGAAGAGCGGAAAGAAAGAAGGATTTCTAAATCCAATTCCGAAAGAAGACGTTCCCTTAAGTACGTATCACGTAGATTTTATTGGTCCAATGCCCTCTATCAACAAAAAATATCAACATATATTGACTGTTGTTGACGCATTTACCAAATTCACATGGCTGTATCCTGTGAAGTGTACTTCTGCGGAAGATTTAATAGACAAACTAAGGTTACAACAAAAAACTTTCGGAAATCCCAAAAGAATACTCACAGATCGAGGATCAGCATTTACTTCGAAAGCATTCACTGATTTTTGCACTGAAGAAGGAATTCAACACTTGCAAATTGCTACGGAATACCTCGAGGAAACGGTCAAGTAGAAAGGATCCATCGCACTCTAATAACTGTCCTAACCAAGTTATCGTTAGACGACTCGACAAAATGGTACAAATATGTCGACCAACTACAACGAATACTCAACAGCACGACTAATAGAAGTACCAAGTGGACACCTTTTGAACTCTTAACAGGTGTTACCATGAGGAATAAAGACGACTTGAAAATACGAGATCTACTCATGGAAGAGATAGAAGATGAGCTTCAGGAGCAAAGGAACTCACTGCGACAAGAAGCAAAGAGGAACATCCAAAAGATTCAAGCCGAAAACAAACGGACCTATAACAAGAAACGCAAGAAAGCTCCGAACTATAGGGAAGGTGATTTGGTGGCAATCCAGCGAACGCAGTTCGGTTCTGGGTTAAAACTAAGACCCAAATTCCTAGGACCCTATAAAATTACAAAAGTTAAACCCAAAGATAGGTATGACGTACAAAAAATAGGTAACCAGGAAGGGCCTAACATAACTTCTACATCCGCTGATCTAATGAAATTTTATACTACTAAATAAATTAACATAAACACTCTTAAAAAAAATACGTAAACATTGCCATAATTGTCTTTCGCCCAACGTCATTATTCTTCATTTTATATGTCCTTGTTTGATATTCAATTTACCATGCAACTCCAGCCATAGCATAGGACCCAGCCACTGATGTAGTTCCTACCATCTTCAAATAGACTTGATCCTGAACTTTTCAAACAATTACAAATGAACATTGTGATCGTCAACGAAATGTTTTCATTTTGTCTTAGTTTCATATTTTCTTTTACTTAAGTATTATCACATGTCTTGCCCATTTCCATGTGTTTCATCGATGAGGTCATCGATCTACAGGATGGCCGAATCTGTAGGATTTTTATTATCCCATATCAATTGTTTACCGTACATTTCCTCTTGTAAAGACAGATGGCACTGCAAGACGATGTTTCTTTTTTTTTTTTGTTATTACGAATAAGTATTCGTACTCCGCGATTTTATTTTTTAAGCAGAAGCTCACCGGCTCTCATTCGAGAAGAACCACACCGGCTCTCCACTCTATCGGTCAGTTTATTTTGGGTGCACTCAACTCACTTCGCTAATTGGGTAATGTACTAATTAAACACTTAGTTTTCGTCGACTTGTGCTGCCATTTGGCTAGTAATATTTAATACTTTTCCCCCCTTTGTTTTATTTGAAAGTGATTGTGATGTTTCGTCCAATAAATTTAATTGTACTTTCTGTTTCTGATTTGGAAGTTTATTTCTCTTTTATTTCATTTTTGCTTCCCTAAATAAATCCCCTAGACATTTAAAAAACCGAACCAGTAACCCCCACATATATATCTGAATCAATATAGTTTCAGCACTTGGTTTCCTTTAAAAAATTTTGGTACACAAATCAGTGCACTTGCACACCTGACGAAGTATTCTTCCAATTTTCTTCCAAAAAGAGAATATTTTCTAATGTTGCAGAAGTGTAATTTTCATAAATTTGTAAAGATTAAAAGTGGACATCTCAATATCACAAAAATAACACCCAATACTTTGTGGTGAGCCATCGATATTCTAACTGTCCGAAAGTAAAATTGCTGCACCTCAAAGCCAAACGAACCTAAGTTCGAACTTAGTGATCTTACTTTTATAGTGAATTACGTCTTACTTAAGTTCTAGTTTTCTATTCCACAGCATTGTCAAAACTAGGGGTGGGGAACATCGCAAAACTTTCAATTACACTATAATACAGATATCAATTTGTGTCATTTACCGTTTTTATATTTTCATCATTCACTAAGATAAAATGACCAGTTTGGCGATATTTTTTACCATAATTCTTGTATGGGTCTTAAAAAAAAAAAAAAAAAAAAAAAAAAAAAAACTTTCCCGAATAGATGAATTTGGCGTTATACTTTTCAATAATTCTTATATTATTCTTTCTTATAAGTGAAACTGAGAAGAGGGAATAGAGCTCTGCTTTAAAAGCATTCGTTTTTCAACTTTTTACGGGAATTTCAGAGAGGGGGGCTGTGTTTAGATCACCTTAAGAGGCATTACCACAGTTATTTTGAACGAAATCGTTAGAGCCGTTTTTAAACAATTTCTGAAAAACAAGATTTTTTTTCAAAGGCGCTACCTTATGCGCATGCTCGATTTTGAAGGAAAACTTAAAGGTTGGTCTCTGTGCCATCACCAACCCGCGCACCAAATTTGAACATTGTAGGTCAATTTTTTCGGAAGTTATGCTGACCACAGACAGACATTTTTTTTAGATCATTTTTTTTTAAATCAGGATGTTCCAAAACGTGGAGAAAGGCAAAAACATCGAATTTTTTTTTTTTTTTTTTTTTTGACTGAATACTATACTTTCATTGCTTTATTTATACATATGGGTAATTGTAAGTAAAAAAAAAAAATTCTAAAACATTTAACAAGAGACGTAACACAATATTATATGAAGGTCCAATGGTGGCAGGATTACTTTTTTAACTCTTTTGTAAAATTGCCCAGGTGTTCGCATCATATCACACATCTGTGTATTTTACAGATACGAAATTATTGACAAACAATACAATTTAAATTTTTAGCAATTTATTTATTCATTATTATTACTTGATATTAACATTTTTTGGTACATATAAAATACTTCAAGATAAAAATACGATAAAAGCATGCATAAAGACTTTAATAGCTATGCACTAAGATTATTGGGTCATTCCACGTCAGATCGACCAGGCCATGACACCCACCCCCTCCGATTTTGATGAAATTTGGTGTAAACCTTCTATTTATGGTTATTAAGAAGAATCTCAAATATTTTTTGGATATTCCTATTGGTTAAAATTTTACAGCCCTTTAAAATTTGTGATTTTAGGAAAATTTCGATTTCTGAAATTTTTGAAAAAAAAGACATGTGTTAGGAAAATAATTTTTTTCTCAATAACTACTGAATATATCTTTACGAATTTTTTTTCCCAATACCATGAAACTATAACAAATCCATAAAAAAATATCAAATCGTTCCAAGTTTGTATAAAATTTCACAAAAAATTAATAAATTGTTCTAACTCGGTTTTTTTCTGCAAAAAATGTGTTTTTTTGTAATTAAAAAAACTCAAAATACGTCATTCAGAAATTAATTTTTTTGTACAAGAAAAGTTTTGCAAGAACATATATTATCTTTCTAAAAAATAAACTCGGTGGGACCCGACCTTTTTATAGTAAAATTTTTCACTTTTGTCAATTTTTCTGAAAAAAAACGTGTTTTCTTAAATTTCAATTTGAAGCATGAAAATATTACTAAGTCTAAAGATGATACACATGTAAAGAACTCTTAATATATATACTATCTTAATAATTAACAAAAAAAATTGAATTTAACAACCTTATATTTTTAAATTGCAAATTTTTCGTAGTAAATTTGGTTTTTAAGAATTGAAATGTTCATCACAAGGGTCTGACTTATCCTAAAATAATAAGACACTAAAATTATTATGAAAAGATTTACTTTTTGATAAGTTAAAATAATAGTTTTCCACACTTTTGGTTGAAATTTTGTAAGTTTGCCAAAAGAATTAGAAAAATTTCGTTTCTTGAAATCTCTGAACTTTCAATATAAATGTAATTCCTTGCAATTGAATATTTTAAAAAAGTATATAAAAAATAACAAACATATATATAATTGCTTTATATTCATATGAAAACTAAATGATTGTGGGAAAATTGTATTTTGCAATGATCAGAATTAATGCTAGCTTCATTCATTTTACAAATAATTACTATAATATGCCGTTTAGAAAAACAACTTTAATCATAGTTTAATAACTAATCAATTAAACTTATGTTTGACATTTTACAGTTAACAAAAAACTTGTTTTTGACATTTTAAAGTTAACAAAGAAATGCCTGGTTCATTAACTGTTTGAGAATGTTAAAATATTTAATTTAAAAAAAAGCCCCCCCCCCCCCTCCCCTCTTTCTCCTTCCCTCCGCTCAAAAGCAATAAATATTCTCTACTCAAACGTTGGCCGTGACATTTATTGCTCGCGTACCGATGGTACCGGCCCGACAAAAGTCAGCCCTTTTTTACCTTTGACTTGAAACTTACCAGTAGAAAGAGTAAAACAGAAGTATCCATTAAAAATGACATTTAAGTATTTATTCATTAGCGCTATGAAGAGTAAAGTTTAGTTTCCTCCAAAATTGAACATATTAGCAGTAGAGGTATAATTTAGATAATAAGAAAATGTTTTCCGTTGAAGAGTTCTTAACGCATAAAACCATAATTAATTTACAAAAATTAAACTCAAAACTTGCAAATATTTAATTTAACTATCCTACTTAAAAAATTCTTACAAGATGTATTTCAGGGCGCTCAAAAATAAATTGCAAAGTTTGCATTATATGGATCACTGGATTATTAAAAAAATTTCGATTACACGAAGAGAAAATTGTGAAAATTTTTTGACAAATTTCCAAAATTTCAACCACAAGGGTAAAATACCATTACATTTTACTTTTCAAAAAGTAAATTTTACAACAATAATTTTAGTGTCTTATTACTTTAGGATTAGTGAGAACCTTATGATGAACATTTAAATTCATAAAAACAAAATGTACTACGAAAAATTTGCAATTTAAAAATATAAGGTTGTGAAATTCATTTTTTTGTTAATTATTAAGATAGTACATATATTAAGAGTTCTTTACATGTGTATCATCTTTAGACTTAGTAATATTTTCATGCTTCAAATTTAAATTTAAGAAAACACGTTTTTTTTTCAGAAAAATTGACAAAAGTGAAAAATTTTACTATAAAAAGGTCGGGTCCCACCGAGTTTATTTTTTAGAAAGATAATATATGTTCTTGCAAAACTTTTCATGTACAAAAAAAATAATTTCTGAATGACGTATTTTGAGTTTTTTTAATTACAAAAAAACACGTTTTTTGCAGAAAAAAAACGAGTTAGAACAATTTATTAATTTATTGTGAAATTTTATACAAACTTGGAACGATTTGATATTTTTTTATGGATTTGTTATAGTTTCATGGTATTGGGGAAAAAAATTCGTAAAGATATATTCAGTAGTTATTGAGAAAAAAATTATTTTCCTAACACATGTCTTTTTTTTCGAAAATTTCACAAATCGAAATGTTCCTAAAATCACAAATTTTAAAGGGCTGTAAAATTTTAACCAATAGGAATATCCAAAAAATATTTGAGATTCTTCTTAATAACCATAAATAGAAGGTTCACACCAAATTTCATCAAAATCGGAAGGGCTGGGTGTCGAAATCCATTTTTTCTGGTCGATTTGACGTGGAATGACCCTATTCAAAACATTTTCAATGAATTCGTCAGGGTAAAGTCCGTGAAGTTGATGATTAGCTCCCTCTACCGGAAGCAACTTTGCACTGTGGAATCGATCTCGTATAGTGTCTTCATCTTGATCACTAGAAAATATACTACAGCATGAGTTGATTTTAAAAATGATTCTAAGCGTGCAATTCGATTGGTACAGTAGCTTTATAACTCAGAATTCCAATAATACTGATTTTTGAGAAAATGGATGTATATATTTTAATTAATTTAAACAATGTTAACTCATTAATTAATGACTCACTCAGACAGAAAGGAAGTGTTCGAAAGAAGAAGAAAATTCTGGAAACAGTGTGGGAAAAATTTCTTGTAAACTCCAGCACATTCCCTTTTGATGTACTCCTTGCTCATATTTACACACAGACTAATGTTTTAAAGGACAAAGAAACTCGTATGTAGTTTTCATTTTGGAAAAAAAACTACAGGATCTAAATTGCATTACGTCTCCTTCGTTGCATCCCACAACGAGGAAGAATTAGCATGAAAAATTGTGTAGAAAGGTTGTATTAGAAACATAACAATACTATATTTCAGAATATAATTACCCTAAGGATGTAATAAATAAACCTTTTGATGCTCTTTAATTAAAGCTTTTTAAGGACTCATCTCTTTAAACTGTAACAGTAGTATTCCCAGACACACTTTCATTCTTTTAAACCATTTTAGTATTATATGATGTAACACAGTAATAGTAGATATAGCTCGAGAGGTGACTGCATGTTTAGGTACCCCCCGAACCTCATTCTAAATTTTTTACAGAATGTGAAGAAAAGTTAGTAGAATACGAATCCACTGGCCTGCTGTGGCGAAAATGGCCGAAACTGGTCGAAAATCGACTTGGAATGAGTTCAACTCAATTCGATTGCCAAATATGCCATAACTTACCAAATAATGAGCACTCTTTTTTATTTGGTAACCCTTCGTTCTTTAATTTTCAATTAAAGGCTGCAGACGACATTGCCAAGTTGGCAATAAGTATTACGTCACTAATGACGTAACTGATGTCTTCAATTCACCTTACTTTTAAAATATGCTAGTTTTCCGATCCATAAGTCACAAATCGTCTGCGCCCTTCTTCGTTGAAAAAAGTGCGTTTGGTTACCAAACCAAAAAGTGGGTTCATTTTTTGGCAAGTATAAACATATTTGGAGGTCGGATTTAGCTCAACTCATTCAAAGTCAATATTTGAACAGTTTCGACCATTTTTGCCACAGCAGACCAGTGGATTCGTAATCTACTAACTTTTCTCCCCATTCTATAAAAAATTCAGAATGATGTTCGATGAGGTACCTAAACACGCAATCACCTCTCAGTCTATTAAGTAAAATAAAACCCTCTTAATTTAAACTATTGGAAACTATTTCATGTCTCTTTGAAAATTTCCATGCTCTGAGACGAGCCACTAATTCCTTGCCTTGCTATTCCAAATCAACAATTTGCTTTCTTCAGCAATTGCAAATCTACAATAAAATAATGACGTTGAACTTACGATCTGAAGGGAGATGCAGTTCCGTATATGAAGTACACTGGTCCTTCATATTTTCCTTTATTTTCTGACATGGTTGTCTCCGAACTCTTCAGTGCATCGGTGATGACTTTAACATTAGCTTTGAGTCCGTATCGGTTATCAGCTCCTTTTTTTAAAGTGATTAAAATTGTCTCACTCCCTTTACGTGCACTTGTGCCGACCTAGAAAATAATACTTACTTAGTAATATTATAAGCTACAAGGACTAGAACTGCCCGGGTAAAATTTAAATTGCAGTTACTCACGTTGTTTTATGTTAATTCACTGTCGGAGAAATTTATTTGCCAAGAGAGTATTATTAAATGTATTTTTAGTTTCAATTACCTATAAGTTAACATGGGTAGTGAACGTATTGCATTCGATAAAAAAAATAATAATTTTATACATTGATACATGTTTGGGAACGAAAGTTCAAGAAAGTGGTCTAAAAAATTGTCAGTGCTTCTGTCTGAGGTCAGCATAACTCCCGGATAGAATGGCCTTCGATGTTCATCCTACGATGTTGATATTGAAGAATAGTTTTGTTTTTCAGCATTGCCGAAAAACGGCTCTGACGATTTTAAGCAAAATCGTAGCAGTGGTGCCTTTTAAGGTGCTTTAAACATCCTCACCTCCAAAATTTTCGTAGAAATGCGGTATAGATATAAAAAGTTCAAAAACGGACGTATTTAACACGAGAGTTTTCTTCCCATAAACATCACCCATCAAAGACTGTTTCTCCTCTGTTTCACTTACAAGTAAAAATGGAATATGTTCTAAAAACATAACGCCAATAGCTATTTCTTACCATTGATTTGTCTTCTTGTATAATTAAGGAAAATGAAGACAGTGTTCCTTATCGAAGCAGATCTCTAACTATAACTTGTGAATAGCTTATAAGTTGTTTCTGCTCTATAAGCAGATAGAGACAATGGGATCAGTTTTCCGACAGGTGGCGCTAGCTGTAATTCGCTCCCTTATCGCGTGACTTTTCTCGTGTATTTCACTCGAGTGTACAC